>JBBBDQ010000891.1:1202500-1437500 GCA_037127315.1 Ascarosepion bandense | reverse complement strand
GACACTTAATTGACTGAGTTTAGTTTATTAGGACCAAAAAAGACTAAGAGTGAGGTGTAGGGAAAAGTTGAGTAGAGTACTGAGTGACAGGAAAATTTTGTTAGAAACAAAGAAAAGAGTACTGTTCTGTCATGTGATATCTGTCCTCTTGTATAACAACAAATGCTGGAAAATCTCTTCAAAGGTGAAAGAAAGACTCAAAGCAACAGGAATGTGCTTCTACAGAAGGATGCTGAGGATACCATGGACCGAACATGTGTGCAAAACAAGGTTTTGGCGAGAATAAAAATGAAAAGGAAAAGACAGCTGAAGCACATAGAGAAGAAAGAGAGCTTGGAGAATCTGATACTCACAGGGCAGATAAAGGAAAAGAGAGAAGGAAAAACAGTGGGTGGGATACTTGATGGACTTAGTCAAATGGATGGCAGTGCAGAGCTTGGGAGAAATAATAAGATGAAATGGGCTAAGAGCTAAAAGGAACAGGAAGATGTGGAGGGCTATGATCGCCTACGAAGAGACACAACACATAAAAAAAGAAAAAAATTATTAGTACTAAAATGGACTCAAATACAGTGAGGTGTGGGGGTAAATTCAGTCGTTGACAAGGAGAAAAAACAACCCATACTGAGCAAAAATAAATGGGAATTTTCTTTCATTTTATTTTAGCACTGCTGTAAATGTAATCAGGAAAGTGACAAAAATCTTTATATATTTTTCCCCTCCCAATAAATCTTGGCCCTTAAGTATTTTATGAAGCTTATATTATTTATTATTTGAAAATAGCGTTAAGGTATTTTTATTGACTTAACAGCTAACTATTTGTTATATGTTATTACAATAAGTAGCTCACAGGTCAGGATGGTGTCAGATGCTCTGATAATATGTAATTTCATAAAATAGGAAATTTCTGTTACACCAGATATATTTTAATTGTCAAACTCCTTGTGAGTATTTTGTAAACCAAGAATACTTTTGGGAGATGAGACCAAATTCAGATTTTTATAATTCAAATTTCAACTTCACTAAATGGGAAAATGAAATTAAATCAATTAATAAAATAATAAGAAATAAAAAAAAGAAAAGAAATACATTTTCCGAAGATGCTAGTAATAAAGAAACCAGAAATTTTATTGCCCTACTTGGCTTCCCCAAAAACGTCCATTAGGTGGCACTGTTTAAATTCTATAAATTCTAATAAACAGACAAACATTTCTTTTCTTTTCGTTGTTTTTTTTTTCTTCCTCTTATTCCAAGATGTAGCAGGACTCAGATGAAGATCTCCCTGCTGGAAGATGTCTCTTTTCCCAGTCAGCTGATGACTGAACTCTTTTTCCACTACCAACAGAAAGTGTTTGTGTGTGTTTTGCCAAAACTCCACCAATGAAGTAAGTAGAAACTTTCTTTGGTTGTTCCAACTCAGCACAAGCCTGACTTGAGTTCAAACATTATAATGACACTTGCCTTTACTTACCCTGACTTCTGAACAAGAAAAAGAAACACAACATACCTAACGGACATTCAGAACTTTGTTTTACGACAGTTTATATACTGTTTATAGTCACTTTAATTGTTTAAATGTGAACACGCATCCCACCTATAATACACCAACACATGCAATTTTCAATTTCCATAAACCTTTGGACATGAAAGCATTAGCTAAAAATACAATTTATATATAAGAGACATTTATTCTGATTCGTTTTTAATTTTTCATATGTGAACTTGAACTCCACCTATAATACACCAACACATGCAAACTTTAAATTCCATTGTATGAACTGTGGATCGTTACTTCATTTGTTCTTACTCTTACTAAGATATATATATATATATATATATATATATATATATATATGTGTGTGTGTGTGTGTGTGTATGGGTTATGTCTTGAAGGCTGTCACAATGCGTTGAATGAAATAAAGGAAGGTAAAGAAGTGTTTGTATTACCTATTTATTACATTAATATTTCGAGATTAAAATCTCATCTTCAGAATGATAGAGAAGCCTTTGACTGTCTGAACTTCATCGCAGTCCCTTTACTATATATATATATATATATATATATATATATATATATATTTCCCTCATTTGGATTTTTTTCTTATGCTTTAATGTAAGATACTCAATAATAGGTAAATCAATATATATGTAAATGTTATTTTAGCTGGCATATCAATATAATTAATTTGCTAACATGTTCTGACATGTGCTCACTTGTAATATATATATATATATATATATATATATATGTAAACTTATCACTATACTCATTTTGAAAAACCCTCCGAGTACATACGCGGAAGGAAAAAATGCTAATAAAAAAAGAACGCGCTAACCACTTGAACATCAGTCAAAGTACGTAGCCCAAAGAAAAAACCTGAGACAAGTAATCTAAAAGAAAAAGCGCTCAATACACAAGTTGAGCAAATGAAGTAAATATCTAACCTAGAGAGTCAACTAACCTACCAAGGTTCGTTGGCTCTCTGGGTTAGATATTTACTATATATATATATATATATATATATATATATATATAAATGGACACTGAGGTCAGCACTAAGTGGTGACAGTCTGTTTTATGCTTGAATGTATTGGCCAGCCAACTTTATATATATATAAGGTTATATTTATATTTTCAGGCAATCTTATATATATATATATATATTTGTTGGTGAGGGCCTCAGACTCAATACAGTGGCCTACATCAAGTGTCTTATGGAGATAGTGCTGGCTTGGGTCAAAAGACCCTATGTCTGACAATTTCTGCGACCACATCACCCTTTACATGTAGCCAGACCCTTTACATGTAGCCAGACTAATGCCCCAGACTGTAACTAAACAGGGAACAAGGGATGAGCCTCTTCACCTGTTCAATAGACGTGGGTGGAGTGTGAACCGGGCAATAGTTTAGTCTATACTCCAATTGAAAAAAATAAAAAAGAAAAGAGTGAAAAGATTGGAAGGGAGAAAGCCGGAAACCATTCAGACTCTTGTTCTCATCTTTACTGCCATGTGTACAACATTTCGAATGTGCCTCTGTGGTGCAGTGGATATCATCTCAGAATGAGAAATTGGGGAGCCAAGTTTGAATGTCAGAAACCTAGCTTGACTGTGATATTTCTAGCCTCCTCATTAATACTTTCAGTATACAAAATGAATACCTTTTTGTAGAATTTGGTGACCTATTCACTTATTTTTCCCTATAAGCTTATATATATGTTTCCGGTCTTGTCGCCTTCAACAAATATTTTTGGTGTTTTCTTTAGGTTTCTCACTTCTGCAAACGTGTCTTTTTAGAAATTTCTCTCCATTTTGCTAAATTTAATTTTGTCCATTATACCAAGCATATCTTTTTCAAAGCTAACCAACTCTTCAACAGTGGTGGTGGTGGTGGTGGGGGGGGATCCTCTGGTTTTAAACTGAAATTATTTTGTCTCCCTTACCTCTTACATATTTATTAAATAATACCTTCTGTCTCATTATATATATATATATATATCGAATAAAAGAATAGGGTTGTTCCAATGAGAATAATTAGTATGAGAAGCCGTGAACGTTTTCTTTAAAATATATATTTATTGTTTGGTATTCATACAAGTTATAGAGTATTAATTTGTCATGGTTTGCACTATAAAGTCTGCCTTCTTCTCACACTTTTTATTTTATATATATATATATATGTATATATATGCATATATATTTATGCGGAAAAATGACAAACCCATAAAAATGGCAGGGATAGTCCAAAAATTTTTATCTAATTGATATAAAATATTAAATAGATAAAAATAGAGAGCTCAATTAATAGTATTCTAATTATAAATTTTAGGGGTTTGAAAATGCAGTTTGTAATTTTTACAACTGCTGAAATAAATTTGAGATTTATAGCCATTTAATTATGTGTTGAGTTTTCTTCTCTATATTTTATCTAAACTTATTTATAAATGGAACTTTTTCTCTGTGTGTGTGTGTGTGTATGTGTGTGTGTGTGTGTCCATTACTTATAGATTCCAAAATGGCTGAATCGATTTTCTTGAAAATTTACACAGTTGTACTATAAGCATCTGCAAGTGTTCTTCACTCGGTTTTGTGTCAAGGTACCCCTGATAAATATAGAAAATCGATAATTGAAAAAATTGGGTTATAGAAGGAGTGGTCCGATTTTAATCAAATTTGATACACTCATAGACAAAGACATAAGAAATGATATTCAGAAGTTTCAAGGTTGCAGTTCTTACAATAGTGCAGAAAATCAATAATATATATATATATATATATATATATATATATAAAAGGCAAGATGTTTGTGTGTGTGTGTATGTTTATCTGTCTGTATGTCCTTTATACAAATCCACAATTTTTATCCAATTCTCACCAAATATCACACAAATATTCTTTAGGCTGACTCTGAGCTTCAGGACCATGGATTAGTTTTAAAGCTTACATTACACCTGAGCAACGCCAGGCTATACTGCTAGTTATATATATATATATATATATATATATATACAGTACTGTGCATAAGTATTAGGACAAGAACTATTTTACCTTTTATGAGGCATATTGACAGAAAATAAACAATTTAATTAAAGTAATTTTATTTGATTTACTCAACAAATGCTTTAACAAGAAAAAAATACTTGTTACAAAATAAATTTGATATTTAGTAAAATGGGCTTTTGCTTTAATCACAGCCTTCATTCAGTCGGGCATTGACATCACAAGCTTCTTCAATGTATCTAATGGTATCTCCTGCCAAGTAGCTTGTATTTGTTCCCAAACTGTGTCTTGCAAAGTAACATTAGATTTATCAAATTTTTTTCCAAAATATCCCATAGATGTTCAATAGAATAGTTTAAAAATATAACTTGTTTAATAGAAAATAGGAAAAATTAAATATAACTTCTTTTTAATACATTTCTTTTACACCTAATTTTAAATAATCAATATTTATTAGCAATTTACTTGACTTTTCACCCTGTATTTGAATAACAGTGAGGTTTTTAGGAAAATCACCCCTGTCCTAATGCTTTTGCACACTACCAGTAGTGATTTTAAACTTTATTTTGATGCCTCATAAAAGATAAAATAGTTTTTGTCCTAATACTTTTGCACAGTACCACATATATATATATATATATATATATATATATATATATATATATATATATGTGGTGTTTGGAATTAGAGCTTACTTTCTGGTGCAAAATAAAAAAAAATCAAGAAAATTGTGTTACCATAATTTTGTATCTATTTGAGATAAACCACTCAATTTAAAGTATCTATTTTAACATGAAAACACTGACACAGAACTGATTTTTATATACATTGCAGAAAGTTCCTTCTTGTACCAAAAGTCTCATGTATAATTAACAACAATTAGCAGCAAAAATCCATGTAAATAGCTAAAGAAGTGGAGGATAATGCTTGGAACAATAGATACTACAGACGACTTTTACACTCCGTTATCCTTAAAAAATGGAAAAATTTTAAAATATTAGAAAGAACTAGAAAATAAATAATTTTCTTTACATATCATATTCTACAAAACATGTGTGAAAGAAAGGTTACTGCCCAGAAATACATTAATATATATATTTATATATATATAATATATATATATATTAATGTATATATAATATATATATAATGTATATATAATATATATATATAATATATATATATATATATATATATATATATATATATATATATATGTATATATAATATATATATAATGTATATATAATATATATATATAATATATGTATATATATATATATATATATATATATATAATTTATGAAAGATTTGATTATTGCAATGGGTAATAGTAATAATTACCCATTGTAATAATCTAAAATCTTTTAGAAATTATAAATTATATTACTCTGTTAAATTAAGTAAATGAATTTAACATTGAGTTCTCTTGAGTTTGTCTCTATCGTAATTTACATGGATTGTATACCAAGTCTACTATATATATATATATATATATATATATATTTTAATTATTCTATCCCAAGCAAGGCATTCCACTGCCACTATTGCGCAGGGTGGTACATAGGGGAAAGTGATGAGAAAAAAGGGTTAGTTATAAGAAATATCAAGAGAAGAGCAATAGACAGATGAGAATACTGAGAATGGGGGTGGAGTAGATGTAGAAAAGAGCTTGAGAGAATGAGTGTTAGTTAGTGAGATATATATATATATAGTTACGTGAATTAATATATATAGATATGCATATGTTTTTAATAAGCATCTAATGACTGCATAATGTATAAAACTTTGAGTCATGCCATCAACATAGGACAATATGTATTTTTATTAATATATATATATATATATATATATATAATATGGTGTATGGGTAGGTATTTGAAGGCTATCACAATATGTTTAGTATGATAAAGGAAGGTAAAAAAGGTGTTTCGTATTACCTTCCTTTATTATACCAAATGCATTGTGATAGCCTTCAAATACCTACCCATACACCATATATATATATATATATATATATATATATTAATAAAAATACATATTGTTCTATGTTGATGGCATGACTCAAAGTTTTATACATTATGCAATCATACACCTTATATACACAATGCTTCAAGCAAATTACAAAACTCTTATATATATATATATATATATATATATATATATATATATATATAAGAGTTTTGTAATTTGCTTGATATATATATATATATATATATATTTTGAAAACAGTAGCTACTCCAGAATATACGCATCGCTCAATCAATAATGAATTAGGGCACTCTGGCTATTGGGCATGTATAATGATATACGTGCTAAAAAGTCTGCCTTCTTCTACTGAACGCTTGTGGCACAGAGATAGAATCGCCAACTGACACCAATTTGGTCGGGTTTCAATTCTGGGTTAAAAGGTAATCGGGGTCTAACCGTACTGATACAGCAAAACAGATCTGTCTGCGGATGACTTTAGTATATATATATATATATATATATATATATATATATATATATATATATTAGTCATCCACATACAAGCCTGTTTTGCTCATCAGTGTGGCTAGACACATCCACTTGCTTCTGGCCAGGATTGAAACTCAACCGATTTGGTGACAGTTGGGGTCACTACTCCCTAAGCCATAGGCACATGGAATCAGAGAAGGGACATTTTAAAGGTTTGTATACAAACAGTGTATACACACACCAGTCACCAAAAGAACTCAATTCATTTCTATATATATATATATATATATAGTTCATTCACTAATGAATTTGAACACTCTCGGCTGCTAGCATGTGTTTACATTGTGTATATAACATGCTAAAACTTGCCTTCCTAAACCATGCATCAATAGCTTTGAGGTAAAATTGCCAACTGATATCAAATTGGTTGGGTTTCAATCCTGGCTGGAAGCAATCAGATGTCTAACTGTACTGATGACCTGTGATACACCAAAACAGGAGTGTCTGCAAGTAACTATATATATATATATATATATATATATATATATAATTAGCTCTTATTATAGTTGAGCACTATCTACCCTATTTTTAATTTGCTCTACTCTGTATTGAGCACTCTTTTTTTAAGAACCGTGTTTCTTGGTTAGTCGAATTTTATTCCATCCCTACCAACTCTATACTTATATATATATATATATATAATTTATTTGTTTGAACATTATTTTTAATTCATACATATTAAATATGTTGATTGTTAATTTAATTTCATTTATCTCCAGAATTTTCCCTAATATGTATATATATATATATATATATATATATATATATATAAAGACAAACTTATAACTATACTCATGTCGGAAAACCCTCCATGGATCTACGTGGAAGGAAAAATGGTTAAAAAAAAGAAAGAGCTAAGCACATGAACAAAAATCAAAAGGATTCAGACCGAGTCAGCACGTAGCCCAAAGAAAAATAAACCCGAGATGAGTAATCAACTAACAAAAAAGTGCTCAATACTTAGAGCAGAATAATTAAAGTATACCTAGTGAGCCAACAAAGCTTTCCCTGACGATCCACTGAGGTGAAACCTTGGTAGGTTTGTTGGCTCACTAGGTATACTTTATTTATATATATATATATATAAATATATATATATATTAATAAATATACAGATTATCCTACACCTATGGCACAACTCAGCGTTTCATGCATTATGCAGTCATCAGGTGCATATTTCAAACTGACAGTTTAATAGATTTTAATTTAAATTCACTCGATGTTCATGAGAATTAAATCTTATAAAACTAAGTTCTTGCTTTTTTAATAACAAGATTAAAAATTTAAATATTCTAAGTTTACATTATTCTAAATTTAAATTTTAAACTTAAGATTTAAAATTAAAATAAAAATACACAATATCAAAAATAAAAAAATGCAGAGAAAAAAAACAAAGGGGTGTAAGTCATGAAACGTAAAAATTTAAACATTCAAATATTATGTGTAAATAAAAAATAAAAATTTTCCAATTTCAAATAAAATTTAAATACTATGAAAACAAAAATTAAAAATAAAAAGTAAAATTTAGAATTAAAATTAAAAATTAAAAAAATGTAGGGAGCAAAAATAAAAGGGGTTTAATTCGTAATTGTTAAAAGTAATATTGTAGGGTCGTGGAAGAAAGAAAGAAAGAAAGAAAGAAAGTTATATAAAAGCAAGAAAAACTTGCAAACATTTTTAAAAAAAAAGCAATCCTTTTCTATTGGTTTTAATAAACCATATACATTTGTGTGCACATTTTGCTAAGGCAAATAAAATTGAAAAAATAATCATAATAATCAATTTATAGTAAAGAGATTAGAATTTTAATCTTTAAGTGGAACACTTTTAAAGAAATTAAAATTGTTCAGTCTTTAATTTAACACTGAAAATTTTGCTTTCGTCTGTTTTTCCTTTTACTGTTTTTATATTAAGTTTTTTTGTTTGTTCTTTTTTAAACAGCATTTGAACAATATCTGAGAGGGTGTGACTGAAAGATATTCTTTACAAAACTAAGAAATTTTTTTAGCACACACCTCAAATATACTTGTCATCTCTACAAAGTGCTAGAATCAGAGATGACATGAGAGCATCTTTCGAAGTTTTGTATACAAAAGCAAGTATAGCAACATGTTGTGTTCATTTACTTTCTCTCTCCACACACACACACACACACAAACACACACACACACACAAACACACACATATATATATTCGAGTGGGGATAGAATGAGGAGAGAAAAAAGAAAATTTTTTCCCATCCAAAACATTAATTTAAAACAGTGCTCGATATATGACGTATAGAGCAGTGAATATTTATTATAAATTATGTTTTAGAACATGTACATAATTTCTTCTATGTATGTCCTCTTCCCTACAATCATATGTTTGTTTCAGTGTTTGGATTTAAACACTTACACACCAAATTCCTCAAAAGTCTAACGATCAAAACGAGACATTCACTTAATTACCAATAACCCCAACCAACCCCCACGACAACAACGAACCAAATATAAACAAAGAATGATTCCAAACCTTTATTTCCCCTGAGGAAGTGTTTAAATCCAAACACTGAAACAGCCATATGATTGTAGGGAAGAGGACATATATAGAAGAAATTATGTACGTGTTCTAAAACATAATTTATAATATATATATATATATATATATATACGAAAGTATATTTGGGCAGCAATCTTTCTTTTAAACATGTTTTGTTAAAAACAACCAACAAGGAAGATTTTATTAATTTCATGTTTTAATTTTTCCAGTATTCTTACATGTTTACTTTTTGCTGGAGATAAGGAGTGTAAAAATGTTCCATAATTTTTAACTTTCCAAGCACTTTCAGCCACTTCAATGGACATTTTTAAGAATGTTATTTTTCCAATGTTGTTATTTTATCCTCATGTTTTGACTCTAACGTAATTTTTGCATTTTTGAAAAGGGCTGTTCTTTAAAAGTTATGACATTACACACATGGCTAAGCATTGTGTAAGCACCTGTCTATTTTTAAAAAAAACTTTCAAAATACCATTTCCACTTTTAGACAATGTAATGTTAATAGTAAGAGAAAACTGTTTGATATGTTGTACACTAGCAGTATAGCTCAGCGTTGCTCAGGTGTAATGAAAGCTTTAAAACTAATCCATGGTCCTGGAGCTCAGACTCTTTGGACATTGGCACGAAAGACTAAAAAGCAATAGTTGTTTCCAGTTAAAGCGAAACCGTAGACTGAAAGAAAAATGAATGGATGTCAGTCAAATTTTGATTTCCTGGTATCGATATCAAATTTTCTGCACTATTGTAAGAACTGCAACCTTGAAACTTCTGAATATCATTTCTTATGTCCTTGTCTATGAGTGTATCAAATTTGATTAAAATTGAACCACTTCTTCTATAACCCGATTTTTTGATTATCGATTTTCGATATTTATCAGGGGTACCTCAACACAAAACCTAGCTAAGAACACTAGCAGACACTTATAGTACAACTATGTAAATTTTCAAGAAAATCGGTTCAGCCGTTTTGGAGTCTATACGTAACGGACTCACAGACACACACAGACACACACAGACAAAGTTCCATTTATAAATAAGTTTAGATTTAGATTTAGATAATATATATATATATATATATATATATATATATATACAGGGTGTGATGGATGAATTGTTGTCTAAATTATGTGAAAATAAAAAGAACACTGGCGTCTCGTATTAACAGATATAGTTACCAAAATTATACCAAAATATCTTGAAATATTAAACAGTAAAGTTAATCACCATTAGTTTCAACCACAGCCTCAAGAAGACTTTAGAATCTCTTGCATCTCTTCTGGATGGTCTCCTTTTTTAAGGTGATGGATGCTGCAATAATTATTGCCTTTAATTCATCTTTGGTGTCACTAGGAGTTTTGTTGATCTCTCTCTCAACTGTGTTCCTCACAAAATAAACAAGAGGTTACGGTCTGGAGAACTAGGTTGCTAGATGTAAAGGGGTGATATTGTTGCAGAAATTGTCTAACAACCATGACTGATTTCTCTTGCTTGTTGCATAGTGCAGAGTCCTTTTGTAATGTGATTGATCCTGATGTAGCAACTGTCATACATTTCCCGAGGGTCTTTTCACATGAGTGAATGCAACAAATTCAACTGGAATTCAAACTCTTCTTCTTCTATGTGCCTTGTGCCTTCAGGACGTAGGCAATCATGGCCTTCCCCATTTCCCTATCCCTGGTGGCTCTGAGCATGCCTTTTCCTGTTACACCATGCAATCCTTGTTCCGTCATCCACCTGATTAGTTCCTTCAAATATATTATCCATTGCTTTCCCCTGTCTCTTTTTCCCTCTATCTGGCCTGTTAGTATCAGATTCTCCAAACCCTCCTTCCTCATTGCATGTCCCAGGAACTTCAGCTGTCTCTTACTGATGCTCAGTATTAATTTCCTTTTCATTTCCATCATTTCCAAGACCTCATCATTGCTCACATGCTCGATCTATGATATTCGCAGCATCCTTCTGTAGAACCACATTTCAGTTGCTTCAAGTTTTTCCTTCATCTTTGATGGCATTGTTCAGCATTCACTGCTATATTGAAGGACGTACAGCACGTAGCAATCCAGTACTCTCTTCCTAGTTTCTAGCGAAATTGTCCTGTTTCTTAATACTTTACTCAACTTCGGGAATGCTTCCTTCACCATGCCAATTTGCCTTCAGATCTCTGTGTCGCACTTTCCGTCTTCTGTTATAACGCTTCCCAGGTATTTAAATTTTTGTACCTGCTCAATTCTGGTATTCCTGACCTGTATTTGGCATTTTGGGCTGCCCTTTTTACTGATGATTCTGTTTTCGTGCAGTTTATTTCTAGTCCTTTCTTGTTACTTTCTTCAGTTACCTTCTTTAGGAGGTCTTATAGCTTCCTTTCTGTGTCAGCCATCAGCACCGTATCATCCGCGTACCTTAGGTTGTTTAAATTGTGGCTTCCGATTACAAATCCAGGCATAACTTCTAGGATCCTCAGCTTACCAATTTCTCATTCTAAGCTGATATCCAGTCTAGTCAGTCTGTTAAGGGCCATACATTATAAATGCTTGGGCGATCATGTCTCAAAAGAGACACAACTGACTGGGCGGATGATTATCTCGCAGTAGGTTGCCATTGCTTTCTGCAGTAGACTGATTGCCAACCAAGGCTATAGAACCCGATCTGTCCTATTATTTAACACATAACTGGAGGGAAGAGACGAATTAATTTTTTTCCCAAGGGTATTTGCGTGTAAGTGAATGCAAGGAATTACACTATGTCTAAATTCGTGTAGTCAAAGTTCTAAAGAGAAAAACTTGGAAGTCGTCATCGTCTTGCAGCCTTGGCCGAGATAGAACTCACTACACTCCTCTCCTCCAGTATTCCCTGTGCATTGGGAACCCTTGTGCAGTTTGCAGCAAAATTCATAATCTTGTCAAATAGCTGAATACTTGCTGCTTCGCCAGGGCTACCAGGGGTTGTTTTTATTGTGACACCAACACTAGATAGGTTGCCTCCAGGCCCCATCCTGTTATTTAACCCATAACTGGAGGGAAGTGATAGATTAACACCTTTCCCAAGGGTACCAGTGCTTAAGTGAATGCAGGATACTCAACTGGAATTTGAACTTGGCTCACCAATTTCTCTTTCCAAGCTGATATCCACTGCACCACAACGCACATCCGTCACTGAACGCTTACAGCACCTGGTATTCCCAAGTGGTTACCCATCTAAATACTGATCAGGCTCAATGTTACTTAACTTCGTTGATTGAATGAGAACCGGTGTATTCAACGTGATATGCCATAAGCATCTTGGTCGAACAAGTGTCATGAAAGTATTTTTTTAGGAATACATGAGAAAACGACCTCAGAATTTTGGAAAAGTAACTTTAGGTCTCCATGTTGTGCCTGAGGCCATCACTAACAAATTACCATCGTAAGCACCATTAGACTCAGCTAACTCTTTCCAAACCCTCTAAACTGACCTGAAATTGACACCCAAATACTCTGTGTCTTAACAGACATTGTTTTTCATTTTTTTGTTGCACGTTCACAGTCAATCTGCTGTAAAGGTTTTTTACCAAAAAGGAAATTCCAGGTGCTGTAAGCATTTAGTAACGGATGTGCATTGTGGTACAGTGGATATCGGCTCGGAAAGAGAAATCGGTTTGAATTCCAGTTGAATACCCTGCATTCAATTAAGCACTGGTACCCTTGGGAAAGGTATTAATCCGTCCCTTCCCTCCAGTTATGGGTTAAATAACAAGGGTAGGACTTGGGGACCCTGCCCTTAAAACAAATCCCAATAAATCTTGATACTCAAAAAGAAAAAAGTATTACTAGACACAAAAGTTATATAAAAACAACAATTACATTGTTGAAAGAAAATGGTATTACCAGCAATAAATTAATAAAATTTTAGTTGGTAATAAATGACCTGCTGAGGTTGATATGCCATAAAAACAAAACAACCAACAACAAAATGGAAATTACCTTTCTGTGACAATACTAAATAAAGCATGGATATGCAAATGGCATAATGGCATAATGAATATGCAAATGGCATAATGCTTAGCATTTCAGAACCAAAAACTGACAAGCTATTTGAATTGCAGTCATATTAGTTGTATTTACATTTGGATAAATACCCAAACCCAAGTTTTTCCCTTAATAAAGCAGATCGGCTTTTCATCTTGGCTGGTTAACTTGAGTTTGAGTTTGAGTTTTGTTTCATGGCATATCAACCTCTGTGGGTTATTTAATGCCAAAAAGGTGGAGTTTTAAAGCATTTTTTTAATATTCAGTTATAGTGAGAAGGTTGATTTAGTCAGATTTTAATGAAATTTTTTTGTTTTTATTCTTTTTTATTTAAGAAAACTGAAAATGTCTTCTACTTTTGTATTCAAAAATGACTTGCTGAGAATTTTTTTCCTTAAAAAATGTATTATCGTAATAATTTTTCTTACAAAATGTAGTGTTGGTAAAATTTTTCTTTCAAAAACGTATATATTTCTATAAAAGTCTATTTTTATGTATATATTTCTATAAAAGTCTATTTTTATACTTTCATAGTGTTTTGATCCCAGTCTGGAGGTTAACTATTTGCCCATAGTTGGGACCCCAACAAGTGCTATCACTCCAGGTCAGGGTGAACCTGGGAACAACAGCAATTAAGAGGTGGTTCCATGCATCTCACAACCTCCCAATCAGAGGTTTTGCTGCCAGATGCAGTTTACCATCATGCCCAAAGCTTTAGTAATTAGAATTTTTAAACCTAGATAAATGGAACTCATTAACATGGAGGCATGAGATTATCTAAGGGAAGGAAAAACATGACAGAGTTTGGAAATGGGGCCAATTCTCCCACTACATGGAGCAATTTGAATGCAGAAACATCACCATTAAAAAATGTCATTATTTGAAGCTATCTTCAAGGTATGTTCTGATGTAGTATCATTTCTTTGGGCATAAACATCCTGTTTCTTTGGATTTAACTTTCAAAAGATGAATGATTTCTTTCTTGTATTCATTTTCTTAATCGTATAAAATGTTATCAGATAAATCTTTTCTGACCTACTTGCAATAAATTAGCTTTAATACAAAAATTGGTCAGACTGCTCATAAAATTAGATTTTTTTTTTTTTAATCATTTCACTCCAAGCAAAAAGATAATACCATTAGGACACAAGGGTTACTGGTAGAGAAAAAGAATGAAAAGACTTCAGTTGAAAAAATGAGAAGAAAGGACAATAAAAAAACAAGTTCCAAGAAGACATAAGACGGCAGTTGGTGTTGCATTTGAATTTTGAAGATTTGAGATAAAAGATGAAAAGAGTTGAACTGAAGGCAAGCATTATGGCAGCATTCACCAACTTAAACAAAGGAAATTGCCCAGAAGAGGTGCAGGAGGTTCTGAAATCATCTGTAGGCCATAGTTGAAGGCAATAATGATTTTATTGAATAAATTTACTTTTTAGTATCTTAAAATATGTTTGCGTAATTTTGGTAAATATATCTCTTAAAATCAGATGTCAGTGTTATTTTCATTTTTTGCATTATTTAAAGACAAGTTGAACTTAACAAGGTTTCACTTAACAAACATTCTTTGACCAGACTCTTCACTAACTGAAGAATTCCCATAAGGGAGGTAATTAGATAGAAAACCAATAGAGTTAATTATATAAACAAAGAATTAGTCAAGTTGTTGCCATTTTACATTTTTAATTTCATGCATGTGCATTGTTTGTTTTTGATTTCATCAACTGTACAGTATAGTAGGGTCAGTTGGGCACTATCTATGAGAAAAAGTGCGCTATGATTTCTGCCATAAATTTGTATTGCTTGGCATTTGTGCCAGAAGCTTCAATATAAACATTTTAGAGAGTTTAGGTGTCAATCTGAGAACAGAAAGAATTGAATGAATCTAATGATGTTTATGAAGGTACTACGGCTCGGAAAACTCATTCTGATCATTCTTAAAGAAAAAAGAATTGCCAAATTTGTCAGTGATGTTGTCAGACTCAACACAGGGGTTGACATCAAGTGTCTTGAGAAGGTAGTGCTGCCCTGGGTATGAAAGACAATATATTTTTTTTAATAATCGTTTCTCCCCAAGCAAGGAAGAAACTGCCACTGGTGTGCAGGGGGTTGCAGTGAGAGAAAAGGAAAGAAAAAAGAACAAAGAAAAAGCTAAGAGGAATGTTAAAGAAAGGTTAAGTGAAAATTGGGAATCAAGAAGACAGAAGATGGCTATTCATATTGCACTTAAACTTTTGGAGATTGTAGCTATCAAGGAAGCAACTATATGAAAGGAAGTTCCAAAGATGGAAAGTGCAAGAGAAGAAATTATTAGAGTAGAAGTGGCAATTACATTTTACTTTTTTGGAAGTAAAAGGGTGGGACCTAATTACCAATCTAGTAACACGGATAAGTTTATGTGGATGAGTCACCAGGAAAAGAAGTGCATCAGATAATATTTGTAGAAAAGGTAAGCTATATTGCATTGGTGAGAAAGTGACTGAAGTCGAGCTGTTATATTAGGATTGATTACATTGCAACAGGACTCTGCACCATGCCACACAAGAAGAAGAACCCAGTCATGGCTGACAGACAATTTCTGTAACCATATCATCCTCTTATATCTGGTCACGTAATTCTATAGACTGCAACCACCCCCTTGATTATTATGTGTGACATGCAGTTGAGCGGAAGACCCTCAAAATTTCTTGTAGCACCAAAGATGAATTGAAGGCAAGGATTATGGCAGCGTTCACCAACTTAAACATGGAGGCCATTCAGAACAATTGCAGGAGATTTCAAAATCGTCTAGAGGCCATGGTTGAAGCCAGTGAAAAATTTTATTGAATAAATTTACTCTTTAGTATTTCAAGATAATTTCAGCATTGTTATGAAATGGATATCAGCTCAGAATGAGAAATCAGAGAGCCGAGTTCAAATCCATTCACTTATGCACAAATACTCTTAGGTAAAATAATAATCTATCACTTCTTTCTCTAGCTATGGGTTAAATAGCAGGAGAGGTTGAGTTCTATAGCCCTGGTTGGCAACCAGTTTAATGGGGGAAGAAATGGCAACCTACTGCAGGAAAATCTTCTGCTGGGTCACTCATGAATCAAAAGAGACATAAATGCCCGAGCATGTATTATGTATGGCACTTAACCAACTGTGTAATTTTTTGCAAAATTTAGACAAGTTATTCATTAATATATATATATATATATAATTTTTTTTTAAATAAATATACGGATTATTCTATGTCTGTGATGTAGGATGATATGTATATTTATTAGTATACATATAATACAGCTCTGTTTACACATTAAGCAATGTTTTATTAACACTTGAATAATAATGCTATACATATGTAAAATATCGTTCATTCAGCAATGAATTAGAACACCCTCATCTATTGGGCGTGTATAATGATAATATACATGCTAAAAAGTTTGTCTCCTTCTACCGAGCGCCCGTAGCTCAGAGGTAGAATCACCGACTGACACCAATTCGGTCAGGTTTCAATCCTGGGTAAAAGGCAATCATCTGTCTAACCGTACTGATGAGCTGTGATACAGCAAAACAGATCTGTCTGAAGATGTCTATATATATATATATGTATATTTAGTGTATCGAGGCAGCAAATAATGAACCTTCAGATATTGGAGGCCATGTACATTAAATCCAAACAACCCACACTTAATAAAATCACTTTTAAATCTGGCCATAACATATTACATTGCATTTGAATACATGGTTCTGTTGTCATTTCGTGCTATCACACAGTGTGGCGTCATAGAACAGCATTGCAAATTTGCAAACTGTGTTTGTTATTTTTGGTAACTATTGCCATTGCCTAGCAGAGTTTCATGTCAACACAAAATAAAATCGTCGGTGATGGTGGATGTTATTGTGTTACCATCTTAATAACCTCTCTGAAGATGGCTCATGTAAGCCGAAAGCTTAGAACCAAATTAATAAAAAATTATCCAAATGTTGGAGAATTTTTGTCTTTATTTTCAACTGAAATTAAAGCCAAAATATGACGTTTAGAACGGCTCATGATTAAACATAATAGACATTCATTGTCTCTTATATTTAACAGTATATGTTTAAAAAATATATGTATATATATATATATTTTTAGAAAAACTAGATATTCTACAATTTCATGGGAAATACATATTTCACAGCTTGAAAAAAAGGCAGCAAAATATGTATTTCCCATGTAGAATATTGTAGAATATCTAAAATTTTATATATATATATATATATATATATATATATATATATATATATATATGTTCTTTGTCTTTATTTTCATCTGAAATTAAAACCAAAATATGATGTTTAGAATGGCTCAGGATTAAGCATGATAGACATTCACTGTCTGTTATATTTATTAATTTACGTCACTATATATATATATATATAGTGATGTAAATTAATAAATATAACTAAACATCATATTTTGGTTTTAATTTTAGATGAAAATAAAGACAAAGAACATACTCAATAAAATTACATTTCAATCTAATCACAACACATTACATTGCATCTAAACATTTGGTTCTGTTGTTAACATTTCAATTTCTTATGTAATATGTTGTCATAGGACCACATTACTAATTTACAACTTGTGCCTGCTATTTGGTGATTGTTATCGTTGCACAGCAATGTTTTATATCAATACAAAAAAATATCATTGATAGTGGATGTCTTTATATAAACATCCCTGCAACCACTCTGAAGATGGCTCATGTGAGCTGAAAGCTTAGAACCAGTTTATTAAAACAATATTCAAATTCTGGACAATTTTTGTCTTTATTTCCACCAGAAATTAAAGCCAGTATATGATCTTTAAAACGGCTCATGATTAAGCATAATTGACATTTATTGTCTGTTATATTTAACAATATATGTTTAAATAATTATCTGCTGCTTCAATACACTAAAAATATATATATATAAATATATATTTATTATAAATTATACTTTAGAACATGTACAAAATACAGTCTACCACAAAGTTGTACATTTTGTTTCGAAATTGAAAGAACAATGTCTCATCATAACATTTATTACCATCATTACTAACTACCTGATGAGACATTGTTCTTTCAACCTCAAAACAAAATGTACACTTTTGTAGTAGATTTTAATTTGTACATGTTCTAAAGTATAATTTATAATAAATATTCATTGCTCTATTTCTATATTGAACACTTTTAAATTAATGTTTTGAACATTGTAAATATTTTTCTTCATTCCTTATTCATTTGGATATATATATATATATAAATATATATATATATATATGATTCGTTTGAACATTATTTTTGATCGATACTCATATTTAAGTAGATATTCTGTTTTTAATTAAACAATTAAGCAGTATTATATATTTATATCTACTGACTGATTATTTACAATAAATTTTTATTACAAAAATATGTGTCATTCGGCAGGATTCGAACCTGCAACCCCTATCCACATAGGGGAAGCTACCATTTGATATATATATATATATATATATATATATATATATATATATATATATATATATATGTGTGTGTGTGTGTGTGTGGACATAATATCACATTTATCATATAGACATAATGAAGAAGCAGCTTTATCTTATGTAGACAGGAAATATTTCCATCATATAAGGATTCATTAATATGTAGTCAGTGGGCACCAGGTAATTGAGAACAAATTATAATAGGGACTGAAACAGAGATATTTAATAGAGAAAACATATTTTCCAATATTTTTTTGCACATGTTCAACTTAGAAAGATAAAAAATATGCAACCTCCAAAGTATACCTGGATTCTTTTTCATGCTAGCTATGATATTCACACCTGTGCCTTGCTGTTGCTGAGCTTTTAGTTGGTCTCCTCTTAATGACACACCAGACATAGCAGTCTGGAGGATTCTAATCTTGCAGGTTGGAAGTGGGTGACATGATGCTGAAAATTCTTGATCAACCACTCTTGTGGCTACATGGCAAACAGCAGTGTCCTGTTGGGCTTGATCACTGTACTCAACAACTTAATCAGACAGTTAAGTGCCATATGTGATACACGCTTGGTTGATCATGTCTCTTTCGATTCATGACTGACTAAGCAGAATATTTTACCTCAATAGGTTGCTATTTCTTTCTGCGATAGCCTGGCTGCCAACTAAGGCTATAGAATCCAATTTGTCCAGCTATTTAACCCAGCTGAAGGGAAAAGAGAAGGTGTAATACCTTTCCCAAGGGTATTTCAACTAGAATTCTAACTTGACTCTCTGATTTCTCATTTCAACCAATATCTATCGCACAACAATGTACAAGCTATCTTGAAATACTAAAGCATAAATTTATTCAATAAAATCTTTCACTGGATTCAACCACAGCCTCCAGACAATTTTGGCTTCTCCTGCAACTCTTCTGGATGGTCTCCTTGAGTTGGTGAATGCTACCACAATCCTTGCTTTCAATTCATTGTTGGTGTTACAAGGAGTTTTGTTGGTTTCTTGCTCAGCTGCATGTCACATATGATAAACAAGGGGTTGCAGTCTAGGAAGTTAGGTGGCTAGATGTGATATGGTCGCAGAGATTGTCTGACAGCCATGACTGGGTTCTCTTGCTTGTGTGGCATGGTGCTGAGTCCTGTTGCAATGATATAGCAGTTGTCATGCCTTTACCAAGGGTATTTGCGCATAAGTGAATGCAACAAATTCAACTGGAATTCCAACTCGGACTTACCAGTTTCTCATTCCAAGCAGATATCTAGTCTCATACTTTTTTAAAAATTATTTCATCCCAAGCAAGGCATTTCACTGCCACTGTTGCGCAGGGGGTTACATAGGGGAAAGTGATGAGAAAGAGTGGTTAGGGGGTTACATAGGGGAAAGTGCTGAGAAAGAGTGGTTAGGGGGTTACATAGGGGAACATGATGAGAAAGAGTGGTTAGGGGGTTACACAGAGGAAAGTGATGAGAAAGAGTGGTTAGGGGGTTACACAGGGGAAAGTGATGAGAAAGAGTGGTTAGGGGGTTACATAGGGGGAAAGTGATGTGAAAGAGTGGTTAGATATAGGAAATGTCAGAAGGAGGGTGATAGATGGGTAAGGATACCAAAGATGAGGGTTGCATAGATGGGAAGAGTGTTTGAGAGAATGGGTGCGAGTTTGTGTGTTAGGAGGACGATGTCTAAATTCATGTGGTCGTAGTACCAAAGAGAAAAGCTCAGTAGAACAAGTGTCATGAAAGTAATTTTTTTAAAAAATACACAGGAAAACCATATCAGAATGTTAGAAAAGAGACTGCAGTGAAGATGCCAGATCAGGACCAATAATATTACAGAACCTTTGTTTTTATCCATAATCTCTAGATATACAGCTGGTGTGCATTTATTTTTTTTATTTTTTATTATTTTTAATCATTTCACCCCAAGCAAGGCAGTACCACCACTGATGCACAGGGTGCTATATAAGAGAGTAAAAGTTTAGGCAGCAGGAGAGTAAAGAGAAAGACAAACCAGTTACAGGGTTATCAGAAAAAGGGCAAGAGAAGGACAGGAACACAAGAGTGAAGACAGTTGCAAAGGTAGAGAGAAAGGAAAAAAAACAAAATACATGGGGTGTTGTAGAAAGGACCAGAGTCAAGTGGAAAAGAGATGAGAATTGACATTGCATTTAAATTCCTGGAGGTTGTAGCCGTCAGGAAAGCAAGTATACCAAAAAGTTGTTCCACAGGGGGGAAGGTACGAGAAAAGAAGCTGCTGGAGTAGAATTGTCAGCTGCATTTGGTTAATTTAACTGTAAAAGGGTGTGACCTTTTAGTCAGTCTGGTTGCCCAGGTAAATTCTTGGTAGGGTGGCACCAGTGACTTAAATTCGTCAGAGCAGAAGCCATGAAAATATTTGTAGAAGAGACATAGGGAAGCCACATCCCACCGGTGAGGAAGTGGCTGGAGACAAGCTGCCTGGTCACATTACAGATTCTCTTTTGGAGCCTGTCAAGAACACTGAGATGAACAGCAGGGGCGCCTGACCAGATATGACAACAGTATTTTATGCACGGTCGAATGGTTGATTTGTATATGTGCAAGATGGATTCAAGCGAAAAAAACTTCCTGGTCCAACACAGTGACCCAATCTTCCTCGCAGTGGGTTTAGCTATTGACTCAATGTAATGATTCCACTGGAGGTCATAAGATAGGGTAAGGCCGAGGAGGCACAGTATATCACTTTCATGGAGACTCACTTGGTCCATGCTTATGGTGGAGGGCAAGAGAGATTGTCTGTGATGGTTATTGTGAATAGTTTAGTGGGGTTTGGTGCAGTTCAACCTATCATTCCTCCTGTTCACTTGGCCAGGTTTAAGAAGCTTAAGTTAGTGTTTTAAGCCACTAGTTACAGTGTTTTGGACATACAAAAGGTACTGTAGTTAGTGACTTGTGTCATGAACTTGACTTGTCTTGTTTATTCCTTGACAGATTGAAAGCTGCTGGTTTTATACCCTTGATATTTGTGAAATATAAATAAATGTCAAAATTTAGTGTATACTACATAACATCCTCATGCAGATATTATGTAGTATGCACCAAATTTTAACATTAATTTCAAGGAATGTTTATTTTTAGGATTTTTTAGGATGTGCAAGTGGTATAATGTAGAGTGGTTTGGAACAAAAAGTCTGAAAGTTGATTTCAAATCCCAGTTGAGTTTGTTACATTCACTCTTGAGAAAAGCATGAATCCATCGCTTCTTTTCCCCCATCTATGGGTTAAATAGCAGAGAAGACTGAACTTGATTAGCAACCAGTTTAAGAGAATGATAAATATGAATTCAAAACAAGGTAATCAAATTATCCTTGGTCCATGACTCTGATTAGTAATGATAGGAAAAAACAAAAAAAAACATAATTATCATTTATTATTTATAGAGCAGTGTAAGTGCGTTTTCAGATATCTGAAGACTATTGTTAATTCTTTTAATTTTGGTTTGTTTTTTGTCTTTTATTGATTGATTGTTGCATTTTATATGGCTTATAATTTCTTCACAGGTTATTTAAATCTAGAAAATATTTTTAGATTATAAAAAGTTTTTGTTTCTCAGAGATAATTGTTTAGTGATAAAAATCTTACTAATTAACCCATAGCTGGTGGAGAGAAGAGGTGGATTCATGCCTTTCCCAAAAGTATTCACGTGCAAGTATAACAAAACCAATAGGAACTGGAACTCAGTTCCCTGATTAGCAATTCCAAACCATTATCTATTACATCATCGACACATTCAATCTTACAGCACCTGATATTCCCGAGTGGTCACTATCTAGGTACTGACTAAAGAACCTGTGTCTCAATGTGAGGTGGCCAGAGTATTTCTTTTGTTTTTTAATGGTGCAGTGGATATCAACCCGGAACGAGAGATCAGGGTGCCGAGTGCGAATTCTAGTTGAATTCCTTGCAATCACTTACGCACGAATACTCTTGGGAAAGGTATTAATCCGTCTCTTCCCTCCAGTTATGGGATAAATAATAGGACAGATTGGGTTCTATAGCCTTGGCTGGCAACCAGTCTACTGCAGAAAGCAGTGATAACCTACTGCAGGATAATCTTCTGCCTAGTCCTGTCTCTTTCGAGACATGATCACCCAAAGCATGTATCACGTATGGCACTTAACTGAACTGACTGAATCTATTCTCTAAATTTAACATACCTTTTAAAGAAGGTGTCATTCTGATGGCAATATTTTCATTTAATGAGATCTATAGGTGGTGGTAACACCAAAAGACTAGCTGAAGAATAAATTCCTTTTTACCTTAGGTGCCATGCTTGGTTGATAATGTCCCTTTTCGATTTATAATTGACTTGCCAAAAGAATTCCCACAGTAGGATGCCATTATTTTTTGCAGCAGACTAATCTGATTTGATTGATTTTTTTTTAAGGTTTATCAAACTTTTGCCAGTTATTCAAAACAAGAAAACATTTTAAGATTATAAGAATTTTATAGGATATAACAAGTCCTAATAATTAACCCATAGCTGGGGGGAGAAGAGGTGGATTCATACCTTTCCCAAGAGCATTTGCATCTAAGTGAATATAACAAACTTGGCTGGAATTGGAACTCATCTCTCCAATTTTCAATTCTGAGTTCTTGTCTATTACACCCCCGACACATCCACATTTACAGCTCCTGGCATTCCCAAGCAGTCACCTATCTAGGTACTGACCAGGCATGACATTGCTTAACATAAGGTGTTTCAATATTATATGCCGATAAACTTCCATCTTATCATCCACTTCCATCTCATTGGTATTCTTGTGTGGTCACCCATCTAAGTACTAACCAGGCATGACATTCCTTAACTTTGTTGATTGTCCAGGAAACATTGTTTTAGTGGGATATGGCTGTAAGATTTGTGGCTGATTGGTTGCTAACCAATGCTATGCTGCTCTGATATTTAACTCATAGCTGGGGGGAGAATAGATGGATGCATACCTTTCCCAAGGGTATTTGTGTGTAAGTGAATGAAACGAATTTGAATGGAATTCGAACCATTATATATCATACCAGATGTGTGAACGAGAATTTACCTATCATGAATAATCACAAGAAATCAATTTCCTTCTGCATGAAACTGTAGGCACATGCTTTTTTGAAACTAAGCTGGTTAGTACCGAGAAACTGGAGCTGGCGAAATTATGTTACTAGATGTAAACACAGTGGCTGAATTCTCAGGCTCCACATGTGTTTGCCTGTTAACAGACAGCATCAGCAAAGCCAAGAAGTAAATACAGGAAATCGACGTAAAACTTATAACAGAAAAAAAAAAATGTCGCTGTTAATAACAGTTTAAGTTACTCAGGTTGATTTGTAAAACAGATATATATTTGGTACTTACCTCAAATTTTCCACAGCTTTCTTTCTTTCAATTCTTTTTTTTTTAAACGGAATTCTTTATCCTCTGGTTTGTAGAATTGGGGCTTTTAGTAGTAGTTTCATGACTTGTGAGATGGCAGAAAGTAGGTATTAGTAGTACAAGACTAAGTTTTGGTTCACTTGCTGCTTAGGTTTTTGTCATATAAGTACATCCGTTGTTGGATTAGCGTCCAGTTTTCGCAGTCTCAGGTTGAATTAAAACACCAGATATAAATCTTAGGAATTTCTTTAGTTGTTGACAAAACTTATTTCTAGTTTAGATTGCACTTAAAATTTGTTGTTCTTGCTAGAATATTGGATACCAATTAAAGTTTACTCAAAATAATTTCAAAATGATATCTAAAATTGAAGAATTTCTTCTTAGAAAATTAAGAGAAATTTATATGAAATAAAATGATGCATTTAAAAATTAAAAACTTTTAAATTCATTAAGTGAATTTGTTTCCATTCTATATATACATATATATTTTATATAATTGTTAGGGTTATTTATAGAACTCAGGTAAGTAAAATTATTTGTTTTTGTTTTTGTTTTGGCAGCTAAAAAGAAAGAAATAAGCTTCCAAATTTACATATGATGTAAATTGGTGCTCTTCTTCCCTCTCATTTTTTTTTTTTTTACAGAAAGAAAAACAAACAAAAATTAAGCTTAAGACATCTTCCATATATCATCGCTTCTCCTTTCGCAATATATCATCTTTCTTATAAACAGTGGCGCATCCCTCTCTCTCTTGTTCTTTCAAGTGTAGCCGGCTTCAGCATCCTAGAGCAACTTTGACTAATACTCATCCGTACGCACACGCACACACTCATTCAGCTGCTAAATCCTTTCGACTTTTCACTTTTCGAGCAAATGCTTCTTCTGTAGAACTGGTGTATTCCAACTACCAGTGAGTGAGTTCTCTTTTTTTTTTTTCTTTCTTCCTCTCCTCTTCCAAAGCCTTCCTCCCACTTCTGGCTGCTGCTGCTGCTGCTGCTGATTCAGATGTTGTTCATCCTCCCTTTCTTCCCTATAAGCAACAGGACAGTTGATGCTGTCCTGTTGAGGTTCCAAATACATACAGGCTTTTTTGGCTGTATGGGTTCTGCTGCTGTCTTCTGTGGTAGAGGTGGCTTTGAACTGAGACACTGCTGGGTCAGAGTCATTTGGGACAAAAACAAGGATAAAGAGAGTGAGAGAATAAGAGAGAGAGGGAAGGGGGAGAGAGATGGTGAAGAGAGATATAAATTGTTCTGAAAGAGGAAACCTACTGACTGAAGGGGAGATGATTGTCAGAGAGAGAAATCGAGAAAGAGTGAAGCTTTTTGAAAAGGATGCTAAAAGGAGGGAGTGTAAAAAAAAAATAAACATTAAAAAAAATAAGTGTCTGAGAAGCCAATGGTTTTATGCTAATGTCATGCCACCAAATTGGCCGGCCTGATAATAATAGTGAGGAAAAATGGTACAAAATTCCTCTTCTCCTTCCTGCTTCTTTTTATTTATTTTTTTTTATTTTGTGTGTGTGTGTGTGTGTGTGTGTGTGTGTGTGTGTGTGTGTGAGGATTTTTTCATATTCATCTTTAATTCAAAAACGTTTTTAAAGTTTTTTCCTCAATCTATAATAATCATATCAAGAACTATTTTTAGAGCAAGAAAATTAGCCTATTAATGTCCAACATCCCATTCCGAGAGGGGGGGTGTAAAAGTTAAAACTCATTTTAAAAAATAAAGTATAATTTATACTGTTATTTTTTTTTTAACCCTATAATTAATACCGGATTTAAAAAGAAAAAAAAACGTAAAATCAATACTGGATTATTTTCATTTTTTTTTTTAGCAACATATAAATACTAAACTGAATATTTTTAAAAAGAAAATATAATTAATGGTTTTTTTTTTTTATAAACCAATAATTCATCAGTCAATTAAGTGCCATACATGATACATGCTTAGGCAATCATGACTTAAAAGAGACATGACTGACTGTGAAGAAGCTTTTCCCACAGTAGGTTGCCATTATTTTCTGCAGTAGACTGGTTTTTAACGAAGGCTATAGAACCCAACCTGCCCTGCTATTTAACCCATAGCCGGAGGGAGAAGCAACAGAGTAATACCTTTTTCACAGGTATTTGTGCATAAGTGAATGCAACAAATTCGACTGGAATTTGAACCCAGCTTTCCAATTTCTCATTCCGTGCCAATATTCACTGCACCACAGTAATTATCACTTGATTTAAAAATTAAAAAAAAAACTATAATCAAGATTGGATATTTTTTTATACAAACCTATAATTAATGTCGGATGTTTTTTATATAAACCTATAATCAATACTTGATTTTTTTTACCTATCTATATTTAAAAATATGATTAATACTAGGTTTTTATTTTACAAGCCTATAATCAAGACTAGATTTTTTTTATCAACCTATAATACTAATTTTTAAAAAATATAATTAATATTGCTTTTTTTAACAATCCTATAATTAATACAGGATTAAAAAAAAAAAACAGAAAAAAGTTATAATCAGTACCAGATAGTTTTATACACACCTATGAATTCTGGATTCACACATACTTCTCAGATAAGTGGACTGCTAGTTTTTCCTTTGCTATGTCCTGTGAGTATCAAGTTCTCCAAGACCTCCTTCCTCATTATGTGCTCAAGAAATTTCAGCTCTTTTTTCTAATTCTGTGTAAAAATTTTCTTTCTTTTTTAGGCATCATCATTGATTACACTATTTGTTGATGATATTCTGTTCTTTCTTGTCTTTTCTTCATCTGTTAATTTCAACTGGTATTTTATAGTCATGGAAATCACAAGGAATATATTCACTCATTAACTTAAGAATTACAAGACATCAGAAGATTCAAAAAAGGAAATTTGTGAAATTTTCACATGTACTGCTAATTTATTTCCAATAAATCCACACACAAAATTTCCAGATTATTAATCGTTGATGTCTGTCTGAGTTTCTGGGATGAGAACCGTCATGGGTCCTTACCTGTAACTCCAGAATGAACTCTTCCTAACACTATAACGCCAGAATGAACTCTTCCTAACACTATATATACTATGCCTCTCAAGAGAAAGAGTCGAGTTGGTAGTAGTTCACTCCAAGCCAAATTGACAGTCATACTAACACCATCCACATTTTGTATTGTTATTTCTTAATATATTTTTATTTCTACCCTGTTGGTCGTGTTGTTCTTTTCATACCTTAACCTGGTCTATAACAAGAACTTACATTATTTATATAGGGTGACCCCAAAAAATGTGCATTGTGGTGCATTGGATATTGGTTCGGAACAAGAAATCGGGAAGCCGAGTTCAAATTCCAGCTGAATTCATTGCATTCACTTATGCGCAAATACCCTTGGGAAAGGTATTAATCCATCTATTCCTTCCAGTTATGGGTTAAATAACAGGACACATTGGGTTCTATAGCCTTGGTCGGCAACCAGTCTACTGCAGAAAGCAATGGCAACCTACTGCGGGATAATCTTCAGCCCAGTCAGTCATGTCTCTTTCGAGACTTGATCGCCCAAGCATGTATCACGTATGGCACTTAACTGACTGATTGGCAGACATGAGCAAGTGGCAGAAATGCAAAACAGTGGCTTCACGAAGTAAACACTCTGCCATTTCAGTAACTATAGATCAGTGGAACGGGCAACAGTGTGAGTTAGCCATAAAAATGTTTTGTCAGTCACTGTCACTGGAAATCGTTACATGGAGATGTTACAATCCTCCGTTACACCTGAATTGAACAATTTTTCACACGTTCAAGAAACCTGGTTTCAACAGGATAGAGCGACATCACACACTGCACAGTAATCATTGGAGGCTGTGCGAGAATTGTTTGGTAACCGTTTGATCTCAAGATTCAATAATATTCCATGGCCCCCTAGATTGCCAGATTTGTTTGTGATTTTTCTTGTTGGGCTATCTCAAGAGTAAAGTGTACACGACTCAAGCAATAACTCTAGATGAGTTAAAACAGAGAATTCAGGATTAGAGAATTCAGTATCCCAGCTGAGATGTTGCAGTGGTTAATGAGGAATCTCAACAGCAGATTTCAAGAATGCATTCATACAGGAGGATGCCATCTACAGGACATAATTTTAAAAAATGAAAATTCCATCATTGTTTCTTAAATGGCATGTTTTAAGGTTTCAATTACTTGGTTTTATTGGATTGTTAAAAGTTCCGGTTTTTTTTTTTTGGTCACCCTCTCTATATAAATATACTCCTTGTTGATAAAAAAGAGTATCTACTCAAATATGGGTATCCATTAAAAATGATGGTTAAATAAGTAAATTAAAATTATGTCAGAGTTAATCCATTTCGTGATATATATATATATATATAGAGAGAGAGAGAGAGAGAGAGAGAGGAAACAGAGTATCTATTCAAATACAAGTATCCATTAAAAATAATGTTTAAAAAATAAATTAAAATTATGTCGGAGTTAATATTTCGTAAAAAAAAAAAGGGAATTTTGTGTTTAATTCAAGCTTTGTCTAACTATAAATCCTTCGTGATTGAACGCTCTAAAACACATCAGATCTATTGACGATTTCCAATAGGGAACTCAGGTTCGAATCCCGCCGGAGGACGCATATTTTCCTAAAAGATTTCTCGATTATTCAAGCCGTTAGATATACAAGGTGACCCCAAAATGGGAATCTTTGATTTTCTGTTTGTGATTTTTTCTTGTGGGACTATTTCAAGAGTAAAGTGTACACGACTTGACCAAGAACTCTGGATGAGTTAAAACAGAGAATTCAGGATAAAATTCACAGTATTGCCTCTGAGATGTTGCAGCGGTTAATGAGGAATCTCAACAGCAGATTTCAAGAATGCATTCGTACAGAAGGACGCCATCTACAGGATGTAATTTTTAAAAAATGAAAATTTCATCATTATTTCGTAAATGGCATGTTTTAAGGTTTCAATTACTTTAAATAAAATGTTTTTATCACTTTAGTTTTATTGTATTGTTAAAAAGTTCCCATTTTTGGGGGTCACCATGTACTTACACTGATATCTCTGCCTGCGATATTGTTATCACAACATTTTAGCCGTAATGTCTTACAGAGTTCATCAGTTGCTTGTCAATCCACGTAACCAGAAAATTTCAAAATGAACACTTTATTTAATCTACTGCATAGATTGTTCTCATTCCACTTTCCGGGTCTAGAGATATTTTGTTATTATTTGTACTGCTTAGTTATTACTCATCCTGTTTCCTAGTTCAATCACAGTGCTGGGAACTGTACAAATAGACTCAGTGGAAATGGGGTAAGCAATAACTGAGCAGTACAAAAGAAGTAATTGTGAGTTCAATCCTTGAGCCTGGTAGTACAGATTCAGACGCAGCAGAAACAAGATGAGCAATAACTGAGCAATACTAAATAAGACAAGTTAGCCTCTTAAGGCCTTGTTATCAAGTGAAGAGACTCCTGCCTATGTATGGCAGCAATACTGCATTTTTTCTCTGACCTGCCTCTTGTAATGCTGGAGCATGGCATTGGATGACAAACCTTGACTGGGGTGATAAAATGAACCAAATGTATTAAAGTATTGATTCATAAGTTCAGTTACATTTGGCAATTTCAGCAATGAGATGATGAGACCTAACTGCCAATTTAGCACTATGTATAGATTTGTGAATTTGAGGAAGACAGATATCCAGCAAGATCATCTGCTTTCATTCCTATTGAGACATTAATGTTAATCTAAACTTATTTATAAATGGAACTTTGTCTGTGTGTATGCCTGTGTGTGTGTGTGTGTGTCCATTACCTATAGACTCCGAAATGGCTGAAACAATTTTCTTGAAAATTTACACAGTTGTATTATAAGCATCTGCGAGTGTTCTTAGCTAGGATTTGTATTGAGGTACCCCTGATAAATATCGAAAATCGATAATCGAAAAAATCGGGTTATAGAAAGAGTGGTTCGATTTTAATCAAATTTGATACACTCATAGACAAAGACATAAGAAACGATATTCAGAAGTTTTAAGGTTGCAGTTCTTACAATAGTGAAAAATCGGGTTATAGAAGGAGTGGTCCGATTTTAATCAAATTTGATACACTCATCGACAAAGACATAAGAAACGATATTCAGAAGCTTCAAGGTTGCAGTTCTTACAATAGTGCAGAAAACTGATAATATATATATATATATATATATATATATATATATATATATATATATAAGGCAAGATGTTTGTGTGTATGTATATTTATCTGCCTGTATATCTGTATTTTCTTCAGCCTTTTTATTTTAGTTTTTGCTTTGGGTTTGGTTCTAAGTAGGTATAATTGTAGTTCTTAGTCTCGGCCATGACACCATTTACTCAGAGGACTTATTTATCCTTCAAAATTGAGTTTACGATGAAAAAAACTTATTTGATATTGATACCAGAAAATCAAAATTTGACTTACATCCATTCATTTTTCTTTCAGTCTATGGTTTCGCTTTAACTGGAAACAACTATTGCTTTTTAGTCTTTCATGTCAACGTCCAAAGAGTCTGAGCTCCAGGACCATAGATTAGTTTTAAAACTTTCATTACACCCAAGCAACAGCGGGTTATACTGCTAGTATATATATATATATATATATATATATATATATATATTTTTTTTTTTTTAATCATTTCACCCTAAGCAAGGCGATAATGCCACTGATGTGCAGGGGGCTACGTAAGGGTAAAAAGATTGGAAAAGAGAAAACTGGAAACCACATCCTAAACAGGAAACAAGGGATGAGCCTCTTCACCTGTTCAATAGATGTGGGTGGAGTGCGAACCGGGCGATAGTTTAGTCTATCTACTCCAACATATATATATATATATATATTCTAGGTGCGTTTGGTAAATTGTTGCAATTATTTTATTACTTCAAATATTCTTTAAGCTGAATCTGAGCTCCAGGACCATAGATTAGTTTTAAAACTTTCATTACACCCGAGCAACAGCGGGTTATACTGCTAGTATATATATATATATATATATATATATATATATATATATTCTAGGTGTGTTTGTTAAATTGTCGCAATTATTTTATTACTTCAAATATTCTTTAAGCTGAGTCTGAGCTCCAGGACCATGGATTAGTTTTAAAGCTTTCATTACACCCGAGCAACACCAGGTTATACTGCTAGTGAACAATATAAATGAAAGAGCTGAATCACAAGATTTTCTTGCAAAATGTGAAGGTCCAGGCTTTTGATGTAAAACATAGCAGGATGGACTTCTTTCTTGTGCCTTTTCAATTGGTTTAGAAGACCACATTTTAAGATTTATCATTCGAATAATACATTTCCTTTATCATTGAAGGCTTTGAAGAATCATTTCTGTCAGTTTTTTGACAGCATTCATATCTTCATCCGATTCTGAATAAGTAATGCTGACATTATCGCTTTTATTATCATCTTCAGAAAAAGTGATGGCACCAATTTAAAATGGGCAATAATGTTTTATTTAATTAAATTTTAAAGATGGTTTTAATGGACCTATTTAGTAATAGGAGAAGTCACCCACAAAAAATATATTTTTTGCTTCCAATCTTTGATTAGTCCATCCCACGGATTCAGTGCCACACTGACATTTAAATTTATAAATTACAGAACTAATTTGTAATCAGGAAATACCATCTTTAACAAAAGAAGATTTAGTAGTGAAGACAACACATAGCCTGACTGCAGTGAACCCTGAAGAAATTCAAATGGACATTCGATCAGCAAGGCCATGTTAGAAAGAATGGCAACAAAAAGGAAATTGATGCTGAGCATCAGGAAGAGACAACTGAAGTTCCTGGGACATGCAATGAAGAAGGAGAGCCTGGAGAACCTGATACTGACTGGACAGATAGAAGGAAGGAGAGACAGAGGAAGGCAGCGGATAACATATTTGCAGGGACTGATCAGGTGGATGACGGAACGGGGGTTGCCAGGAGCAACAGGAGCAAACATACTAAGAGCCACAAGGGATAGGGAGACGTGGAGAGCCATGATCGCCTACGTCCTGAAGGGACAGGGCACATAGAAGAAGAAGAAGATCAGCAAGTATTTGACTCTTTCTACCTAGTCTCTGATGAAGTGTTAACCAAAAGAATTCATAGGTTTAAGTGGAAAATTCTAAAAAATAGTTTCCTTCTTTTTTAAAACATTATTTAAGTTCTGTGGTATCAAGTCTTTGTTTATATATATATATATATATATATATATAGTGAAATAAATTAATTAATATACATATGAGGAGGGTGTACATATGTATAGTATTATTATTCAGGTTTTAATAAAACAGTGCTCAATGTATGAACAGAGCTGTATTATATATATATATATATATATATATATATATATATATATATATTAATAAATATACATATTATCCTACATCTATGCCATTTTTATGGACATGTAATATATGAATATTTAAATTTTTAAAACACATGATTTATGCCCCTTTGATTTCTTCTTCCTGTATTTTATTATTTTTTGTTTTAATTTAATTTTAATTTCAATTTTAATTTTTAATTTTTATCTACATGTAACCATAGAGTATCAAAATTTTTAATCTTGTTATTAAAAAAGCAGTAACTTAACTTTCTAAGATTTAATTTACATGAACATCAAGTGAACTTAAATTCAGATCTATTAAACTGTCAGTCTAAAATATGCACCTGATGATTGCATAATGCATGAAATTCCAAGTCATGCCATAGATGTAGGGTAATATATATATTTTCTAATATATATATATATATATATATATATATATATATATATATATATATATATATTTGTCTATATTTTTGAGTTGAGTTATTGTAATTATATACACTATTTACTTTGTTCAGCATGTTGTCCACATCTTTGTTGCCATATTCAAAATGTTTCAATTGTTGTACTCTCCAACCTTCTTCAGGTGACTGTAATTTCAAACTGAAACCTTTATTTCATTCACTGAGGTAGACTGTTCTAGTTCCACGAGTCAGACGTCTCAGTATCAGTTATTTCCCTTCAACTCAACTTTAAGTTTTTGTTTATTTTTTTAGCAGATTTCATATTGCAATCAGCTGAATAAGGTCGGAGCGTACAACAGCTGAAATGTCATGAATATGGCAACAAGATGAGAAAAACAGTTCAAACAATGAGAATAGTTATTATAAATTGCCTGAAGATATTGAAAGGTTGTGGAAATAATTAATTTCCAAATGAAAAACGATACAAAAGTTCTACAATATAGATGTATTGAACACTTTTTAATACAACTGAGTACTGTTCTGATTTAATTATGATCAAAAACTAACTAATTATATATGTATATACATATATGTAAAAAGTGTATGTATAAAATTATATATATATATATATATATATATATATATATATATATATGCAATTTGTTATATATATTATATTATTTATATATTATATATGTGCGATACTTATTTGAAAGTGCTCAATATCAGTGATAGAGCTGACATATTCATATAGATAGAGATGAGTTTGTAACCCTGGGTTTCACGCTCTTGTGATCGTCAGACAAACTGACTAATTTTTTTAAAAATTGGCTATATGTAGGGCTGCGTATATTGGTGTATTTTGTGGAAGTGGGAGGAAAATTTGTCGTTGCGACAGACGCAGACATATATACACATTTGTACACCCACTGACGTGTGCAAAGACACACATGCACACACCTACCCACCCACAGGGGCTCACACAAACATAACTATATAACGAATGCATATGTATGTGCCCAATGGCACACATATACATATATATGCCAAGCCCTATATGGTTCACATATGTTTGTGTGAGCCCCTGTGGGCGGGTGTGCATGTGTGTGTGTCTTTACACACGTCAGTGGGTGTACAAATGTGTATATATGTCTGTGTCTGTCACAACGACAAATTTTCCTCCCACTTCCACAAAATACACCAATATACGCAGCCCTACATATAGCTAATTTTTTAAAAATTAATCAGTTTGTCTGACGATCACAAAAGTGTGAAACCCAGGGTCACAAACTCACACCTGTCTATATGAATATGTGTATACATATATATGTATGTAGTTACATGAGTTGAGCACAGACTGTGAGCTGGGCACAAATATAAATATTTTACTTGTGGAGAGTGATAGCTGAATCATTAGTAAAGAAACAGATCATATGTTCCACATTTGCAGTTGCACACAGGTTTTAAAATTTTTTTTTTTTTTTTCTTATGTTTTCTTTACCTACTACAAAAAATGAGTTTTCGTGAATGTCCAGAAAAATTCTCTCCCTACCATCGTCAAGTTCCATTTAGAATTTTGGAGCTGTTATCATGAAGTGTATTCAAAATATCTCCATAGACTTGTGTAACGGACACAAGCAATCTCAGCTAGATTTAATGAGGCTGATTGGAAAAATTATAAAGTAATTTTAAAAAATGTTCAGAAAATCCTTTGCTAATTAAAGACCAGGTTGTATTTCATGAAGAATTCTGGTAAGAAATCAATTAAAAATTCCAGGAGTTTGTTGATATCTTTATGTCAGCTATAAATTGAAAATTTTAAAATCAAGCAAGTATAGAGATCCAAATATCTGGTAATTGTTTTAACAGAAGATAGAAAATGTGACACTGAAATCAGAATGCACATTAGAATGGAAAAGATAACTCAACACTGCCAACTCAACACCACCAACTCAACATCTCCAACTTAACACTACCAACTCAACACTGCCAACTCAACAACACTAACTCAACACTGCCAACTCAACACCACCAAATCAACACCTCCAACTTAACACTACCAACTCAACACTGCCAACTCAACACTGTCAACTCAACACCGCTAATTCAACGCTGCCAAATCAACACCACTAACTCAACACTGCCAACCCAGCACTGCCAACTCAGCACCACCAACTCAACACTGCCAACTCAACACTGCCAACTCAACACCACTAACTCAACACTGCCAACTCAACACTGTCAACTCAACACCACTAACTCAACACTGCCAAATCAACACTGCCAACTCAACACTGCCAACTCAACACCACCAACTCAACCCCTCCAACTTAACACTACCAACTCTACACTGCCAACTCAACACCACTAACTCAACACTGCCAACTCAACACCACCAACTCAACACCTCCAACTTAACACTACCAACTCTACACTGCCAACTCAACACCACTAACTCAACACTGCCAACTCAACACCACCAACTCAACACATCCAACTTAACACTACCAACTCAACACTGCCAACTCAACACTGCCAACTCAACACCGCTAATTCAATGCTGCCAAATCAACACCACTAACTCAACACTGCCAACCCAGCACTGCCAACTCAGCACCACCAACTCAACACTGCCAACTCAACACTGCCAACTCAACACCACTAACTCAACACTGCCAACTCAACACCTCCAACTTAACACTACCAACTCAACACTGCCAACTCAACACCACTAACTCAACACTGCCAACTCAACACCACCAACTCAACACTTCCAACTTAACACTACCAACTCAACACTGCCAACTCAACACTGCCAACTCAACACCACTAACTCAACACTGCCAACTCAACACTGCCAACTCAACACCACCAATTCAACACCTCGAACTTAACACTGCCAACTCTACACTACTGACTGAGCATCAGGACAACTCAACTCCGGAACAACTCAACACCAGGACAACTCAGCACCAGAAAAACAACTTTTTTTTTGTCATATTCTTTCACACTCAGTAACTTTTATGTCTTAGTAACTTTTATGTCTTGCTTGGGGTAAAATGATAAAAAAAATAAAATACACAGTCCACAACTCCACATTATAAACATCATAATTATTTTAATGGGAATATTGTACTGGATATGGTAATATTACTCGTTTTCTTATAAAAAAAAAACATTTGACCAAACAACCAGGACTGATTTTAGTTAAAATTTATTAAATCTTTCTCTTAAAATACTTTTTTTCATGAAAATAGTTTTCTCAAATCCAGTAGCCTTTATTGTTATTACAAATATTGATGGGGGTTTTCTTGATGGGGGAAAGGGACAACTCAACACCACCATCTGAACACGGCCAGCTGGACACCATCAACTCAACTCTGCCAATTGAGCACTGGGATAACTCAACAGCAAAAAAATAACTTTTTCATAACAAATAAAAGTAATTTATTAAGGATTAAAACATTAATTAGTGTTTTTCTTTTTTTTCAAATAAGGCATTTAAAAAAGCATTATGTTAAATATAAACCTGTTATTTGTTTTTAATTATTTTTTAGAAAGTAAATCGCAAATTATCAAATCATGAGAGACACTTTCTAGGTACCCTGTGGGTAGAGGCGGTCTCAAGTGACACTCCTTTTGCTCTTTAGCTGACTATTCCTTTACAGCAAGAATTAGCAGAACCAAAATAAAGAGAGGCATATCTATAAGATTAAAATTTACCACACAAGTAATAGTCTGTGAGAGATGCTTGTTGATATGACTCTGTGACAGGCACATAATTCTTTTACTGATTTCTTGAATTAGAACTGAAAGTCTTCATTTGAGGCCAGGATTAAAAAAAATAAGCCAAATTTTGTTTCATTTTTTTAAAATAATTTTTGGATGAATAAACCCATTTTATTTAAAAGTAACCCAAAATAGTTGACACTGATAGTTCTTCTTATGGCAACTTAGTTGAAAGATGGTAAAATAAAGGCTTTATGTTGACTTTTTATAAAAACTTTTTTCAACTGACAGTTTGACAATGAGTTTTTTGTCACTGCAACACCGAAAGGGTTCAAGATTTAATATGCTTAGGAAAGAGGAAAGATGTGCAGATCAGGAGATATTAAAAAGTGGATTAATCAATTTCCTCATGTATCTAAATGTATGTGCTTATATATATATATATACTAACAAAATAGATTAGAATACATGCAGAGTCGGTTTAATAATTATTATTATTATTATTATTATTATTATTATATATATATATATATATATATGTGTGTGTGTGTGTGTGTGTGTGTGTGTGTGTGTGTGTGTGTGTGTGTGTGTGTGCATTTAGTTGGACCTTGAATAAGTTTTTGCTAATTTTTCAGGAAAAGTAATGTTTTATTTACAAAAATCAGTAAGAAACATGTCAATTAAAGTATTGTCCATCAGTAGCCACTACTTTTTCCCATCTTTTGGCAGCATTTGAATTCAATGTCGGAAAAATGACATATTTTTTGAGGCTAACCATGAAACTAAAAACATTTTTAATCATCTTCATAAGAATGAAAATGCTGCTAAGCCAGGCCATGTGTCATTGATTGGAGCAAGTGATAATCGGATGAAACAGTGTCTGATGAATATGCTGGGTGGTATAGGTTTTCCAATTTAAGCATTTCCAAGTAGGCTTTCACCCATTTTGCAACATGTGGCCTAGCGTTGTCATGTTGCAAAATCACTTTGTCATGTCTCTACTCATACAATGGCCATTTTTTCTTCAATGCACAACTGAAATACATCACTTGTAGTCAATAGCGATCTCCTGTTTAGGTTTCGGTCGGTTTGAGCAGCTTATAATAAACTATATCCAGCTGATCCAACTAAATGCAGAGCAGAAGCTTCAGCTTTGCCGCCAATATTGATGCATAGCATGGGGCTAACCTCATTATCTTCTATGGCTAGGGTTATCGTAGGGTATCCACTTTTCATCATCTATCATGGTACAATGCAAAAATCTTTCCTTTTCTGCCACTGAGGCAGCTGTTCACATGTGACAAGATTCTGTCAGTTTCAATTCGCATGGCACCTAATGCCCTTACATTTGAATCATTCCTAATGCTTTAAAACAATTTTAAATTGTGTGATCAACTCCAAATAATTCTGCAAATTCAACTTACATCTGAAATGCCTCTTCATGAAGTAATGCCCCAATTCTTGGTCTTCAAATTTTTTCAGTGTTGCCAGAACATTCTTTATCTTCAACAACAAAATCATCATTTTTTAAGGGTCTAAACAAATCTCTGCATGTTTTTCTAACAGAGCATGGTCACCATAAGTCTCAACAAAAAATGCTGTGTGCTCTAGCTGCAGATTTATTTTCAATAAAGTAGTGCAGTAAAATTCCCCGTAAGTACAATTTTTTTCATGAAATCCATAATGTTTAATGTTATGAAAAACAAAGTCATTTACACTTCAGCAAAATGACATACTCTGAATTTTAAACTTGCTTATAGTACTTTCTTGTAGATGTGTTACCATCTGAAATTACACGCACGCTGTTCTGGGAATGTCATCTGTTAGAAAACAGCAAAAACTTATTCAAGGTCCTAACACACACACACACACACACACACACACACACACACACACATATATATATATATATATATATATATATATATATATATATATATATATATATATACAAAGAGAGAGAGGGGTGCCAGTATAATATGTGGTCTATCCAGTTTGAATGTTCTGCCTCTGTAAAAGTATATTTATAAATATAAGTATTTGGCTATTTATTGAATCTAATTATTTTCCCTAACCCTAACCAATACCATACAGTTATAATACTTCCTTATGATACGATTTTTAAGGTAGGTCACATACTATACCAATGACAGAATTTCATAGACCACACTAAAAAAGCTAACCTACATACTATACCAATGACAGAATTTTGTAAGCCACATACACATATACACATGCCATATACACATACCACATACCAGCACCATTTTGTTTTAGCCTACGTTTTGTCCATTGACAGACTTTATCAAGGAAAACAATTTCGTTTTTCTTTTACCTTAATAAAATCAACCAGTTGTCGAAACATGTAGGCTAAAACAAAATATAGTTTTCCTCTTCTCTCATTTTAAATCATACTTCATACTGTTATTTTTCTCAGATTATAACTGAGAATATTTACACCCAGAATTGACAGTCAGTTTTATGCTAAACTTTATGACCTGACGATGAAACAGACTACCATCTCTAGCTTAAATGTCCATTTTTATATTTACATATGCCCTATCCCTGATATTGAGCACTTTCACCCATGAATATAGCATAACTTAAAACTATATTTTATCATATATATTTATAGTATTTATATTATTCGGACTATTGTCCTCATCTTTGTTACCATTTATACAACATTTCAACCGTTGTATGCTCTGGCCCTCTTCAGGTGCTAGGAATTTCAAACCAAACCCTTTATTACAATCACTGGGGTATATCAACTTCATTCTTTGCATAGTAGTGCTTCTTTTGGTAGTCATGAGTTATCTCCCTCTAACCCTGTAAGTTACTTTGTTCAGCAGCCAAAATGTCGTACAAATGGCAACAAAGATGAGAACAATAGTTCGAATAATGTAAACATTGTAAATACTACCTCATCTCAGAAATATATATATATATATATTTAGTATATCGAGGCAGCAAGTAATTTTCTAAACATATGCTATTAAATATAAGAGACAATGAATGTCTATTATGTTTAATCATGAGCCATTCTAAAAGTCGTATTTTTGCTTTAATTTCAGTTGAAAATAAAAACAAAATTTCTCCAACATTTGGATAATTATTTATTGGTTTTCTTCTAAGCTTTTGGCTCACATGAGCCATCTTCAGAGAGGTTGTTTAAACTGAAATATTATAAAATCCACCATCACCGAAGATTTTATTTTGTGTTGACATAAAACTCCGCTTGGCAACAGCAATAGTTACCAAAAATAATAAACGCAGTTCTTAAGTTTGCAATGCGGTTTTATGACGTCACACCGCGGGATAGCGCGAAATGACAACAAAACCATGTAGTCAAATGCAATGTAATATGCTATTTCCTGTTTTAAAGTTGATTTTATTGAGTGTTGGTTGTTTTGATTTGATGTATATATATATATATATATATATGAATGCATGGTACATTACATGCTAAAAAGTCTGCCTCCTTCTACTGCGTGCCCATAGCTCAGAAGTAGAATTGCCAATTTGATTGAGTTTTAATCCTGAAATATGACATTTCAACCATTGTATGCTCTGGCCCTCTTCAGGTGCTAGGAATTTCAAACCAAACCCTTTATTACAATCGCCAACTGATGCCAATCAGTTGTCTAACGGTACTGATGAGCTGTGATACAGCAAAACAGATTTGTCTGCGGATGACTATATATACATATATATATATATATATAATTCCAGGTGAAGAGGACTCAAGGTTTTATTATTTTGAGTGCCCTGACATTTATTTTATTATGAACAGTGCTCAATATAATAAGTATTATAGAGCTTAATATAATTATATAGTTATGGATTAATTGTACATTGTGACATAGAAATTTCTCTTTCAAGATAGATTTTCATCATCAGGCAATGTTTGATGTTAGCTAAAACATGTAAGTTCTTAAATAAACCATGTTCATTATATTTTTATGAAAAACTATTATCAAATCACTTAAGAATAAAAATCTATTAAATAAACGCAATGAGATAAATGTCATATGTAGACATTGCAAATTGTTCACATTAGAAAATGGGTAAAATCTGAATGAAATAACATGCATATAACCAACTAGCGCTTAAGGAAAATAATTACTGATGAACTATAAAAATAAATTGAAACATAAAATTATTTTTTTTTAAATCTTTCTTTTTATAAAAAAACTTTACAACAAATAAATAGATAAACCAAAAATGATAAGTAAGTGAAAAATACAGCATTGGTACTAAATGAGAATATCAAAAGCAATAAAACTAAAAGAAGAAGAGAAGAAAAAAGGGAAACTGATAAGATCAGGTTAAAGGCAGGTTAACATCGTAACCATTAAGGAGGAAAAAGAAACAAGAGAAAAGGGTAGGATGATGGAAGAAAAAAAGAAAAAATGAAAAAAGTAGAAAAAGTTAGTATGTATTCTTTTGGGACCAAATGCCAAAATGAATCCACGCTCTGATTAGTCAAAAGAAACACACACATAAATTTTATCTTCCCACATACATACACAACAAACCAAAGGTTTTTGTCATTTAAAAGTAAAATCATCTGCACAACCAACATCAAATATTGCCTGATGAAGAGAATCTATCTCGAAACATAGAAATTTCCATGTCACAATGTACAATTTATAACTATGTAACTATATATATATGATAAAAAAATATAGTTTTAAGGCAGTGGTTCCAAAACTTTATTTGTCTGGGTTGCATTTTCAGAATAAAAATTTACTGATGCCTCACCAAATTTTTTGTGATAAAAAGTACATTTGAAAATGATTTTTTTATCAGAGAGGAAATTAAAGGGAGGTAACTGTGGATTTGAAGTTAGAAAATTATCATTGATAACTCTCTCCTCAAATGTAAAGACATTGGTGACTATATTCTTGATATAATGCAAACATATCACAATGATAACATTAATAAATAATTATTTATAACTATACAGACTCATGCATGCAATTTTCTGTTATCTTCATCAACAATCTTCCTGATGAAATCTGTTTGCAAGTAGGCATTTATGCAGATGACACCACCATTTACACCCATCTCAATAGTAAATCTGCCAAGTCTGACAAAGTAGACCTGGTTGCTGCTCTTCAAAAAGACCTCAAATCTGTGATGGACTGGGGTAGGAAATAGCTAGTAAATTTTAATGCCTCCAAAACAAAACTTCAGTCCTTTAACCACCATAGAGAAACATTCCTTTCTGCCATTACAACGGATGATGCTAGTCTCCTAGAGAGCAACACACTGCGCCTTCTTGGCCTCACTCTCAAACGACCTCAAACAGAGCGACTACATCGAATCTATAGCTGCATCTACTGCTAGGAAGGTTGGGTCACACTGTCAGGCCAGAAAGATTTTGTTTTCATCAGGGTCCATCTTGCACGTTTATAAATCTACCATTCATTCGTGCATTGAATATTGTTGCCATATTTGGTCAGGTGCTTCTGCTATTCACCTCAAAGTTTCCAACAAAGTCCAAAGAAGGATCTGACTTGGGATCTCGACTTCATTCACTTTCTCACCATCGTGATGTGGCATTCCTCTGTCGTTTTAGTAAATATTTTCATGGCAACTACTCTGATGAGCTTTTTTCCCTGATACCCCAACCACATGAATTTACACGTGCTACTAGATTGGCAACTAGGTCCCACCCTTTTATTGTTGAATTAATTAAATGTAACTGCTTCTTCTACACTAACATCTTTTCTCACCTTCCCTTCCATTTACTTGCTACCCTGATAGCTACAATCTCCATTCAACTCATACAGCGAGACTTTTCTGAGGGCCCTAGAAGTCATACTAAGATTTGTCATCGGCAGCCACAATCTGAACAATGTAAGATGTGCAGATGATACCGTGCTGATAGCAGACACAGAAAGGAAATTACAAGACCTCTTACAGAAGGTAGCCAATGAAGGTGGAAAGAGAAGACTAAACATAGACTATAAGAAAACTGAATGCATAGTCATCAGTAAAAAAGAGCTAAGAATGCCAACTACATGTTGGGATACTAAAATCAAGCAGGTACAAAAATTTAAATATCTGGAAAATTTTCCAACAGAAGACAGAAAATGCGACACTGAGATCCGAAGGTAAATCGGCATTGTCAAGGATGCATTCCAGAAGATGACTAGAGTCAAAGACAGGAAAATTTTGCTGGAAACAATGACTGTTATGGGATGTCTGTTCTTCAGTATGGCAGGAAATTCAAAGATGAAGGAGAGACTTGAAGCATTAAGCAACCAAAATGTGGCTCTACAGAAGGATGCTGCGGATACTATAGATCGATCATGTCAGCAATAATTAGGTTTTGGAGAGGATGGAAACAAAAAGGAAACTAATACTAAACATCAGAAAAAAAACAGCTTGACTCCCTGTGACATATAATGAAGAAAGAGGGCTGGGAGAATGTGATACTCACAGGTCAGATAGAGGGAAAGAGAGATGGGGAAAATAGTGTGTAACATACTTGATGGGCTTGAGCAAGTGGATGGCAGAGTGGGGTTTGGGTGGGTTAACAGGAGAAGACATGGGAAGAGCCACTAGGGTTATTGAGATGTGGAGAGCCATGATCGCCTGCATCCTGAAGAGACATGGCACATAGAAGAAGAAAAACCATTAGAAAAACACAATAGACCTAACCCATAATACATCACTGACCTGTATATATGCACTCAAGCAAAAATGCAACACACATGGCTTGATGATTACTGTTGGTGCAGGGTATATATATATTTACGTTCTCACACTCTGGTTGAGCACTCTAGAAGAATGGTAGACTTTGAAAAAACAGTAGCTACTCTCACATCTACGCACTGCTCATTCAGTAATTAATAAAAACACTCTCACTACTGGTGTATGAATACATGATATATCACATGCTAAAAGTCTGCCTCCTTCTACTGAGAGCCCACAGCTCAGAGGTAGAATCTCTAACTGATGCCAATTCGGTCGGGTTTCAATCCTGGGTAAAAAGCAATTGGATGTCTAACTGTACTGATGAGCTGTGATACAGTGAAACAGATCTGTCTGTGTATGACTATATATATATATGGCAAAAATAAACTTTTCAGGTATGATATATTAATGAGTTAAAGAGTTAATATCAGGAATAGAGCATATGTAAATATAAAAGTGTGACGTTGAAGCCAACACCCAGCAGCAATAGCCTGTTTCATGATTAAACACATAACCTGACAATTTTGTTTAGCATGAAACTGACTGTTGCCTCTATAATGTCTACTTTTTGTCTAGATTGAGCAAGTAAGCAATGATGAGGTTTTGGAAAGAATGGAACTTAAAAGGAAGAGAGAGCTAAAGTTCTTGGGACATGCAATGAGGAAGGAGGTTGTGGGAGAAGCTGATACTAACAGGCCAGATAGAGGGAAAAAGAGACAGAGGAAAACAGCAGACAACATATTTGAAGGGCCTGAGCAGGTGGATGACAGACCAGGGGCTGCAAGATGTTACAGGAGAAGGTCTGCTAAGAGCCACCAGGGATAGGGAGACATGGAAGGCTATGAACGCCTACATCCTGAAAAGACAAGGCACATAGAAGAAGAAGCAAAGTTTGTCCCTTAGCTGATTGATGTTACCTTCAACATCCTAACATTAGAGTTTTGCATACAGACCTGTACATCCACTCTTCAGGGGTTATCAGTAATTTATGGATTATATTTTTTTAATATATATATACACTTGTTGTTATCACCCTGCTTGAGGTAAAACAATTTTTAAAAAATGTTATTGCGGTGCAGTGGATATCAACTCGGAATGACAAATCGGAGTGCCGAGTTCAAATTCCAGTTGAATTCCTTGTATTCACTTACTCACAAATACTCTTGGGAAAGGTTATTAGTCCATCTCTCCCCTCCAGTTATGAGTTAAATAATAGGACAGACTGGGTTCTATAGCCTTGGATGGCAACTAGTCTACCACAGAAAGCAATAGCAACCTACTTCGGGATAATCTTCTGCCCGGTCAGTCATGTCTCTTTCTAGACATGATCGCCACAAAACGTGTTTCACGTATGGCACTTAACTGACTGACATTTTTTCAGAATAAAGTTAATAAACAAAACCCAAAATTATATATAGAAGGTTAGATGAATAAATTGTCATCTAAATTATGAAAATGTAAAAATACCATTGACATTTCATTTTAACAAATATACTTACCAAAGTGATAAAAAAATATCTTGAAATATCAAAGAGTAAATTTATTCAATAAAATTGCCTTTGGCTTCAACCACAGCCTCCAAGTAACTTCAGAATCTTTGGCATCTTTTCTGGAATGGTTTCCTTGTTTAAATTAATGAATACTGCCATAATCTTTTCCTTCAGTTCATCTTTCGTGTTACAAAGAGTTTTCTTGGTCTCTTGCTCACCTGCTCTCCGCATATAATAATCAATAACAATCAAGGTGGTTGCAGTCTTGAGAGTTAAGTGGCCAAATGTAGACGGTGATGTGGTTGCAGAAATTTTCTGGCAGCTGCGATTTGGTTCTCCACCTTGTGTGGCATGAGTCCTGTTGCCAGATATAGGATCTTCCAGTAACCGTTCTCTTGACCCAGAGTAGCATTACCTGCCATTGATGTAGACCTCTGTGTTGAATCTGAGAGTCTGTGGGAAGATGAAGAAGACATAACATCAACATTACAGTTGATTACTCTAAACACTGTCATAATCATAATTAGACTAATTTTTTTTTTAATCGTATCACCCTGAGCAAGGCAGTAATGCCACTGATGTGCAGGGGGCTACATAAGAGTAAAAACATTAAGTAAAAGAGAGTGAAGAGGAGGACGAACCAGTTAAAAAGGAGCAAGGGAAGGATGGGAACACAGGTGTGATGACAATTGCAAAGGTAGAGAGAAAGGAAAGGATATACGGGGTGGTGAAAGAACTAGAGTCAAGTAATCCAACTCTTTTTGAATCCCTTGCTCTGTCCTCAGATTAACTCCCAAAAACTCTGAAATATTTGCATTGGAGCTTCTGGCATGAATGCCAAGCAGTACATGCCATTTCCAAATTTCTGGCATAGCGAATTGCCTCATGGTGCTTTTTTGCTCAGACAGTGTCCAACTGACACTACTATACAGTGGAGTTGACAAAATAAAAATAACAACACGCATGCGCAAAATTAAAAATATACAATAGCGACAATTTACCCATCGCAACTTGCATATATTGGGTTGAGACATGAAAGAAGTAGAAACAACAGGTCAGATGTAGGAATAATATTCAATGCATGGACAAACCACAGGTTTATAACTCCAGAAGGAACATCTTCTACATGCCTTGACCTTCAGAATGTAGCAATCATGGCTCTCCACATTTCTTGTCCTTTGTAACACTTAATAAAGTTTGCGTTTTTGTTCTAACCTTTCTTCTGCCAGTTTACTAAAGCTCACTAAGGAGGTTATGCGTTGATTTACTCTACTTCTTGCCTTCAATCGGTTTAAGTGTCAGACTTTCCAAAGCCTCCTTTATCATTATGTACCCTCAAACAAAGCATTAAAAATGGAAGTACGTCTAGTAAAAAAATGCCTCTAAATTATAAACTATGGAAAAGGCAAAAGGAAACCACTCTAATATCTTACAAAAGAATACATGGCAATTCAAAGATTAAAAAATAAAGGAATCTGTGGTGAATAGAACATGAGACCATTTCACTATTGTTCACAAGAGTGCTTGGCAAATCACAGAAAATGAAGAAAAGGAATCTGTGGCAAATTCAACATGGAACCATTCAACTATTTCTCCCAAAAATGTATGGCAATTCCCAGATAATAAAATAAAGGATATGTGGCAAATTCAACATGGAACCATTCAACTATCTCTCCCAAAAATGCATGGCAATTCTCAGATAATAAAGTTAAGGAATCTGAGGCAAATTCAACATGGAACCATTCAACTATCTCTCCCAAATATGCATGGCAATTCCCAGTTAATAAAGTAAAGGATATGTGGCAAATTCAACATGGAACCATTCAACTATCTCTCCCAAGAATTAATAGCAATTTACAAAAAATAAATATGAAATCTGTTGACAGTCATATCTTGAAGGTGTACAGCATTCAGAAGTAGTTAAAGTATAACTCAATTCATAAAAAATTGATCTTGTAAGGAATTAACTGAAATGTATCATATTCCAGTGTATAATATGCACATTTAATCAATTTTATCAACCACAAAAATATACAAGCACATTATAGGCAAACGATTTCTAATTAATTTTTTATGATAGGTTGTTTGTTTTGATTTTATTACATATCAACCTCGGCGGGTCATTTAATGCTAATTAAATTTTTATTTATTTATTTATTTATTGCTGGTAATAACTTTTTCTTTCAACAATTTATTGTTGTGTTTTTTTTTATATAAGTTTTGTCTAGTAATACTTTTTCTTTTCGAGTATCAAGATTCATTGAGATTTGTTTTTAAGGGCAGGGTCCCCAAGACCTACCTTGTTATTTAACCCATAACTGGAGGGAAGGGACGAATTAATACCTTTCCCAAGGGTACCAGTGTTTAAGTGAATGCTTGGTATTCAACTGGAATTTGAACTCGGCTCACCGATTTCTCTTTCCGCGCCGATATCCACTGCACCACAACTCACATCCGTCACTAAATGCTTACAGCACCTGGTATTCCCAAGCAGTCACCCATCTAAGTACTGACCAGACTCAACATTGCTTAAATTTGATGATCAAGCAAGAGCCGGTGTATTGAACGTGATATGGCCGTAAGCCAATTTTTTATGACATTTAAAGTTAAGTAAGCATTATGTGAACATAGTGAAAGGTTTTCTAAATTTTCTTTGTAAAAGAATTTGTTATTTACTACTAGCAGTATAGTGTAATGAAAGCTTTAAAACTAATCCATGGTTCTGGATTTCAGACTCTTTGGACATTGGCACGAAAGACTAAAAAGCAATAGTTGTTTCCGGTTAAAGCGAAACTGTAGACAGAAAGAAAAAATGATTGGATGTAAGTCAGATTTTGATTTCCTGCTATCAATATCAAATAAGTTTTTTTCTTCATAAACTGAATTTTGAAGGCTGAATAAGTCCTCTGAGTAAATGGTATCATGGCTGAGACTAAGAACTACAATTATACCTACTTAGAGCCAAACCCGAAGCAAAAACTAAAATAAAAGGGCTGAAAAAAATGCAGACATACAGGCAGATAAACAGACACACACACAAGCATCTTGCCTTTTACATATATATACTATCGATTTTCTGCACTATTGTAAGAATTTTCAAGAAGATCGGTTCAGCTGTTTTGGAGTCTATAGGTAATGGACATACACACACACACACACACACACACACACACACACACAGACAAAGTTTCATTTATAAATAAGTTTAGATTTGGTGATTTCAATTTTTACATCATCTTTTTTAGTAATTGAAATTTGAAAAACTTGGGTTAAAAAGTTAAGGGTCATGTTATACATAGGAGGGATGAATTACACAGCAAGCAATTATTTTAATTAAGTCATTCAATGTAAGGTGATAATGCAACTAAGATGCAAGGGGGTTACTGGAAGTGAAAAAGGACCAGAAAATACAATCTTAAGCAGGAAACAAGGAATAAACATCACCACCTGTTGAAAACACCAGGAAGAATTGTGATCCGGCCAATGGAGACGTTATAAGTATAGAGTTTAAGTAGATTTTATGCAAAAGCGAGAAACCCAATCCCAAACAGGAAAAAAGTGATAAAACTCTACTCATGTTCAATTGTCAAGGAAGGACCATGAAGCAGATTATGGTGACATTCCAAACATAGTTTTGAAGTCGACTTTAAAAGGTAGAGGAAACACAATACTAAACAAGGAACAAGGACTGTTAACCAAACAATGAAGATATTAGGAGCATAAATTTGAAGTAGACTTTAAAAGGAAGTGGAAGCCCAGTCCTAAACAGGAAACAAGGAATAAACTACTTCTGATCAAAGACCATGGATGATATTGAATCATATAATGGAGACATTAGGAGCATAGAGTTGAAGTAGACTTTAAAAAGGAGAGGAAACCCAATTTTCAAAAGGGAATAAGGGACAAACTTCTACTTCTGTTCAAAAGTCAATGATGGACTATGAACTAGATAATATAGACTTTAGGAGTATAGAATTAAAGTAGAATTTAGAAGGAACTGAAAACTTAATCCTAAACAAGAAACAAAAGATAAACTTCTCATGTTCAAAGGTCATGGATGACATTGAATCAGATAATGGAGACACTAAGAGTGAAGAGTTGAAGTAGACTTTAAAAGGAAGAAGAAACCTAATTCTTAACAGGGAACAAGGGGTAAACGTCTACTCATGTTCATAAGTCAAGAAAGGACTGTGAACCAAAGAATGAAGACTTTAGAAGTATAGAGTTGAAGTAGAATTTAGAAAGCGACTTTAGACAAATCTTCAACCTGAAACAAGTGATAAACCTCTACTCCTTTTCAAACACCAAAAAGGACTGTGAACCAGAGAATGAAGACTTTAGAAGTATACAGTTGAAGTAGACATTAGAAGGAGACTTTAAACCAATCCTCAGAAAGTGATAAACCTCTACACCTTTTCAAAGACCAAAAAGGACTGTAAACCAGAGAATGAAGACTTTAGAAGTATACAGTTGAAGTAGACATTAGAAGGAGACTTTAAACCAATCCTCAAAAAGTGATAAACCTCTACACCTTTTCAAAGACCAAAAAGGACTGTAAACCAGAGAATGAAGACTTTAGAAGTATAGAGTTGAAGTAGACTTTAGAAAGAGACTTTAAACCAATCCTCAGCACGAAACAAGCGATAAACCTCTCCTCATTTTCAAAGACCAGAAAGGACTGTAAACCAGAGAATGAAAATTTTAGAAGTATAGAGTTGAAGTAGACTTTAGAAGGAGGCAGTAAATATAACTTAAATTGAAATCAATGTATAAACCTCTACGCTTAAAAGACTGGAAAGGAGTCTGAAGCAGATGACAGGTGAATCTATCCATAAAAGATTAAAAAAAACACCTTTTTACTCAGACTTTTTTTAATAAAGAATCACATCTATTTAAAGTTGCCTAAAAGTACCATGTTAAAATCAATATTGAAATAACTCCTTACATTTTAGGAAATGATAAAAAATTACATATTTGTTTTGCTCTGTTTTACACATTCTTAGACGTTTCATAAATGTAAACCATTTTGTCTTTATCTCATAGATATATAAGTCCAACTAGATGTTTATGTGATACTAGCAGTATAGCCCGGCGTTGCTTGGGTATAATGAATGCTTTAAAACTAATCCATAGTCCTGGAGCTCAGATTCTTTGGATGTTGACATGAAAGACTAAAAAGCAATAGTTGTTTCCAGTTAAAGCGAAACTGTAGACTGAAAGAAAAATGAATGGATGTAAGTCAAATTTTGATTTCCTGCTATCGATATCAAATAAGTTTTTTCATCATAAACTGAATTTTGAAGGCTGAATAAGTCCTCTGAGTAAATGGTATCATGGCTGAGACTAAGAACTACAATTATACCTACTTAGAGCTAAACCTGAAGCAAAAACTAAAATAAAAGGGCTGAAAAAATACAGACATACAGGCAATTAAACAGACACACACACAAACATCTTGACTTTTATATATATACATATATTATCAATTTTCTGCACTATTGTAAGAACTGCAACCTTGAAACTTCTGAATATCGTTTTTTATGTCTTTGTCTATGAGCGTATCAAATTTGATTAAAATCGCACCACTCCTTCTATAACCCGATTTTTTCGATTATCGATTTTCAATATTTATTGGGGGCACCTTGACACAAAACCTAGCTAAGAGCACTCGCAGTTGCTTATAGTACAACTGTGTAAGTTTTCAAGAAAATCGGTTCAGCCGTTTCGGAGTCTATAGGTAACAGATACACGCACACACAGAGACACACACAAATAAATTTAGATTCATAATATTATCTGATACGAGTTCATTACTTGTTGATTTGATGATGTCAATTCAAACAGTTTTCAAACCTAAATTGTTTGTTCATTTAAAATATTTCATTTATCAAAAAATATAATCACTTCAAATACAGTCTGTTAATTGTCATACATGATACACGATTGCACGATCATGTCTCTTTCAATCTATGTCTGACTGTAGATTGATTGCTAACCAAGTCTATAGAATTCAATCTGCCCTGCTATTCAATTCTTTTATCCAGATCAACCCATTAAATGCCATACATGATACACGGCTGGGAAATCATGTCTCTTTCAATCCATGACTGACTAGGCAGAAAGTTTTCACATAGTAAGATATTTATGCATATGTGATTGCAACAAATTAAACTGGAATTTGAACTTGGCTCTTTGATTTTCTCATTCTGAGCCAATATCATTTACACCACAATGCACATCCTAAGTAAATATAGAAAAATAGAAAAGTATGTAAGACAAGAATATTTTCTCTTACTCTTCAGTCAGTCAGTTAAGTGCCATACATGATACACGCTTGGGCGATCATGTCTTGAAAGAGACATGACTGACTGGGCAGAAGATTATCCCGTAGTAGGTTGCCATTGCTTTCTGCAGTAGACTGGTTGCCACCCATAGCTATAGAACCCAATCTGTCCTGTTATTTGACTCATACCTAGAGGGCAAAGAAATGTATTATATTATTATGTAGTAATTAGTGGGGGATCGGTTTCCTATTGTTATGAAGTAATAAACTGATCCCCACTTTATGACCAGTAGAAGCCTTAATCATTATTCCAACTACTATATTCAGTCAGTCAGTTAAGTGCCATACGTGAAACACGCTTGGGCGATCATGTCTTGGAAAAGACATAACTGACTGTATAGAAGATTATCCCACAGTAGGTTGCCATTGTTTTCTGCGGTAGACTGGTTACCGACCAAGGCTATGGAACCCAATCTGTCCTATTATTTAACCCATGACTGGAGGGAAGAAATGGATTAATACCTTTCCCAAGGGTAATTGCGCGTAAGTGAATGCAAGGAATTCAACTGGACTTATTTAGCCTATATAGTGAGGAGATTCTGAGATAATTAAAAGTGCTTACAGAATTCATTATGGCAGTCACAATCTTAGCAACATAAGTGCTAATAGCAGACATCAAAAGGAATCTACAAGAACTCCTACAGAATGTACAAAAGGAAAGGGAGAAGAAAGGACTAACTATCAATTGCAAAAAGAGAGAATGTATGCTTGTCTGCAAAAGGAACAACCCCCAACATGCAAATTACAAATTGAAAAAAATCAAGCAATACAAAAATTTAAACATCTGGGAAATATTCTAATAGGATGAATGTTGTGGTGCAGTGGATAATGGCTTGGAATAAGAAATTAGGGAGCCAAGTTCAAATTCCAGTTGAACTGCCTGCATTCACTTATGCACAAATACCCTTGGGCAAGGTATCCGTCTCTTCCCTCCAGTTATAGGTTAAATAAAAGGACAGATTGAGTTCTATAGCCTTGGCAAACAACTAGTCTACCACAGAAAGTAATGGCAACCTACTGCAGGGTAATTTTCTGCCTAGTCAGTCATGTCTCTTTCGAGACATGATCACCCAAGCATGTATCACATATGGCAGTTAACAGACAGATATTCTAATTGAAGACAGAAAGTGCGACACCACAATCTGAAGGCATATTGAGATAGTAACAGACACTTTCTAAAAGCTAAGCAAAGTATTAAGAAACAGGAAAATTTAATTAGAAACAAAAAGGGGTACTGATCTGTCATGCAATATCACTGCTCTTATATGGCCGTAAATTGTAGACAATCTCCTCAAAGATAAAGAAGAGACTTGAAGCAACAGAAATGTGGTTCTACAGGATTATAGTGAGAATACCATGGATTGAGCATGTGCACAATGAGAAATCTTAGAGAAAATGGGGAAAAAAGACATATTTACTATCAAAAAAGATAAACTTGAAATTATTAGGGCTCTAGGGCTCATAATAAGGAAAGAGGGCTTCCAAATGCGAAGTATGGAAAAAAGAAATTCTTAGCATAGAACTTATGTTTTCAACTAGCCTTTTCAACTGCAAAATGATGAGGCGTTGCCGTTAACCTATTAGTACATTTAAATTCATAAAGTCTAGGTATCAAAAAGAAAAGCTCATCAGAAGAGTTAACATGAAAATATTTATAGAAAAGGCATAGAGAAGCTATATTACAGCAGTTGGAAAGTGACTGAAGCCGAGATGCCAGGTCAGGACTGATAATATTGTAGATTCTCTTTGGCATTCTGAGACAAGATGTCTTCTACACCAGACATTGTCAGACCTCAGCCCTTTAAAAATTTAAGATTTGGCTCATGAAAATATGATAGCTGAGATCCTTTTCTCATCACAGTTCTTCTTCTTCTATGTGCCCTGTCCCTTCAGGACGTAGGCGATCATGGCCTTCCAAGTTTCTCTATCCCTGGTGGCTCTGAGCACGCCTTCTCCTGCTACATCATGCAATCCTCATTCTGATTTGGTTCTTCAAATATGTTATCCGTTACTTTCCCCTGTCTCTCCTTCCCTCTATCTGGCCTGTTAGTATTAGATTCTCCAAGCCCTCCTTCCTCATTGCATGTCCAAGGAACTTCAGCTGTCTCTTTCTGATGCTCAGTATTAATTTCCTTTTTGTTTCCATCATTTCCAAGACGTCGTCATTGCTCACATGCTCGATCCATGATATTCGCAGCATCCTTCTGTAAAACCACATTTCATTTGCTTCAACACAGTTAATATACGAATAATAAATTACATGATTTATACTTTTCAGAGTATGAAATACGACACTCCAGGATTAAAATTTAAAAATGATATTCATGGTGAAAAAAATTTTTTAAGAAATTAAATCCTTGCTTAGATTTGTGTGAGGCATTGTTTTTAAGTGCAGAAAGAAGTGGTAGAAGGCGGAGGGCTTAAGAAAATTTCAACTCAGCACAACTTATGCAGGAATATTTTTCTTATGCAACTTGAAAGCTTATTGCATATGAAACTTACATTATGCAAATTTTGCCGCCACTGTTCTATGCTGTTATTCCACTTGTTGATACATATTTATCATGCCTGGAGAATCTCAAGGACCTCTTGTGTCTCACTTGAGGTGTTAAACTTGTTTCTCATAGTGTCGAAAACCATAAAGTTCATTTTTTAAATTTCTTTATAATCATTTAACCCCAAGCAAAGCAGGATCGCCACTGGTGAATAGCAGGTTACAGCGAGAGAAAAAAAATCAAGGTACTGGCGATGTCAGAGAAAGGATAAGAGAACGATGGGAATCAAGGAGACAGATGATGGCAATTGATGTTGCATTTAAACTTTTTGAGATTGTAGTTATCAAGAAGCAAGCAAACAAGGAAGTTTCACAAATGAGAAGTGCCAGAAAAGAAACTGTTAAAGTAGAAGAGGTAGTTACATTTGACTATTTAGACAGTAAAAGGGTGGGACATTGATGCAATTGTGGCTAAAATCCTGAATTGGTTACTGACCAAATTCAAGTCAGCCCAACAATTTGAATATCTGAGAAGTATTTCAACAGGATGTGCACTGTGGTGCAGTGTATATCGGCACGAAATGAGAAATCAGAGAGCCAAGTTCAAATTCTAGTTGAATTCACACATTCACTTATGTGCAAATACATTTGGTTGGTTGTTGGTTGTTTTATTTTTATGGCAAATCAACTTTGGCGGGTCATTTATTGCCAACTAAATATTTATTTATTTATTGCTGGTAATACCTTTTTTTTTCAACAATTTATTCTTGTTTTCTTTTTATATAAGTTTTTGTGTCTAGTAATACTTTTTTCTTTTTCAAGATTCATTGGGATTTGTTTTTAAGGGCAGGGTCCCCAAGTCCTACCCTTGTTATTTAACCCATAACTGGAGGGAAGGTATGGATTAATACCTTTCCCAAGGGTACCAGTGTTTAAGTGAATACAGGGTATTCAACTGGAATTCAAACTTGGCTCACCGATTTCTCTTTCCGAGCCGATATCCACTGCACCACGATGCACATCTGTCACTAAACGGTCGCAAGCGGTTGCAAATACATTTGGAAAAGGTAATAAAACATCTCTTCTTCCTCCAGGTAGGGGTTAACCAGCAGGACAGATTGGGTTCTATAGCCTTGGTTGGTGACCAGTCTACCACAGAAAGCAATGGCAACCTACTGCAGGAAAATCTTCTGCACCGTCAGTCATGTCACTTTCATGATCACCCAAGCATGTATCACTTATGGCACTTAACTGACAAATGTTATTCTGCTTTCACAATTGAATACATGGCTGATGATACTCAGCTTTTGTGCATATTTGTGTGGACATGATTACTAGAGGTGGTGTTAAATGTGTTTTATGTTGTAATTTTGTTGAAGTTATATTTTGGAATATAGTTTGATTTCTTTAAGAAATTCTAGAATGTTATATGGATTAAAATATGGTTCTTTCATGTTGTTTGGTTGATTGATTTTGTTTAGCGGCTTCTCTAACTCTATTATATATTTAAAGCTGAAATCTAAACATTTTGTGCATAATTTTATATGTTCAGAATAAGGTAGGTACCTCCACTAAATTGCAAAAGAAACTGCATAGTTACTTTTAATTTTTAATTTTAATAATCTAAACAATGTAAATAATGATATATATGTTATTCTGTTTTCACAATTTAATACATAAAATGGTAAATGATACTCAGCTTTTGTGCAAATACAAGTTTGTGTGGACATAATTACTAGAGGTGGTGTTAAATGTGTTGTATGTTGTAGTTTTGTTGAAGTTATATTTTGGAATATAGTTTGATTTCTTTAAGAAATTATAGAACATTATATGGATTAATGTCCAAGAAGACTTCTTTAATATCTATGAGATATTTAATGCCAAAATCTAAACATTTTGTGCATCATTTTTGTTATGGTGAAACATTCCTCAGATAATGGACTCTCCCTCCTATATTAATAAGAGTTAACAAGAATTTAAGTCGAGAAGTTCTTGGAAAGTTCATAGGAGTTCTTAGAAGTTCTAGAGAGTTCTAGAGAGTTCTTTACAGTTCTATTGGAATTCAGTAGAGCTACTAGGAAGTTGATATTAGTCGACAGTTAGCCGATATTACCTTCAGTGCCAAAACTACTCCACAATAATTTTATATTTTCAGAGTAAGGGTATGGTTTTTAGATATATATTTTTAGATCATGAAATGTATCATTGGTTATTTTAGAATAAATATGTATTGTTGATTTTTGGTTAGGAGTTCAGTATTTTTCTATAGTTAGGACCCTAACAGGTGATAGCCCCCAGGGTCAGAGTTGATTTGTGAACAATAGCATTTAAGAGGTAATTCTATCATAAATAGGTATTAGTTAGATTTACTTCTTGTGGCCACAGAAATTTATGCTTGATAAAACTGAAGACAGAAAAAAATGTCAAACATTGCTCACATCTGCAAAAGACAGGAAATTGTGGAGAGCCATAATTACCAACATCCTAAAAGGATATGGTACAGAGAAGAAAAATATGTCTATTTCCGTTTCAAGCAAATTGTTTGTGTATGAACATTTACATGCTCACTTGTATATTTCAATTCAATAACAGATGTAAAAATAGTAAAGTTTTGTAATTTGCTTGAAGCATTGTGTAAAATAGTTATATGGGTTTTGTTTTGAAGGCTGTCACAATGCGTTGAGTAAAATAAAGGAAGGTAAAGAAGTGTTTGGGTATTACCTATTTATTAAACATTAATATTTTGAGATTAAAATCTCATCTTCAGAATGGCAGAGAAGCTTTTGTCTGCATGGATTTCTTCACTTCCTCTCTATGAATGGCTGTTCAGGGTTGACCACTGCTGCTGTACGTGTGTGTGTGTGTGTGTGTGTGTGTGTGTGTGTGTGCACGTGTGCGTGTGTGTGTGTACGTGTGCGTGTGTGTGTGTGCGTATGTGTATGTGCGTGTGTGCGTGTGTGTGCGCGTGTGTGTGTGTGTGTGTGTGTGTGTGTGTGTGTGTGTGTGCATGTGTGTGTGTGTGTGTGTATTCTAGCTGCTGACGTAAAAATATTTCTACAAAATAAAATTTAATTCTACTTATTATGAAATAATTACTAAAATGTTCAATAAAATCTTCCTGCTTTTTAGGGTTTAGAAATTAACATTTTTATCTCTAAATTTATAATTTGATTGCTAAGCCCATGGTAGGGGCTATCCAGACTGAGTGTGAGGGAAGCATATGCCAATATTTTAATTAAAAAATAAGTGTATGCATGTGCTTGTGTGAACATTAAATGGTATAAGCAGATATGAGTTACTGGCGCACAACACAGACATGTACATAAACACATACATATGTAAATATGCAATTGTAAAATCACACGCAGATCATGTATGATGCACAGAGAATCAGATCTTCTTTCATAATAGCATTTCTTATTTTAGTTTAATCACTTCATCCCAAGCAAGGTGATAAAGCCACTAAGATGTAATAAGTTACTAAGTGTTAGAGAGGATGAGAAAAAGAAAAATTAAGGCGAGAGAAAAATGAAACAACAGAAACTAAGAAGACAAAAGATAACAGTTAATATTTCGCTTAAATTTTTGAAGATCAAAGTTGAGTGGAAAGCAAGAAACAGGAAGAGTGATTAATTATCGAGAAGTATCAGAGAAGAAACTGTTAGCATAGAACTTACATCTAGAATTCCAAATGCAAAATAAGGAGGCCTCACTGCCAATCTAGTAGAGCACTTAAATCCATAAAGTTTAGTTCATCAGAACAATTACCATGAAAATATTTACAGGGAAGCTACATTATGGTTGTGGGAAGATGAGATGCCAGGTCAAGATTGATAATATTGCACATTCTTTGCATTTTTCAGATATCTTCTATACCAGGTATTGCCAGACTTCAACTCAAGCAACATGCAGCTCTGAAATTTAATATTTGGCTCATGAAAATCTGTCAGCAGAACTCCTTTTCTTGTCACAGCATAAGAAAAATAAATTACATGAGTTATAATTTCTAGAATATGAAATACAAAACCCCAGGATTAAAATTTAAGTATAATGTTCATGGTGATAAAAATGTTTAAAAATTTAAATCCTAGTTTAGATTTGTGTGAGGCATTGTTTTTCAGTGCAGAAAGAAGTGGTAGAAGGTGGAGGGCTTAAGGAAATTTCGACTCAGCACAGATTATGCAGGAATATTTATGCCATACAACTTGAAAGCTCATTGCATATGAAACTTACATTATGCAGATTTTGCCGCCACTTTTCTCTGCTATTATTCCGCTTGTTGGTATATATTTGCCATGCCTGGTGAACACCAAGGCCTTTTTTTGGTTTATCTTGGGTGTGTGTTGTGGTGCAGTGGATATCGGCTCAGAACAAGAAATCAGGGAGCCGAGTTCGAATTCCAGTTGAATTCCTTGCATTCACTTACGCACAAATACCCTTGGGAAAGGTATTAATCCATCTCTTCCTTCCAGTTATAAGTTAAATAACAGGACAGATTGGGTTCTATAGCCTTGGCTGGCAACCAGTCTACCGCAGAAACCAATGACAACCTATTGCGGGATAATCTTCTGCTCAGTCAGTCATGTCTCTTTTGAGACATGACTGACTGAGCAGAAGACATGATCGCCCAAGCATGTTTCACATATGGCACTTAACTGACTGACTGGGGTGTAAAACTTAATTTCCATAATGGTCATAGATATACCAATAAGCAGAATAATAGGATAGAACAGGAGTGGCTAAATTTGTACAAGCCTTGTGGTAAGCAACCCTAGTTGGTTAATTGCCAAAATCAAGCAAAGTAAAACACTTGAAATATCTTAGATGTATATTACCAGAGAGCAGATAGTTCAACACTGAAATCCCAAGTCACATTGAGATCATGAAAGATGCCTTACAAAAGTTAAGCAAAGTTTTAGGAAATAGAAAAACTTCATTAGAAACAAAGAAAAGTGTGCTTAACCAGTATGTAATATTGGTCCTCCTATATGGGATTAAATGCTGGGCAATCTCCTCAGATGAGGAAAAGGCTTAAAGCATTTGTGGTTCTACAGAAGGATGCTGTGCATTCCATGAATTGTACATGTGAGCAACAACAAAGTTTTAGAGAAAATGAAAACAAAATGAACACTCATACGTACCATCATAAAAAAGAGTTGAAATTTCTAAGGCACATGATGAAGAAAGAAGGCTTGGAAAATTTGACCCTCACAGAATCCTATTACAGATTCACTTTTCTCCCCAAGTGCTAAGTGGCATTATCCAAGATCTTTTAGATTACAAACTCAATGAGAATCAAAACATGGTAAAAGGTTATCTGTCACTTAGTCTGTCAGTGCTTTGAAACCTTTGGGCAGCATGGGCTTGAGTCATTGGTCATGACATCCTCACCAACTTCCTCATCTAGCATTTGGCATGAAATACTTTGCTTGTGGGTAAAATCAGGTTCAGAATTGGGTTGGTGGAATCACCCAAGAGCAGGAGATGCAGTTACCCAGAAAAGACAGTTGAGTATGTCTTTTATCACTGCTTACAATTCGGTCCATTCAAGGAATATGTACATCAAGCCCTTGAATGGACCAAATTATAAGCAGTGATAAAAAAATGTATATGGAGCTCCCAGATGTGCGTTATGGTGCAGTGGATATTGACTTGGAAAAACAAATCAAGGTGCCAAGTTCGAATTCAAGTTTATTTCCTTGCATTCACTTACGCACAAATACTCTTGGGAAAGGTATTAATCCATCTCTTTTCTCCAGTTTGGGGTTAAATAATAGGACAGATTAGGTTCTATAGCCTTGGTTGGCAACTAGTCTACCACAGAAAGCAATGGCAACCTACTGTGGGATAATCTTCTGCCCAGTCAGTCATGTCTCTTTCGAGACATGATCACCCAAAGCATGAATCATGTATGGCACTTAACTAACTGACATGGAGCCCAAAAACTTCTTATCTCTGGATAGAATGGGAAGGCTCAGAAGGCCCATGGTGTTCCTACCACTTTTGGCAATGGTTGGAATGGTCATGAGGAATATGATCCTACAAGGTGATATACTATTTCATGACCTGATTCAATATTTCAAGCATTGTAAAAATCTTGTGGAAGAAACAGCCAGTACTCAACTAGAATAGAAGTTGGATTTGACTGACCAAAAAAACCACCAGGGCAAATTGGCAGGTGGTTCAAATAATAACCTGTGAGATTCCATTCTGTTACAGGCAAGTCTATTCCGTAAGCAGTGATTTTCTGATAATTTCAGTGTGTACATTGAGCTCAATAAATATTCAGCACAATATCCACCATTTGTCTTTGGGCCACATAGGGACATGTATTCAGTTACAACCCTGTTTATTTTTGTCTGCCAACTGGACGCTAGTTGGACACATCAGGAAGGTGAGTCTCACACTCTTGAATGTTCACCTTCCTACAGGGAGACAAAAGAAGACCACCATGTTGAAAGGTAAGTTATTTGACTTCTACAAGCATCAAATATACAAAGACTGATCAAAGAAGAAATTTAGCAATAGATGAGTCACAATAATGAGTTTAGTAAATATGGTAAGTACCAATCTAGACTGGCTTTTTATCACTTGTGTGTCATTTACAGAAGCATGGTAGAGTAATGAATAGTGGTTCAAGCTGAGAAATTGAAGAGCTAACTTCAAATTCCAGTCAAGTTCATTACATTCATTTACATGCAACACACTGTTGGGAAAGGCATGAATCTATCTCTTCCCTTCCTGCATTATTGGTAAATAGCAGAAAAAGCTGAATACTATAGCCTTGGATGGCAACCGAGAAAGACAACTCTGAAGTGAAAACCTCCAACTATGGGTTAAATAGTCTCACTAACCTGCAAATAGCCAAGAGCAGAACTGCATCCCTGAAAACATCAGAGATGCAGTTCTAAATCTAGGCAAATCAGGGAGGGGTTCTTCCAAGGAGTCATCTTGGAACTGAATCTAGTCTAATAAACTTTCATCTCTGGTATCTTTTTTATTTTTATTTATTTATTTATTTTTGTTTTGGTGTGTGTGGGAGTGTTTTGGAGAAGTGTCCTCACTCTTGGAATCTCTAATTCTTATGGCCACATCATGTTGAAACAATACCACAGTTAAGATTCAGTGAGTTTGATCAGTCCCTATATGAGTGACCACTTCGGAATAACAAGTGTTATAGCTTGAATGGGCGGGTGGTGCAATAGATAATGGCTTGAAATTGTAAATCGGAGATCTGAGTTCTAATTCCCGTTAGGTTTGCTATATTCACTTATGCACAAATACCCTTGGGAAAGGTGTGAATCAACCTCTTCTCACTCCAGCTATGGGTTAATTAGTAAGACTTGTATCACTAAAGCATTATTATCCACCCCCACTTAATATTCTTACAATGCAAAAACGTTTTCTGTCTTTAAATAACCTGCAAAGGATTGATAAGCCATAGAAAACCAAACAATCCTGGGAACTCTCCTTCAGGATCTGAACAGCCTGGTCAAATGAAACCAATTGTGTAGGTCTTTCTCCTTCAAAGTCAGGGACCATTTGGGAACACCAGTTACTATAAGTGACTGTCTAAAATCTGAAATGAGTTTCAGCATTAAATGACCACCCAAAAGATGATAAACCATAAAAACAAAACACACATCAATTAATCACTCCCTACACAATTTATACCATAGGTATAAATGGGTACTTGATGTGATATACTGGTTAGCAAACATTAATCGCTATATTAATAAGGAATGAACAATGAATTTGATCCTCATGGGTGCCCCATACTTGAATTCTATCTAATCTACGCGTGGAAAACTACTAGGGCACTTTAACATGGTGTAATATTTATCAGACTGATCTTGTTACATAAATTGTGACTGAATAGTGAGTTCAATCCTCACTTAGTGCTCCATACTTTTGGCCTTGTGTCACATAAATTTTATCTCTCAATTGTTTTTTTCTGTTTTCGGAAAAGAACCATACAACTAAAATGAATAAATGGTCCCATGGGTTCCATCTCTGCGACAGAACCTCCCTCATTGCACCTAAAGAGGGAGGGTAGGTGGAATATAGATGTCAACACAACGTTGGTTGCAGAGACAGGGCTATTATTGAATTTGGCTCGTGTGCACACACTTGGACTCCCATATCCCGTCCGTGTGAGGAGACGAGTAAATACTAAATGTATACTCTGTTCTTCAACTCACTGACACTTTTCTGTCTTCAGGCAGTTCTTGAAAAAGCTTTGGAGGTTTCCTGGCCCCAGGTATATCCCAAACTAGTAACATCCCTTCCGCCATTACCAGAAAATATGGAGTGTTTATGGATAAATCAAAGAGTCAAATAACTTCGTTCTCAATTAAACAAATCTAAAATGTGTTCAGAATTTGCATGATCAAAAAATCCCAATTACATGTCGGGGAAACTAAAATCAGACAGGTGCAGAAATTTAAATACCTGGGAAGCGTTTTAACGGAGGACAGAAAATTCGACACTGAGATCCGAAGGCATACTGGCATGGCCAAGGACTCTTTTCGAAAGCTAAGCGGAGTATTGCAAGACAAATATTTTATTGGAAACAAAGAAAAGAGAACTGGATTGTTATGTGATATCTATTCTCCTATATGGCAGCAAATGCTGGACAATTTCCTCAAAGATGAAGGTGTGACTCGAAGCAACTGAAATTTTGTTCTCCAGAAAGATGCTGCAGACACCATGGACCGAACATGTGAGCAATGACAAGGTTTTGGAAAGGATGTAAACAAAAAGGCAACTTAAAATTGTTATCAGAAAGAGACAAATGCAGTTTCTGAAACATGTAATGAGGAAGGATAGCTTGGAGGATCTGACACTCACAGGACAGATAGAGGGAAAGAGAGACAGGGGAAAGCAGAGCAAGACATACTTGATGGGCTTCAGCAAGTGGATGGCAGAATGTGGTTTGGGAGAAATATCAAGAAGAAATATGTTAAGAGTGACAAGGGACAGAAGCAAGTCGAAGTCTATGCTCACCGATGTCCTGAAAGAGCACGGCACATAAAGAAGAACATTATCCAACAGTAGGTATTTGTCTATTTCTGAGATGATTCAACAAAAAGTATCTAAACTTATTTATAAATGGAACTTTGTCTGTGCGTGTATGTGTGTGTGTGTGTGTGTGTGTGTGTGTGTGTGTGTGTCCGTTACCTATAGACTCCGAAATGGCTGAACCGATTTTTTTGAAAATTTACACAGTTGTACTATACGCGTCTGTGAGGGTTCTTAGCTAGGTTTTGTGTCAAGGTACCCCCGCTAAATATTGAAAATCAATAATCGAAAAAATCGGGTTATAAAAGGAGTGGTCCGATTTTAATCAAATTTGATACACTCACAGACAAAGAAATAAGAAACGATATTCAGAAGTTTCAAGGTTACAGTTCTTACAGTAGTGAAGAAAATTGATAATATATATATTAAAAGCAAGATGTTTATGTGTGTGTCTGTTTATCTGCCTGTATGTCTGTATTTTTTCAGCCCTTTTATTTTAGTTTTTGCTTCGGGTTTGGCTCTAAGTAGGTATAATTGTAGTTCTTAGTGTCAGCCATGATACCATTTACTCAGAGGACTTATTCAGCCTTCAAAATTCAGTTTACGACAAAAAAAAAAACGTATTTGATATCGATACCAGGAAATCAAAATTTGACTTAGATGCATTCATTTTTTTTTTCAGTCTACGGTTTCGCTTTAACTGGAAACAACTATTGCTTTTTAGTCTTTCGTGCCAACGTCCAAAGAGTCTGAGCTCCAGGACCATGGATTAGTTTTAAAGCTTTCATTACACCCAAGCAACGCCGGGCTATACTGCTAGTATAGAGATAATTCTATATCAATTCATTCACATTTACAGAAATTCTCATGGGTACCATCTCAAATTTTGATGAAATTTTACGATGTTGTATCCACCTATAAAAGATTTTAGCTTCCTTAATCAGGAATTATGATCTCATGAAATTTAGAGTCAATTTTTGCTGATTTCAAAATAGCACGATTTACCAAATTTGGCACTTCAGAACACTGTATTTTAAGAAGATTCTAATTTGTTATTTAGTCGTCCAATAAAAGAGGCCTTCTTGTCTCAGTCAAAATGCAGGCTGTCAAAATACATTTCATAATAAATTTAAAATATTTACCTTTTTAAATATTTCTTCGGATGTGAATTAGGTGAAAAATGCCTTCTGAAATAGTTTATTCTCATAGCTATAAAAAATGTGAAATCCTCTTAAAAATATTTCTTCTACTCTGTGCCTTATCCTTTCAGGACGTAGGCGTTCATGGCCTTCCACATCTCCCTATCCCTGGTGGCTCTTAGCATGCTTTCTCCTGTTACACCACACAGCCTCCGTTCAGCCATCCACCTGCTCAGGCCAGTCAAGTATGTTACACACTGTTTTCCTCTGTCTCTCCTGTTAGTATCAGGTTTTTCAAGCCCTCCTTCCTCACTGCATGTCCTCTCTCTCTCTCTCTCTCTCTCTCTCTCTCTCTCTCTCTCTCAACCCCACTGCGCTCTAGTGGTAATTTTGCTTTGCTTCGGGTGAAATGATTAAAAAATAAAATCTCCGTAGTTTTACCCTCAGTTTGCATATGGTGGTCGCTTCTTGTTTTGGTGAAACACACCTACTCCTCAAATAATGGATTTTCCCTCCTATAGTAATAAGAGTTAACAGAAAGTTAACTCGAGAAGTTCATGGCAAGTTCTTAGGAGTTCTACAGAGTTCTTTAGAGTTTAGTAGAACTATTAGTTAGTTCCAGTTTGGACATCGTTGGACTAAGGCAGTTGATATTAGTTGACAGCTAGCCGAATACTAAGGAGTCAGCTTTCAGTGGAAGATTACCAAGTTCCTGAAATTTTGGGTGCATTAAATCGATTAGCAACCGACATAGCACAATTATAACTTTCAGTGTGAATACTACTCCACAACACTTCTGCAACCAGCACTGAGATAGGTTTTACAGTAAAGGACTGCGTTCTTGAACTTCTTGTTGATAGTTCTTCTTTTATGTGCCCTGTCCTTTCAGAATGCAGGCGATCATGGCTTTCCACATCTCCCTGTCCCTGGTGGTTCTTAGCACCATGAAACCCTCGTTCTGTCATCCACCTGATCACGTCCTTCAAATATGTTATCCACTGCTTTCCCCTGTCTCTTTTTCCCTATATCTAGCCTGTTAGTAACAGGTTCTCCAAGCCCTCCTTCTTCATTGCATATCCCAGGAACTTTAGTTGTCTTTTCCTGATGTTCAGTATTAATTTCCTTTTAGTCTCCAATCTTTCCAAAACCTTGTCATTGCTCACATGCTTGGTTCATGATATCCGCAGCATCCTTCTGTAGAACCACATTTCAGCTGCTTCAAGTTTTTCCTTCATCTTCGAAGATATTGTCCAACATTCACTGCCATATTGAAGAAGCGACATCACATAGCAATCCAGTAGTTGTTTCTGGTTAAATTGTCCTGTTTCTTAATACTTTACTCAACTTCTGGAATGCTTCATTCACCATGCCATTTCGCCTTCGGATCTCAGTGTCACACTTTCCATTTTCTGTTAGAACACTTCCTAGGTATTTTAATTTCTGTACCTGCTTGATTTTAGAGTCCCTCGCCTGTAATTGGCATTTTGGGCTGCCATTTTTGCTTATGACCATAGATAATCAATTTGTTTGTTTTTTCTTCTGGGCTTCATCAGTCAGTTAAGTGCCATACGTGATACACGCTTGGGCAATCATGTCTCGAAAGAGACATGATTGACTAGGCAGAAGATTATCCCGCAGTAGGTTGCCATTGCTTTCTGCAGTAGACTGGTTGCCAACCAAGGCTATAGAACCCAATCTGTCCTGTTATTTCACCCATAACTGAAAGGAAGAGACGGATTAATACCTTTCCCAAGGGTATTTGCGCATAAGTGAATGCAATGAATTCAGCTGGAATTCGAACTTGGCTCCCCGATTTCTCATTCCGAGCCGATATCCAATGCACCACAACGCACATCCTCTGGGCTTCATAAATGTCCATAATAGTAGTAATAGTAGTAGTATAAATTTTCTATTATTATGTCATTTTTCATCATATTTCGATTTCTGCTTTGGTCTCACTACCAACCAAGTCTGCGGGGAGACCTAAGGCAGGTAGTGGCGTGTTGTTATGACTCCATTTCATGTTTTTCTATCTTCCCTATCATCCCCAGCATTACATAGATAACGTTTTCCTTAGTGTGTGGGCTGTACTTAATAAGACAATTTTTTGTATATCTCTTAAGCTGGGGTTTCCAGGGATTCTTTCAATGTGTTGTTTTGTTCCATTTTTTATCATTCCAAGTGCACCTACTATCACTGGTACAACTCTTGTTTTCAATTTTCACATTTTTTCTATTTCAATTTCCAGGTCTTTATATTTTGACAGTTTTTCAAATTCCTTGGTTGCTATGTTACAATCCGCTGGACAAGCCATATCAATTAATAGACAAGTTTTCTCCTTCTGGTTTTTAACAATAATGTCTGGCCTGTTTGCTTCAATTTTTCTGTCTGTGTAGACGGTGTAATCCCATAGAATGGTTACATCTTCCATTTCTGTAACCGGTGCTGGATGATGTTCATACCAGTGTTTGTTTACAGCTTTTCCATAATGTTTGCACATTGCCCAATGTAAATATTGCCCAACTCTATCGTGGCGATTTTTATATTCGTTTGGGGCAAGCACAGAACAGCCTGAGATTAGGTGGTCTATTGTTTCTTGGTGTTTATCACAAAACCTGCATTTATTATTATTATTATTATTATTATTATTATTATTATTATTATTATTATTATTATTTCCTTTGATTTTTGTTGTATACTCATTTCCTTCTGGGTCCTAACCAGACACATTGAGTCAGAAATAGGATCATGGCATTATTATTATTATTATTATAATACTATTTTATATGCTTTATTTTTTTATAATTATATTATTGATATATATTATTAATATTATATTATTGGCTTACAGCAATATCACAATGGTTCTTATACACTCACCAAACTTGGTGATTACCTAGATAAGAGACCACTTGAAAGTACTACATGCTGAAAGCTTGGAGGTGCAGATGGTGTAATAATAGTGTGATAATAGCTTGGAATTGGAACTTAGCACCCGGGTTTCAAATAACAGTCGGGTCCGTCATATTCACTTACACGCTAATAGTCTTGCGTAAGTTATGAATCTACCTCTTTTCTTCCCCTCCACATATGGGTTAATTAATAGGACTTGTATCAGTAAATTATTGTTATCTCCAAAAAAACTTTCAATCTAAAAACATTTTCTAGTTTTAAACATGCTAAATAATGAATTCATAATCACTGAGCATTTTAGGCTTAAATCCCAATGTACGTTTTTACTTTTTGTTTCTGCTATCTTTTTCTAAAATTAACAAATTTTATGATATTTTATGATATTTGTGTTTGTTTATTCATTTAATTTCATAATATATTTTGCTTTTAATAGTGTTTTTGTTTACCTAACCTTTTATATATCAAAAAACGTTAATTTTTTTGAGACTCTAAGAGAGATAATGCATGTAATGTTTATATATATATATATATATATATATATATATATATATATATATATATATATATATATGGCCACTGTCCCACGTTGTGATTAGATTCCAGAGGTCTCGTCTTGCAATCTTAATAGTCGTCCCTTTTAGCCAGTCTGGACACTGGTGTACACTTGTGGTTTGAAAAAAATAAACACGGCACCAAAAAAAAAAAAAATTAATAAAATAAATGAACAAGCCGAACACGCCTGGAGAGTTACGTAGAATGTCTTTATATAAAGAAAAAACAATGTCTTTCTTTTCCCAAGAATACAGTTGTCGAAAATTATATACAATCGTTTAAAATGCTGGTTGCAACGGAGAGAGAAAGTTCGCCAAAAAATGCATCATAGCTTTCAATCGTTAAATGAAATGTTTTGTCTAAGTTTCGTTAGCGTTGAGATCTTTTCAAAATTTCACTAAAGTCTTTTCTCGTATCTCATTAAAGTCTTTTCATTAATTCACTATAATCAGGATTGTCAATTTTCCTATGTAACTTCTAAAACAGCAAAGTTTTACGGGTCCTTATCGGAGTTTTAAAGTTTGCCGAAGTTGAGCGAACGAAGAATCAGAATTTTCGATTCTCCCGTGATTAAAAAAAAAACTAACAATAACGTTCTTTCGGGATTCATGTCGATGGCGCATTTTCCAAAATTAACTTCTTTGAGTTAATTTGCGGCAGGCCTCATTCAAAATTAACTCTTTAGCCATAAGTTCTATGGTAGGCGACCAGCCGTGGGTCATGGCTTCAGATTAGCGGAATCAACATTTTAACTCCATTTTCCCCAGTAGCTACATTTCGACTGATAGCAGCTCCAACTCAACAAACTGCTCTAACTCGCTCCCCAACTCAAAAACTGTTGGACACCTCAAGGTGGTGTAATGGTTAGCAAGCTTGTCTCGCTAGCACTATTGCAATTAAGTAGTGAGTTCGATCCTCACTGGGTGCCCCATACTTTCGGCCTTGTGCCACATCTAAGCCGCGCTTAGTAAATTAAACTGTCACCCAACTGACTTTTTCGTGTCGAGCATCTATTTTTATAACCAATTTCGATCCTCTCTGGGAATCCGGCCGGCTCACAGTCTTCGGCCAATGAAAGTCGGTCTCCGCCCACTCGATTGCGAATGTCTTAGCTCGACCAATGAGATTATGCCAACTCACATCGAACTGAATTCAGGTCGGGGTATTTCGGACTGTTGTGTTCAACAGTAGCCTTGGCCTTCGGGTGACCTTATCAAATCACTCTGACACTTGTTTTGTCTACGCGTTTTCAGATTAGCGGAATCAACATTTTAACTCCAAAAGAAGAGAAATTTATATTGAACATGAAAGCAGCGATATTTATAAAAACATGACAGAAGAGAAATGATTATTTTCATAAAATAATTAAATTTTATGCTCCCGTGTTTTTAGAAGCACTTGATGGTACTAAAATTATTATTTTTTCCTAAGCTCACATCGCGTGACGCAATAAAAAACTAATAATATCACCAATATCAATTTTTATCTCCGTTGTTTTAAACCAACCAAAGGAAAGTATCCCCGCTGGAGAAGGGAAAGTATCACCGTGGGAGATAGTGTCACAATTTGGGAAAGAATTAAGAGTACTCAAGAATCTCTACTAGCAGCAAACTGCATGCATACGTACAGGAAACGAATTCAGCAGATATACAAAGTTTGTGTCTTTTCACCAGATCTATTCAACTTGTATCAGTCAGTCAGTTAAATGCCATACGTGATACACGCTTGGGCAATCATGTCTCGAAAGAGACATGACTGACTGGGCAGAAGATTACCCCGCAGTAGGTTGCCATTGCTTTCTGCAATAGACTGGTTGCCAGCCAAAGCTATAGAACCCAATCTGTCCTGTTATTTAATCCATAACTGGAAGGATTAGACGGATTAATACCTTTCCCAAGGGTATTTGCGCGTAAGTGAATGCAACGTATTCAACTGGAATTTAAACTCAGCTCCCCGAGTTGTCGTTCCGAGTGGATATCCACTGCACCACAACGCACATCACCAGTACATATCAACTTGTAAAGTGAGAATATTCTGAGGACCCTAGATGTTATGCCAGGATTTGTAATCGGAGGCCAAATTTTGAACAGCATAAGGTACGATGATACATTGATGATTGCAGACACGAAAAAGAAACTGCAAGACCTGTAAAAGAAAGTAGCTGAAGAGAGTGACAAAAAAGGACGACAAATAAACCGCAAAAAAACCGAATTCATGGTCATCAGCAAAAAGGGCAGCCCAAAATGCCAAATACAGGTCGGAGATAATAAAATCAAGCAGGTACAAAAATTTAAATATCTAGGAAGTGTTCTCACAGAAGACGGAAAGTGCGAAATAGAGATCCGAAGGCCAATTGGCATGGCGAAGGAAGCATTCCAGAAGTTGAGTAAAGTATTAAGAAACAGGACAATTTTGTTAGAAACAAAGAAGCGAGTGCTTGCTATGTGATGTCAGTTCTTTAATATAGCAATGAATTCTAGACAATATCGATGAACGAAAACCTTGAAGCAACTGAAATATGGTTCTACAGAACGATGCTGCGAATATCATGGATCGAGCATGTGAGCAATGATGAGCTTTTTGAAAGGCTGGAAACAAAAAGGAAATTAATACTGAGCATCAGGAAGGGACAGCTAAAGTTCCTGGAAATTCGGACATTTTTCAAAACAATGAAACACAGATGACACAGTGCTGATAGCAGACATGGAAAAGAAACTACAATACCTCCTACAGAAGGTAGTTGAAGAGAGTGACAAGAAAGGACTACAAATAAACTGCAAGAAAACCGAATGCATGGTCATCAGCAAAAAGAGCAGCCCAAAATGCCAATTACAGGTGGGGGATACTAAAATCAAGCAGGTTCAAAAATTTAAATACCTGGGAAGTGTTTTAATAAAGACGGAAAGTGCAACACAGAGATCCTAAGGCGAATTGGCATGGCGAAGGATGCGTTCCAGAAGCTGAGTAAAGTTTTAAGAGACGGGAAACGTTCACTAGAAACAAAGAAGAGTGTTACTGGATTGCGATGTGATGTCAGTTCTTCAAATGGCAGTGAATGCTGGACAATATTATCAAAGATGAAGGAAAAACTTGAAGCAACTGAAAAGTATTTCTACAGAAGGATGCTGCGGATATCATGCACCGAACATGTGAGCAATGATGAGATTTTGGAAAGGATGGAAACGAAAAGGAAATTAATATTGAGCATCAGGAAGAGACAACTAAAGTTTCTGTGATATGTCAATGAGGAAGGAGGGCTTGGAGAACCTGATACTAACAGTCCAGATAGAGAGAAAAAGAGACAGAGGAAAGCAACGAATAACATATTCGAAGGGCTTGAGCAGGTGAATGACAGAAAGTGGGGGGTTGCGTGGTGTTACAAGAGAAAGCGTGCTAAGAGCCACCAGGGATAGGGAGACGTGAAAGGCCAGGTTAGCCCACGTCCTGAAAGACAAGGTGCATAGAAGATATGAACATGCTTGCTGCATTTATTGGTCTTTGCTAAGAGCTAGACTTCAATCGCTCGAAGCCATTTTTAATCATTGATCTGAGAAAGAGGTTGTATGCAAATGAGAGTCTGCATATTTCTGAACAGGTTTGGCAGCCATTTTAACCAAAATGTAGGGCAGCCATATTTGATATGTGAACGTTTTTGCTGCATTTACTTTAAAAACATTTTGAAATGTGATACAAACACTACTTTTCCAAACTTTGAATAAACCAGTCATAAAAAAAATTAATAATCATTTTCTGTTTGTTGTCTGGGCAGAATATATTATTTTATTTTTCCATAATTAGCAGCTTTTGACTGAAAACTATTGTCATGATTTAATTAATTCACTAATTCTATTCAGGCTCCATAGACTACTGTTTAGTCAGCTGATTTTGTGGTGTGTAAATGTTTCTAAAAATTGAATTGCCACTACAGACTAAAATTTCTAACACAAAATTTCATCTTAATTACTGTTATTCTGTAGTGCAATGTTTTTTTTTATTCTTTTTGTATAAAATGAAATTATTTCTTGACAAAAGAAACCCAAGCATCTCAATAAAAGTGTTTAAGTTGTAATGGATAGGAATTAAAATTATATTTCTAAATCAAATTCTACAAAAACAATACATTTTCTGTTCTCTTAATAGAATTAACAAAAGCATCCAATTGAGAACTTATTATTCTATTCGTTTTTTGTATTCAGTTTTTTTTTTCAGTAATGCTTGCTTTAATTCCTGACCATTAACAATCCCTTTCTTCTTGATTTTCAATTCATTATTACAGTAAGACCATTGGCAATGTATTTATATTATACATCAACAATTCCTTTCTTCCTTATTTTCAATGAAATTCTAGGCTGGGGTAAAACCAAGGACGGACTAGACACTACATTTCTGGCTGAAGTCCCCGCCTTTCGCAACGGAGCAGATGTTGCAACTTTTCGCGAGCTGACGCGAAGTTTGTTCGTCGTCCAATGAAAAGGACCAAATTACATCCGGGAGGAAATTCCTAAATGACCTTTTCAAGCCCTCCAAACAAAATAAAAGACGAGCCAGTTTGCCTGTCATTAAAGAGAAGACAAGCATATTAAGATGTCCTTCTTAAACTATCGCCCGGTTCACACTCCACCCACGTCTATTGAACAGGTGAAGAGGCTCATCCCTTGTTTCCTGTTTAGGATGCGATTTCCGGTTTTCTCCTTTCCAATCTTTTCACTCTTTTCTTTTTTTCTTTTTTTTTTATTTTAATTGGAGTAGATAGACTAAACTATCGCCCGGTTCACACTCCACCCACGTCTATTGAACAGGTGAAGAGGCTCATCCTTTGTTTCCTGTTTAGGATGCGATTTCCGGTTTTCTCTTTTCCAATCTTTTCACTCTTTTCTTTTTTTCTTTTTTTTTTTTTAATTGGAGTAGATAGACTAAACTATCGCCCGGTTCACACTCCACCCACGTCTATTAAACAGGTGAAGAGGCTCATCCCTTGTTTCCTGTTTAGGATGCGATTTCCGGTTTTCTCTTTTCCAATCTTTTCACTCTTTTCTTTTTTTCTTTTTTTTTTATTTTAATTGGAGTAGATAGACTAAACTATCGCCCGGTTCACACTCCACCCACGTCTATTGAACAGGTGAAGAGGCTCATCCTTTGTTTCCTGTTTAGGATGCGATTTCCGGTTTTCTCTTTTCCAATCTTTTCACTCTTTTCTTTTTTTCTTTTTTCTTTTTTTTAATTGGAGTAGATAGACTAAACTATCGCCCGATTCACACTCCACCCACGTCTATTAAACAGGTGAAGAGGCTCATCCCTTGTTTCCTGTTTAGGATGCGATTTCCGGGTTTCTCTTTTCCAATCTTTTCACTCTTTTCTTTTTTTATTTTTATTTTTTTTTAATTGGAGTAGATAGACTAAACTATCGCCCGGTTCACACTCCACCCACGTCTATTAAACAGGTGAAGAGGCTCATCCCTTGTTTCCTGTTTAGGATGCGATTTCCGGTTTTCTCTTTTCCAATCTTTTCACTCTTTTCTTTTTTTCTTTTTTTATTTTATTTTAATTGGAGTAGATAGACTAAACTATCGCCCGGTTCACACTCCACCCACGTCTATTGAACAGGTGAAGAGGCTCATCCCTTGTTTCCTGTTTAGGATGCGATTTCCGGTTTTCTCTTTTCCAATCTTTTCACTCTTTTCTTTTTTTCTTTTTTTTTTTCTTTTAATTGGAGTAGATAGACTAAACTATCGCCCGGTTCACACTCCACCCACGTCTATTGAACTGGTGAAGAGGCTCATCCGTTGTTCCCTGTTTAGGATGTGGTGTCCGGCTTTCTCTTTTCCATTCTTTTTACTCCTACGTAGCCCCTTGCGCATCAGTGGCGTTATCGCCTTGCTGAAGGTGATATGATTAAAAAAAAAACGTCAAGCGATCGTTATTATTTCTATCCTTCTCCCTCATCTTTTTCCTTTTCACCGTTCACCCGTCTCCTTCTTATACTTGATAAACAAACGGAACACTTTAAGACTAAGTGATAACTTCAAAGACATTCTTACCCAACGATTACGCTCATACATACAAATACACAAGTTACTACTACGAACGCTTGATACCCTTAACTCTTTACTACTGTTTTCTCATTAAACGTTTAACTTCTACCAATTCATGTTATTCTGTTCTATTAATAAATTTCTATTTAAACATACAAAAGGTATACTTTTATTCTTCCACAAATCCACCTTCTGATAACCTTCTGATAATTCTAATAATCCTAAGTTGTGGGGAGTGTCGGCTATGTTTGTGAATTGGCCTTGTACCAGACATGGCTGACCGTCCCTACTGCTACATAGTAGCGGATTATTTTCAGAAATTTATAATAGAACAAAATTTAATGAAATTGACAGTTGTGGCCCAGTGGGTCGAGTTTATGATGAATGAATCAGAATTTTTTCAAAGAAATTTATGGATATATTTAACATTCATCAGAGACTTAAAATTCTACCTTCGGCAAAAGTAGATTTTATTTCACCAAGTTTATTGCGAAAAGAAAGGCTGTGATTCAAAGAACAACGGCAACTCCACACCGCAGCAAGCATCCATTTGCCACAAACAATGTTAAGCATTGTAATGGTAAGGTTGATACTTGTTATGGTTGTGGAAGTAGTTGATATGTGGAGGATGTACGTTGTGGTGCAGTGGATATCGACTCGGAACGACACTTCGGGGAGCCGAGTTCGGATTCTAGTTGAATTCCTTGCATTCACTTACGCGCAAATACCCTTGGGAAAGGTATTAATCCGTCTCTTCCCTCCAGTTATGGGTTAAATAATAGGACAGATTGGGTTCTATAGCCTTGGTTGGCAACCAGTCTACCGCAGAAAGCAATGGCAACCTACTTCGAGATAACCTTCTGCCTAGTCAGTCATGTCTCTTTCGAGACATGATCGCCCAAGCGTGTATCACGTATGGCACTTAACTGACTGACTGACTTTTTTGAAAGAAGTGATGCATCTATTTTTAACCCGATATTTTTATTACTTCAAACGTTATTATATTGAATATTCTGTATTTAAAAAGAAGCCCTATTTTTATTTATGAAACAGCGATAGGACACAAAACACATATAAAACGTTTATCGATCTTCACTTTTATTAAAGCTTATTCATGGTATTCTGAATTCAAGCAGAGAAAACACATCCTTTCGCTGTTCCACAAAATTAACAAATTCCAAGCCTAATAGAAAAAACGTAAATATTGCTTAATGTAAGTGTGTTGCTGGAGGTTTGATAAGGCTGTCGACCCAACAAACTTTTGTTATATAGGAATATTGCAAGATTTGACTGCGGTTAAACGGGATCACTGCAAGCAAGCACGTGCGAACCATGGCAACTGGACTTTCAACCGCGGATAACGGGATCTCAGGAGGACTAAACCGCCCCACTTCCAAAGCAAAGTCAAACCTAGAGCAGAGCCGGTTGCTAACTAAGACGTAATCGGCTCCAGGAATTAACCGCGGGCAACGAGATTGCAAATGAAGCCTACGCCTAGCTAGAGGCGGCCGGAAAGAAAACAAGTGAGAATTTAAGTTGTGCATAAATACTATATTTTAATCATGCCCTCCGGGCCAAGAAAAGGCTTTTTTTAACAAGCCTTCCTACTGAGGCGAATTGTGACACAAAGTCGGTTTTTAATGTGGGGAACGTGGGCGCGTACGCTTGGACCGCTGGTCAAAGATTACCTGGCCCCAATATACGCAGTAACTGGTTACTAAGTTTGTCTTTTTAGCTGGTCTAAGATTGATTAGATGGTTTAAGCTTGTCCTGGAGCTGACCGGAGAACAGAAAGTGAGTATCTGAGTCGTGCGCAGACACTTTTACTTTGATTATACCCTCCGAGTTAAGAAAGGGCAGTTTTGTTTTGTTTTTTTCGAAAAAGTGACGCTGATTATAAGTTTTCAGCTGTAAGCAATAACTTCCTAGTTGTTGATTTTTGATAGTGGAAAGGGAAAGGCGAGGTCAAGGTCACCCATTTGTTTATATCCTGACAAGCAGGAGAAGCAGACTACGACGTGCGCATAACAATTCTACTTTGTCCATGTGAGATTTAAGTGATAATTTATATTCATAAGTGTGTGCAAGTGTGTAGTAGAAAATATTAAGCAGTGATTAAGTGATTAAGATTTAATACTTACTTTTTAATAAATAAAAATGGGGCATCTATTTCAAATATGAATAGCCACTCAGTTAAGTGCCATACGTGATACACGCTTGGGCGATCATGTCTCGAAAGAGACATGACTGACTGGGTAGAAGATTATCCCGCAGTAGGTTGCCATTGCTTTCTGCGGTAGACTGGTTGCCGACCAAGGCTATAGAACCCAATCTGTCCTTTTATTTGATTCATAACAAGAGGGAGAAGAGATGTATTCTATTATTATGTAATAATTAGTGGGTGATCAGTTTATTACTTAATAACAATAGAAAACCGATCCCCCACTTTATGACCAGAAGTCAATCATGATTCCAACTATTATATTCAGTCAGTCAGTTAAGTGCCATACGTGATACACGCTTGGGCGATCATGTCTCGAAAGAGACATGACTGACTGGACAGAAGATTTTTTTTACAGTAGATTGTCATTACTTTCTGCGGTAGACTGTTTGCCAACTGAGGCGATAGAGTCCAATCTGTCCTGGTATTTAACCCATAGATGAAGGGAGACGTTCCCAAGTTTATTTGCGCGTAACCGAATGCAACAAATTTATGGATAGATTTAACATTCATCAGAGACTTAAAATTCTACCTTCGGCAAAAGTAGATTTTATTTCACCAAGTTTATTGCGAAAAGAAAGGCTATGATTCAAAGAACAACGGCAACTCCACACTATAATTCGAACTCGGTACTCCGATCTCTCGTTCCGAGTCGGGATTCACTGCACCACAACACACATCCTGCATCCACTATAATAAAGCTTAAAGTAGCCGTATTCATTGCATTCACTTACGCACAAATACCCCTGGGAACGGTATTAATCCGTCTATTCCTTCCAGTTATGGTTTAAATAATAGGATAGATTGGGTTCTATAGCCTTGGTCGGCAACCAGTCTACCGCAGAAAGCAATGGCAACCTACTGCGGGATAATCTTCTGCCCAGTCAGTCATGTCTCTTTCGAGACATGATCGTCCAAGTGTGTATCACTTATGGCACTAAACTGACTGAATATAAATATACAGGGTGTTCACAAAATCTTTAGACAATTTCAAACATTTATTACAAAAATACTTACATGGAATAGAACATTGTTTTTCTCTGTTCATGTAATATTATGTTTAATTTGATTTTTTGATTTTTTTTTTTTTTTTTTTTTACTATTTGATGATATTGTTCTTAGCATACGAATAAAAAAGGAAATCTCCGAGAAACAATGGCTAGAAAGGTAATTTTCCGGATTCATCTTTTTAACATTGACGTTCACTCTGTGTAAATCCCGAGAGCCACTCGAGGTAGATGCTTACAGAGTAAAAGGCGATGTGTACTTACTGAAGCAGCACTAGAAGGAAATGTAATATTTGTTAACTTTATTTCTTACCTTTGTGCGTTTAAAAATCTTTTGGTTATTGTGAGCTTTTCCAGATCGCCACCACTTTTCGCTGACCCCAGCACCACCCTTCACAGACTCCAGCACCACACTTTGCTGACCCCCAGCACCACTGTTGTCTAGACAGTCTAAATCCTTTGTCTTATTGTTATTATTAATGTGGAGTAGTTTTCGCACTGAAGGTAATAATCGTGTTATGTCGGTTGCTAATCGACTTAACGTACCCAAAATCTTAGGAACTTGGTAATCTTTCACTGAAAGCTGACTCCTTAGTATTTGGCTAACTGCCGACCAATATCAACTGCCTAGTAGTTCTATTGAACTTCAATAGAAGTCTAAAGAATTCCCATGAACTTCCCAAGTACTTCCTGTTAACTCTTATTAAGATAAGAGGGAGAGTTCATTATCTGAGGAATAGGTGTGTTTCAGTCAGTCAGTTAAATGCCATACGTGATACACGTTTGGGCGATCATGTCTCGAAAGAGACATGACTGACTGGGCAGAAGATTATCCTGCAGTAGGTTGCCATTGCTTTCTGCGGTAGACTGGTTGCCAGCCAAGGCTATAGAACCCAATCAGTCCTGTTATTTAACCCATAACTGGAAGGAATAGACGGATTAATACCTTTCCCAAGGATATTTGCGCGTAAGTGAATGCAATGAATTCAACTGGAATTTGAACTCGGCTCTCCGATTTTTCGCTCCGAGCCAAATCGGAGAGCCGAGTAACAGTTATTATGAGAGAGAGAGAGAGAGAGAGAGAGAGAGAGAGAGAGAGAGAGAGAGAGAGAGAAAATGAGGCTATGGCACTAAGTCTTCAGACAATTTTTAAAAAATCATTATGAAAAACTTAGAAAATGTGGCAAGTAAATCATTGTCGTATATTAAGATGTTATTATTAAAGTTATTTAAATGATATTAATAGTTTTATTAATGTTCTGTTTTTTTTTGTTTTTTTTTGTTTTTTGTTTTTTTGTTTTTCTGTTTCAGACCGCAATTAATGTCATTTTTATGTTTCAGACATGGGCAGAAATTTAATATTTCTTTGATGTCCTTCCTGCAACGAATGGAACCCATATAGAAATTCAGTAACTATTTTTATACAAATTTCACTATTTACTTTATATTAAGTAAACATTTTAATGGTATCAAGTTTACGTTGTAATTTTAGCCAATTTTTCTATTTGTCTAAGAAGACTTTGCGGACACCGTGTTTATTTATATAAAAGACCAACATGACTCAAAAGAGACTACAAAATTGTATTTACATGAACAATATTTTTGTATAGTGTGCATAGATGCGTAGTTTTGTATAGTGTACGTACGTGCGTGTGTACACTTAGTGGTTGAGGAACATTAAGAAGTCGGTTTGCCACGATAAAATATGTCAACTATTTTGATTCCTCTTCACAAACATTTTCCGAGTTGACATTCCTGATTCATCCGAGATCGTTATAGTTTTATTCTTTTCAATCACCTCACCCCAAGCATGGTTATAAAGCCACTAAGCTCTCAAAGACCCACAGAGTTTGATGAAAATCTGAGAAAGCGTTGTGTGTGTGTGTGTGTGTGTGTGTGTGTGTGTGTGTGTGTGTGTGTGTGTGTGTACGTGGTTGAGTGAAATGAGAAAGTTGGCTTTACATGGAACTATGACTTCCCGAAAAAAAAGACTGCTTATATCTATCTTAATACATACTAGGAAGTGGGGGTTGATTTTATGCTCCTTTTTTTCTTTTTTTCTTTTTTGTGTGTAGGGCTGAAGACAATGTCAGGTGTCCTGACAGACAAGATAAGGTAATCCCTTAATCAGTTCAAATATATTGAATCTAAACTGAAAATCTTGTACAATTTAAAACACTTTAAGAAAAATAAAAAAATTACCTCCGTAATTCTTCATGCATAACCCAGTATGAAAACTCCCTGACTAAAAGGGATTTATGCATTTGATCATGGCTCCCCACAACGTCTGCCTTTGGTTTTGGTAAAATATGTGTCAACCAATTTTATTTCTATTCACAAAAACTTTTCTTAGTTAACAATCCTGTTGCATCCAACACTAATACAGTTTTATTCTTTTCAATCAATTTACCCCAAGCAAGGTGATAAAGCCACTACCATGCAAGTGTGAAGTAAGACCAAGAAAACATTACTGAGAAGAAAGAACAATGAAAAGAACGGGATATACATCTCTGGCTCCTACCTTTTACAGCAAGCTCAATTTGTAATTCTCTACTTTAAGTGGCTCTTTTATTGTGTGAAAAATTGAAAAAAAAATGATTTTGAATGCAGATTTTTAAGGCAGGAAGGTCTTTCTAATTTGGAGTACCATATAATTTTCATATTGAGATTTGTTGTGTCATACTAAGCTGTGGCTATAAACGACTCTCTTAAACATCCTGCATAAATTTGACTACCAGTTTAATTTGCCTGTCTTTTATGCGCAAACTCTTCAGCACTGCTAGCAACTGTTGTTTCGAAAAGGTTAATGTCTAATTATAAGGAAGCTCCAAAATCCGTGTTTCCAGCTTAGAAGTCAATTTTCTTACGCAGATTCAAGTGCAAGACAATTTAGTGTCCCTCTTTCGACCGAGAAAACAGATCATGTGATTGTCTATCCACGTTTGCAAACATACTAGTTCTTTCTTTCTTTTTTGGAATAATTTGAAACACATGCATTCAAACTTTTTCTTTTCTTTCTTTTATTAATTTACCACAGAATTATAGATTCACAGAAAAAATATTCCAGAAGAGCCATGTTTAAAAAAATTAAACAGATAATATTTCGAAAACATGGCCTGTGTGTATCAGATTTTCCAAGCCTTCTTTCCTCATTATGTACCCTAGAAATTTCAACTGTCTCTTTCTGATGTTAAGTTTCCTTTTTGTTTCCGTTTTCTCTAAATGTGTAAAGTGCAATCCGGATTCATAATCCCATCATTCGACTTATTCTTCTTTATGAGTCGTGACCTTTCAGGACATAGGCGATCGTGGATCTTCTCTTACCCCTATTCTCTATCGCTCACTTTTCCTCTTAGTTTCTCGCCCCACCCCTGCTCCCCACCATCCACTCGCTCAATCCCATAAAGTATATCTCTCTTGCTTTCCCTTGTTTCTTTCCTTTTGTGTATTAGATTCTCCGAGCCGTCTTTCCTCATTGCCTGTCCCAGAAACTTCTGCCGCCTCTTCCTGATGTTAAGTATGTTTCCTTTTCTTTTGTTTGCATCCTCTCCAAAAGCTTGTCATTGCTCACATGTTCGGTCCACGGTATTCTCGACATTCTTCTGTAGAACTACATTTCTATTGCCTCTTCTTCATCTTTAAGAAGATTACCCGGCATTCACTGCCATATAGGAAGACAGACTAACAGTTAAGTACTCTCTTATTTTTTTGTTTCTAACGAATTTTTTCTGTTTCTTAATAGAAATATTCTTTGCTTATGAAATGCATTTCCAATTCACCTTCAGATTTCTGTGTCACACTTTGAAAATAGACGGGAGTGTTTGCCAAAAGCACATACTTAGTGTCAAACCAAGCGGGAAAAAATCATTAAAAAATAATCAAAATGGAACATTTTATGCTTTTTAACAAAATTTGAATGCACACAATCTGTCTCTCCTTCTCACCCACCTCTCTCTCTCTCTCTCTCTCTCTATATATATATATATATATATATATATATATTATAGTCATCCACATACAAGCCTGTTTCGCTGTATCACAGCTCATCAGTGTGGCTAGACACATCCATTTGCTTCTGGCCGAGATCGAAATTCGACCGATTTGGTGTCAGTCGGAGTCGCTACCCTCTAAGCATGGAATCTGAGAATGGAAATTTTAGCGTGTTCTATATAAGCAGTGTATACACACGCCAGTCACCGAAAGAACTGAATTCATTTCTGAAGAGTCACGCATATAGCAGAAGTGGAAACTGTTTTTAAAATTTTCTTCTCCAGAGAGCTCAGTCGTAATGAGAGCATATATATATATATATATATATGTTAACTTGTCGTTATACTCGTTTCGAAAAACCCTCCGAGTACATACGCGGAAGGAAAAAATGGTAATAAAAAAAGAACGAGCTAAGCACTGGAACATCAGTCAAAGTACGTAGCCCAAAGAACAAAACCCGAGACGAGTAACCTAAAACAAAAAGCGCTCAATACGCAAGTAGAGCAAACAATAGTTATTTACTCTATATATATATATATATATATATATATACAGAGAGAGAGAGAGAGAGAGAGAGTGAGAGAGAGAGAGAATTATAGAATAATTTCTTTGTAATCGGCTAAATCCAGTTCTTGGAAAAGAACCTTCCTTTCCCCCATCTTCTGTCTGGTCCTTGATTGCGGGCCATACGAACGCTACCTGTCTAAAGTGCAAGTGACCTTGATAATATTCGAAACACAAACGCCTACTCTTTTTTCATGTATCCACACGTGACGTAACTTACAACGGTTTTTAGTTTCTTCGTGTGCGCCGGCACATAGCGTCGCCACTTGGATGTTTGTTTTTGAAGAAGTCGAACGTCAACACACTAGACTCGACTGTTTTTCTGTCATATAAAAAACTGAATGTCACCGAGACTCAAACAACTGAAGAAGAATCCTGAGTGGTATTCTTAAGTTCAAGTCATCTATATTTCCTGTGATTCGTCCGCCTGAAATATTCACCATCATCGAGGAATTGAACTGTGTTATTCAAATAATTACTAAAGAACATTTTCTTTTTGAGTTCTATTTATAGTACTTTATATAACAACTGATCGACGTCGATCCCTACAAATTTGTAAGTTTTTTTATGTTTCTATATATTCTATAATCTGCTGTCTCTACTGTTTTATATATTTCGTCGTCTCGGTATATGTTTCTCCCTTATACCATTTTAGTTGTTTTTTTTTTGTTTTGTTTTTTGTTTTTTTTGTTAATTTTATAGTTGTATAGTTTGTAAATAAAGTATTTTTCATGTCGTCTTATGTTATTCTGTGTTTGCTTATTGTTCATTTCTCATTGTGTTTACCGTCGTCTAGAATTGGAGAATTGCCTTACCATTGTTCTTTTAACAACTTATGATTGAACCCTGGGATATATTTTTTTTACTTTCTCGTTAGTCCCAACAAAAGCCCGGGCGTAGCAATATATATATATATATATATATAGGATACTATGAATGATTTGTCGTCTAAATGATACCAAAATGAAAATAACACTGACATTTTATTGTAGTAGATACATTTCCCAAAATTACGCAAAAATATCTGGAAATACTAAAGAGTGAATTTATTCTATAAAATCGTTAGTGGCTTCAATCACAGGCTCCCGACGACTTCGGAATTTCTTGCAACTCATCTGGATGGTTTCTTTGTTTAAGTTGGTGAATGCTGCCATAATCCTTGTCTTCGGTTCGTCTTTAGTTTTACAAGGGCAGCACTACCTCCTCAAAGTCTTGTAGGCTTTCGTACTGAGTCTAAGATGAATAAAGTTGTCTCATCAGAATGAACACGGTGAGTTTTCCTATCTGTCATGCCTTAGTAATAACCACTAGACTCATCCAACACTGTCCTCTGAAATGTTCATATTGGGGCTTCCGGCACGAATTCCAAGGAGTACAGCATGCCGTTTCCAAATATCTGGCAGAGGGAATTGCGCCATGATGCTCTTTTCCTCAGAGATGGTTGCTCAACAAAACGTAATATTCTGTGTAGTCGACAAAATCTAAAACAAACAACGCGCAATCGCAGAGTTCGAATTCCAGCTGAATTTGTTGCATTCACAAATACCCTTGAGAAAGGTATTAATCCGTCGCTTCTCCTTCCAGCTATGGGTTAAATAGCAGGAAAGACTGGGTTCTATAACCATTGTTAGCAACCAGTCTACCGCGGAAAGTAATGGCAACATACTATGGGAAAATATTCTGCCCGGTCAGTCATGTCTATTTCAAGACATGATCGCCTATTCGTGTATCCCACATCACACTTAACTGACTGACCTTGTCAGCTGATCATAATTTTAGAGTTAACAGATTTCTAGAGTTATGCGTGATGATCGCCTCATGCTTGAATCTTTGTGTAACATCATGCGGCAGGAAAAAAATACAAAATAATTCTAGATTAATAGATGTGAAAATAGGTTGGTAACTATTAACTATTACTGTTATAACTGAATACGCGTTTCATCTAAACTTATTTATAAATGGAACTCTGTGTGTGTGTGTGTGTGTGTGTGTGTGTGTGTGTGTGTGTGTGTGTGTCTGTGTGTCCGTTACCTCCGAAACGGCTGAACCGATTTTTTTTTAAATTTACACAGTTGTACTATAAGCGTCTGCGAGTGTTCTTAGCTAGGTTTTGTGTCGTGGTGCTCCCGATAAATATCGATAATCGAAAAAATTGGGTTATAGAAGAAGTGGTCCGATTTTAATCAAATTTGATACACTCATAGACAAAGACATAAGAAACAATATTCAGAAGTTTCAAGGTTGCAGTTCTTACAATAGTGAAGAAAATCGATAATATATATATATATATATATATATATATATATATATATAAGGCACGATGTTTGTGTGTGTGTGTGTGTGTGTGTCTGTGTCTGTGTCTGTTTATTTGCTTGTATGTCTGTATTTTTTTCAGCCCTTTTATTTTATTTTTTGCTTCGGATTTGGTTCTAAGTAGGTATAATTGTAGTTCTTAATCTCAGCCATGATCCCATTTACTCAGTGGACTTATTCAGCTTTCAAAATTCAGTTTACGACGAAAAAAACTTATTTGATATCGATACCAGGAAATCAAAATGTGACTTACATCCATTCATTTTTCTTTCAGTCTACGGTTTCGCTTTAATTGGAAACAACTATTGCTTTTTAGTCTTTCGTGCCAACGTCCAAAGAGTCTGAGCTCTAGGACAATGGATTCGTTTTAAAGCTTTCATTACACCCGAGCAACGTCGGGCTATACTGCCAGTCTTTGAATAAATAGAAATGTGCATATAGGGTTAAAAAGAAGTTATAAAAGCAATCTTGTTCAGCTGAATTTCTGGTAGATAGTAGCATCAATAATCAACAGATGTCACCATCAATTTGCCACCTAGATCTTTCCTCAGAGATATCTCCCGCTTTCATGGAATCAATTTACCGTTTCTTGGGGTAGAATTTGGCCGTTGCCTTTCTGAAGCGGACATAGAAGTTGAGGTTTGGATTTATAGAAAACATCTGCGCACTTCTGTTTTTATTAAGTGATAAGGACGGGAAAAGCTAGAACATCTAAGCTATACTAAGAAAAACATTTGTAGGTACCTCGACATGGTGTAATGGTTAACAAGTTTTGTCACGCTAATATCATTACAATTGAGTAGTGAATTAGATCCTTACTGGTTGCTGCATACTTTCGGCCTTGTGCCACACCTAAGCTACGCTTAGAAAATCTCCATAGATATAATTACTAATTCTATATTCTATGGATGGGGGTCTGTGTTTAATAATAGACGGGGGATAGTAAGATTTTTGGTGGATATATAAAGGATTTGTATTTTAAATATATATATATAATCGTGTCGCCTTAAGCAAGGCATTTTACTGCCACTGTTGTGCAGGGGGTTACATAGGAGGAATGTTATGAGAAGCAGTGATAGGTTGCAGGGGGTGTCAGGAAGAGAGTAGGAGAAAGAAGAGAATACTGATGAGAGTGGGGTGGACGGAGAAAAATGCATGAGAGAGGGAGAGGATGTAAGTTAGTGAAACAGGAGATGACTATTGACTTTACATTTAAATTCTTGGAGATTGTAACTGTCAGGAAAGCAAGTATGCAGAAGGGACTTCCACAGGCGAGGATTGCGAGAAAAGAAGCTGGGGAAGTAGAATTTGCGTTAACAATTTATAGGTTTCACAGTAAAAGGGTGGGACCTAGTTGCTAATCTTGTGGCTCGAGTAAATTTATATATAGGGGGTATCAGTGAGCGAAGTTCATCGGAGCAGAAGCCGTGAAAGTATTTATAGAAGAGACACAGGTAAGCCACATTCAGCCGGTGAGAAAGTGACTGTATCTGAGCTTCCAAGTCGTGATCGATCACGTTACAGATTCTCCGTTGGATTTGGTCGAGGACACCTAAGTGGATAGCAGGAGCACCCGACCAGATATGGCAGCAATATTCAATGCACGGGTGGATGGTAGATTTGTATATGTGCAGGATTGTTTCGGACGGGAAAGATTTCCTGGCCCTACACAGAGAATCGACTTTATGGTTGGTATATATGAGTCTTTAAACGATCCATGTCCCTTGTGTCTATATGAAAAACTATATATTATTAAAGTTCTTAAGAATAAAAATCTATTAAATTAATGTAATGAAATAAATATCATATGTAAACATTGCAAAATGTTCAACTAAGAACATGGTTAAAAATATTTCTTCTTAAAAAAATAAAAAAATAAAAATGTTTATTAACTTGCATATATCTAAGAATTTTGTTTTTTAAGAATAATATTTTAATAGATATTAAAATAATTAAATTGATATTGAATTCTAATAATTAAATAGATATTTGAAAGATTGTATTATGATATTAAGAATTGTATTAAAATATAATAATAATATAATAAATTTTATGAAAACAATAAAATGAATCTTAAAAATTTTTAATAAATAAATGGATATTAAAAAATAATTATTTATAAGAGTTTTAAAAAATTAGAATAAAATGCATTCTGAATCGAAAAAAATAGTATAATTACACTCAAAAGTCCCTGTAAGTTAAATATAAAATATAAAATGTTTTCTTTCTTTTCTTTTTTCTTTTTTGTTTTACAAAATGTTGAGATACAGAGAAAACTAAAAGAAAAAAAAATTGCAAGAATAACTGATACGTCAACGGAAAAGGATTCTAGACTGCGATTTTGAAATTGGCTGACACTTTTGCCGCTATGATTGAAAGAAATCATGTATTTCCCAAAAGTATAAACTTTTTTCAAATTTAAAGTGAATCTCTATTCTGATTAGTTAAATTAAACACACACATAATTTTTTTCTTTCTTCCCATGTCTATAAATAACAAACATATTGTTTCTTATATTCAAATGAAAATCATTTTCACAACAATGATTAACATTGCCAGATGACGAGATAAAAATCTCGAAACATAGACATTTCTGTGTCGCAATGTAAAATTCATTAATTTTAATAAAAAAAAAACAAATTTATATATATGTGTGTGTGTGTGTGTGTGTGTGTGTGTGTGTGTGGTCTGTGTGTGTGTGTGTGTGTGTGTGTGTGTGTGTGTGTGTGTGTGTGTGTGTGTGTGTGTGTGTACCTCCACTCTATTTTCGTTACCTAAGTTTTAAATTGAATTTTTACAAATAAAAACGTTTTTCGTGAAACTTTAATTTTAGCTAAATTGAAAGTTTAAATGATTAAATTTACTATTTCCAGTAAGCAAAATACTTTGGTGTGTTTCGAACAGAAATTATATTGGAATCTAAAACTTTGCATTTTTATTTTAATTTTCAATTTTTCGGCTATTTTTTAGCGATCGACATATTTGTAAACAAAAGTTAATTCTCGGGTTTAAAAATCTCGCAAAAATAAAATATACATCTCTCACTCCTTATTTTAAAAAAATTACCAAATTTAAAATTAAGTTCATCTGATTTGAAATAATTATTACTTGTTTATGGCATGAAATTTAGAATAAAAGTATGTTCTAATCACAAAGGTCTGACCTTTCAAGTAGGCCATGACAGCCCCTGTTATCAATCAATATGGAAGTATGGTGACCAAATTTACCATAACCCAATTTAACATTTCGTAAGGGGAACAACCCATAAAGCATGTGACTTTTTAATGATAAGTCCCTTATAAGTTTCCATAGTAAAAATGTGCAGTTTAAAATAAATAAAAATATATTTAGAAAGTATTTTTAAATTTTTCATTCTAAATAAATTGCATTAAGCTTTTGAATTTTCGATTTATAAATAAAGTCTTTTTTTAAAGAATTAATAACCGAAGACACTGAGTAACTGGAAGACATTTAAAAGATGTTTGAAACTTTAATTAGGAAAGAAAAAATGAAAACAATTCTTATAAAAATTCATTATTCATCGAATTTTTTTTTTCTTCAAAATATGATATTCTAAAATTATATTACTTGTAAAATCAAAAGTTTATCTACATTAAAAATAGCGTAGTATAGATAATGTATTTATAAAAGTTTTATGCAATTAATTGGAGTGGGGAGTAAAAGATGTAAAAAAAATATTTTTATCAAGATTTTCAAAAAATAATAATTGCATAAATAATTCCATTCATTTGTAAATAAGTCCTGAAAGTTTCATTAAAATCAGACAATTAATTGATTTTTGCAAGAATTTTCAAATTAATGTGCATTTCAACGCCAAAAAACGACTTGCGTAATATTACGTTTGCCTTAATAGTCATATTACGTAAACATGGCGTGAATCGCGGATTGAAAACAAAAAAGAAATTAAACTGAAATTTCGCTTGGACGGTCATGTCTCTTTCGATCCATGACTGACAAGATAGAATATTTTTACGCAGTATGTTGCCATTTCTTTCCGCAGTAGACCAAGGTCATAGAACCGAATCCTGCTACTTAACCCATAGCTGTAGAGAGAAGAGATGGATTAATACCTTATTTGCGCGTAAGTGTTTGTAACGAATTCAACTTGAATTCGAATTCATCTCTCCGATTTCTCATCCCGAGTCCGAAATTTGTATCAGTTTGAATTTGAACTCGGATCACCGATTGCATTTTACTCAAAGGCACACCAGGAGAACGAAAGAAACGGGGTGCAGAACTAATTTAAACTCGGAACTAACTTCAACTTGAAATCAAATTCGAATCAAAATTAATTTCAACTCTTCTGAGTTTAAATTAATTTAGTATTGAAACCAATTCCGAGTCGAAATTAATTATGAGTTGAAATTAGTTCCGAGTTGAAATTAATTCCGTAATCCAAAGGAACATGCTAGAAACTAAAGAAGGTTTTCAGTCATAAGAAAGTATCGTTCGAAACAAAAGCGAGAACTACTATGCAATATCAATCCTTCTGTATGTCATGGAATGCTAGATGATTTTCTCACAGATGAAAAACGGACTAAAAAATGACAAACATATGGCTCTACAGACAGATGCTGAGGATGCTATGGACAGAATTTGTGAGCAATGAGAAAGTATTAAAAATGGGAATTGAAAAAACATTTGTACTTAATATCAGAATGAGACAGTTGAAATTTCTGGAATACATAAAGAAGGCTTGGAAAATTTAGCACGCAAAAGACATGTTAAAGGTAAGAAGAGCAGAGGGGCAACAGCGAATATTGTGTTTGTGTAAATCAGTGGTTCTCAACCTTTTCATAACAATTAACCTCTTTTATTCTGTTTTTTATTTTTTGTTAACTCCCCACCCCATAATTATTCGAAAAAAAAACCCAAAGCATATTTTATTTTTTCCTAATAGAAGTTTAGGAATTGTATTATAGAAATAGTAAACATATATAATTTGTTTTGAAGCAAAACTAATTTAATGCAAATAAACTTATATTATTTACACTGTTCTAACTGTTGACTTCGTCTCTATTGCCATGTACGCTCCGGCCTTCTTCAGGTCCTAGGAATTTTGAACAGAACACTTTATTTCGTTTACTGGGGTAATTGTTTCCCATTAACTCAACTCTCCAAGTTATTTGTTCACCACTAATTTAACCTGGTATTGAACTCACAACTGCTTTGGTCAATTCACTGGAACTAATCAACGCCTTTATACAAATGCAAATAAACTTGTATTTAAAAACTAAATTCTTTGGAACGTTTATGTACATTAGTAAAATAACCCATAATAAATCATTTTAATTTTTTTATCATCAAAATATCTGGAAGAGTTGTGTTGAATACAAAATAAAAATATCTTTCTTTTCTTCACTGTTTGCAAATGTGAAAATATTAATTAACCAATGAAAAGAGATGGATTTGCAGAAAACAATAAATTGAATTTTCAATGGCCCGTCTCTTGTTTCTTCTCGCCCAGACCTTGTGTCACATCTAACCTTGCGTGGGAAGGTTGGTAAATACCGTTTCTTCTCGCCCAAAAATAAGTTTGTGTTGGTAGCTGATCACGTGATCCGAGTTGTACGTTTCCCGGCCGATGCAAGCAGCTGACGAGGAAGCAACAGACAGTCCATGCTGAATACAATGTAGCAAGAAAATGACCACGCCGCCCCAGGCGACCGACATTCGCACCCTCTCACTTTCTCTCTCGTGTTGTTTTCTTTATCTCTCCTTCTTCCTCTCCACCTACCCGCCATACACAAAAAGAAAGAGAGGAACAAGACTAGTACTTTGTTGATACATTCAGCGAAAACATGGACTGAACCTTTTTCTGTACAAATCAAATTTCACATTTCGCTCAAACGGACGAACTCTTAATTCATTTAACGTCTCATTACACTTTCTCTTCGAACTTTTTGACAGTTAATAACTACATATATACAATTTGATGTTATGCTGTTCGATAAATAAATGTTAATTTACTTATACAAATGAAACAGTTTATATTCTTTCGACCTTCTGATCTGGAGTAAATTGTGTGGATTTCGGTCAAGTTTGTCACAAGGCTAATTTAATAAACATTGCTCGAGCTCCCTACTTCAGAGTAAAAGGTACGCTAATTTACATCGATTGATCTCGTTTTCTGCTAAGAGTTGTTTTTCTATTTCTAGTAATTTAATATAACGTAGGTTAATGTAAAAATCAAATTCTCAGTTTTAACAACCATTCAAAAGTGAAATTGCTCTATGGACAACTAAAATATTTTCGAAGCTCCCCAAATTGCTAATATTTTGTGGAGAGTCTTAGTAAGGTTACATGAACCCCCGTTGCAAACCTTTGGTGTAAACAGATGGCAAAACAAAGACATGTAAAGAATAAGGACAGGAAGTTGTGGAGAACCATAATCACACATCCTGAAGAGACACAGCATATAAAAGAAAAAATTGATCTTGAGATTAAGTTAACTTGGAAAAGAAAATCAGAATTCATTTTATTTTCGTCTCTTTTTTTTTTTTTTAATTTTTGGATATTAATGAAATGAATCACCAACAACAAAAAAAGTCAAAAATTGGTTTAAATGTTATAGGTTACATCCTTCACTTGAATTTAATGGAACCCGAAACAAGACAAAAACAAATCTGAAGGCAAACAGATAAACATTTGAAGAATACTTTTAAAAAAAACAAAAACAAAGAACTCTTTTTATTCACAGCTAAAAGCAAGTAAAAAAAAAAAAAGAAAAGTTTTCTATCTAATGATAGTTCACGATAAAAAATATATATATTTAAAGGTTTTAAATCGAAAATAAAAAGAAATAAAATAGTTTTGGAAATTAGTAATACATATTTATTGGAGTAGATAGACTAAACTATCGCCCGGTTCACACTCCACCTACGTCTATTGAACAGGTTAAGAGGCTCATCCCTTGTTCCCTGTTTAGGATGTGGTTTCCGGCTTTCTCTTTTCCAATCTTTTCACTTTTCTTTTTTTTTTCAATTGGAGTAGATAGACTAAACTATCGCCCGGTTCACACTCCACCCACGTCCATTGAACAGGTTAAGAGGCTCATCCCTTGTTCCCTGTTTAGGATGTGGTTTCCGGCTTTCTCTTTTCCAATCTTTTCACTCTTACGTAGCCCCCTGCACATCAGTGGCGTTACCGCCTTGCTCGGGGTGATATGATTAAAAAAAAAATATCTTAATTACATGCTTAATCACTTAATGTTAATTTTTATTATGTGAAAAATCCACGTGAAGGGTTGATTTGACTTATTTTACCCGTATATCATAAAATCCTGCAACAGAGACATTAGAAGCATGAAGCTGAAGTAGACATTTAAAAGAAACCCAATCCTGAACAGAGAAAATGATATCAAATATAACGCAATTTCTGTAATAATGTAATATGTACTACAAATAATTTTACCGAAGAAATGAAACAGAAAGGAATTGTCATGGGTCAGTAATTAATGCAAATTATTCTTATAGAATCCTCTTATGCAAATACGTTGGTAATGGTTTTAATACAGAAATGCATCATGAATTAATTCACTCTAGAAAGTTACTGCTACTTAATTTTCTCGAAGAATGAATTGCAAATATTTTTTTTTAATCAATTCGTCCCAAGCAAGGCGATAATGCCACTATAATAAAATAAGCTACTGGGAATGAAAGAAAATAAGGAACTTTAGAGGGAACCGGAAACCAGATCATAAACAGAAAACATGGAGGAGAACGTCCACTCCTGTTCAAAATACAAGGGAGGAGTGTGAACCGGGTGATAGACAAACCTACTTACTCCTATCTAGAAAAAAATTAAAAATAGATAAATAGTAAATAAAATTTCAAAGTTTAAGCGGAGACCGTGGGTTACCCAATTTCGCTTTACCAAAAGCGTCCGTTAGGTGATGCTATTTAAGCAAATGCAAAAAAAAAAAAAATGCAAACAGATTCCCTCGCTTTATCTTTTTCTCTTGCTTACAGATGTAGGTAAGCTGTCCCTTGCTGTAATGCATTCATTTTAGTGGTCCTTTGTTAAATAAACTCTGGCACAGACATTTTAAAACGTTCTCAGCCTCACCCAGAAGGAGTTGGAGAAACAAGATAGTTTTTCATTGTTTTTTCAATCATCAATGCACTTGACCCAATGCTGAAACACTGCAATCCCATCAATAAAGAAGATGGCGTCCCAGACCTTCCCCACCCGAAACCCCTAAACCGCACATATAATGAGCCACATAACAAAACTCATCATCCGGATTCTGATGAATAGAGCTCGCAGCAGAATCGCCCCAGAGATAAGACAGTAACAATGCGGATTTGTTAAAGATACTGGAAGGAGAAATGAGATATTCATGCTCAGAATGCTATCTGAACGAGCAATACAAATGCAAAAGGACCTTTTTCCTGTGCTTTGTGCACTACGCAAAGGCACTTGACAAAGTACGACACCGTGGCTTGGTAGAGATGCTTGACAACCTCGACATCTTCGGAAAAGACGTAAGGTTAATCAAGAATCTATATTGGCAGCAAAACTCTAGTGTACGGATAGGAGGTGAAATCAGCAGGTATACAAAAATAGAAAGGGGCGTGAGACAAGGATGTGTTTTCTCACCGGATCTTTTCAACCTGTACAGCGAAGCAATTATGAGAGAAATAAAAGCCTTACCAGGATTCGTCATTGGCAGCCATAATCTTAACAATATCCGATACTCGGTTAACACAGTGCTGATAGCAGACACAGAAAAAATGCAGGACCTTCTACAGAAGTTAGCAAAAGAAAGTGAAAAAAAAGGGTTGAGCATAAACCTCAAGAAAACTGAATGTATGGTCATCAGCAAAAATAGGAGACCAATATGCCAACTGCAAGTTGGAGAATCTAAAATAAAACAAGTAAAAAGATTCAAGTACCTGGGAAGTGGGTGGAAAATGCGACATGGAGATCCAAAGACGCATTGGCATGGCCAAAGACGCATTTCAGAAGCTAGCCCGAGTACTGAAAGAAAGAAAAATATCATTATAAACAAAGAAAATAGTGCCAACCATTTGCTTAGACCTTACTTCACGCACTGCTTTCCTCTGTCTCTCCTTCCATTTATCCGACCTGTGAGTATCAAGTTCTCCAGGCCTTCCTTCCCCATTACGTGTCCCAGGAATCTCATTGCGTCTTCCTGATATTTAGCATCAGTTTTATTTTCTCGTTTGCATCCTTTCCAACACCTCATCGTTGCGCACGTGCTCCGTCCATGGTATCCTCAGAAGCCATCACCTTGCCAACAAACGCTGCCCACTTGAACGTCTTCGAGGGGGATAAGCAGAGTGTTTCATATGTTTGCTTTGAATCCCTGATTCAGATTCGAAGTGGTGAAGTTTTTAGTAACTCACTAAGCTGCAGTTGAAATTCTCAATGTCAGCTTGGAAGTGAGTCAAAAGTGTCCTAGAAATGTGAACACTTTTCAGTTTCTGCTCTGGGGTCAGCATTCTTGGAACCCGTCTTGCAAACAGGTTGCTCATCCCCAAGATCTCAGTAAAAAAAAAATGTATGGACCGAACCAGAACTAATACCCATAGACGTATCTATCTGTTGGACAGGAAGATGTCTGTCATCCAAAAACATATGGTGAATGTCATGTACTTGTTGATCAGTGGTTGAGGTCTTTAAACGAGCTGACTGAGTGTCATGTTCGGTGCTTTCCCTGTCCCGCTTCAATTTCGAACTCCACTTCTTCACAGTTGCATAGGAAGGAAAGTCCTTGGTAGGTGTCTTCAATGTGTCCCCATGGACTTCGTTGGGGATCATACCTTTCTTTGGCAGCTATGACTGCGCAGGCGACTGTTTTGTCTATTTTTACATTCGTCGCAGACCTCTCAGATTTAAATGGGCTTCAACTGCACAAAAATTAAAATAGGAATCTGAATTAGTTTTTCTAGTTTTATAAGAAGTGGTAGTGTGTTGCCACACCAAAAATATTCAGCTATGGCTCTTCTTTCTGGGTGTGACTAAGAACTTTTTGAAAGATGCCCGTATGTTGTGGCAACACAGCAAACGTGACACATTACACATCTTTGTTTTCACAGTAACTACAAAATTCTCAGACTATCAGAGGTCAGTAGTTTTACAGTAATTTTTGAATAAGTGTAATTTCACATAAAAATGTTTATCCAAGAAAGATAACTTCATGTCTGTTACCCCCTACCTACAAAAAAACATTGCTTTTAGTGAAGCATAGGCCATTGACGAACCATCACCAACGAAGGGGATGTCGTCAACTCTTCTGTAACTTGTCTAAACTTACAGGTAGAAGTGTTGACCCTGCGCAAACTCCTTTATCTTCCTGGCAAGTTAACAGTCAATTAAGTGTCATACGTGATAGACGCTTATGTGATCATGTCTCTTTTAATCAATGACTGACTAGCAAAAACTTTTTCCGCAGTAGGTTGCAATTTCGTTCTGCAGTAGACTGGTTGACAATCAACCCTATAGAACCCAATCTATCCTGTTATTTAACCCATAGACGAAAGGAAAATAAATAAATATCTTTCCCAAGTGTAATTGTGAGTAAGTGAATGAAAAATATCAACTTGAATTTGAACTCGGTTCTACGATTATTTGTTCCAAGCCTATATCTACTGCAAAACGCACATCCAGACGTCTATTAACTACTATTAAATATTTATATTAATACAGATTTCATAAGAAAACGAAAAGAAATAAGCAGAAAGCAAACAATGTCTTGTCTGCATTCTTTTCTGTGAGCCATAGTGACATGACATTGGTTATAATTAAATAATAATCAGTAATGAATATTATTAATTATTAGCTTTTGCAAGAAATTATAACATACATTTTATAAATGGTAATTTGACAACAATTGGAGCCTGCCAAAGGCAGCATTTAAGTTGGTGCGTGAGATGTAAGTACAATGAAAGTATTTTGTTTAATTGCATAGAGAGTCTCTTTAGAGAAACGTATGAATAAGAAAGAAATGTCAGTCAAGGAGAGATAAAATGAAAAGAAAACAAATCATTTTGGGTATATATACTTTCTGTCATCAGTTAAAGTCTTCATATATTTATTTTAGATAATTGCTTTTCTGTTTTGAAGCTTATGAATGTATGGAATCCATCAATTTATCTAAATCATTAATACACACACGGGAGAGCGCGCGCGCACACACACGCACACATGCACATATATATATATATATATATATATATATATATATATATATATATATATATATTGTTAATTTGTAATCGTGCTTAGTGCTAAAATACTTTTTTTTCGGTGCCTTACTGGATGTGCGTTGTGGTGTAGTGGATATCGACTCGGAACGACAAATCGGTAAAGGCGAGTTCCAATTCCAGTTGAATTCCTTGCATTCACTTACGCATAATTACCCTTGGGAGAGGTATTAATCTGTCTCTTCTCTCTAGTTATGGGTTAAATAATAGGACAGGTTGGGTTCTATAGTTTTGGCTGGCAACCAGTCGGTCTCAGAAAGGAATGGCAGCTTACTGTGGGATAACCTTCTGCCCAGTCAGTCATGTCTCTTTCGAGACATGATCGCCGAAAGCGTGTATCACGTATGGCACTTAACTGACTGACAGGTAGGAAGGCATTTTCGGCAAGTAAGTTTTTGTCATAAAGTGCTAGATATCGAGATAGAAATAGAGTGTTAATGGAATTAATATAGAGGGGTTTGTCACTTAGCTGAGCCATATATATATATATATTTTTTTTTTAATCATTTCACCCCGAGCAAGGCGGAAACGCCACTGATGTGCAGGGGGTTACATAAATGTAAAAAGATTAATTAGAAAAGAGTGAGGAGTACAAACTAGTTAGAAAGGAACAATAGAAAGATGAGAAAGCAGGTGCGATGACAGATACATAGGTGGAGAGAAAGGGAAGGTTATACAGGGGAGGGGAGAGAGCTAGCGGACAGTGGTTAGTAGATGAGTATTAACTTTGCATTTAAATTTCTGGAGGTTGTAGCCGTCAGGAAAGCAAGAATACGGGAGTGAGTTCCACAGGCGGGAAGTGCGAGAGAGGAAGTTGCAGGAGTAGAATTGTCGTCTGCATTTGGCTAACCTGACTGTGAATGGGTGTGACCCAGTTGCCAGTCTGGTTGCACGAGTAAACACCTGTTGAGAAGGCATCAGTGACTTAAGCTCATCCGAGCAGAAGCCATGAAAGTATTTATAGAAGAGACAAAGGGAGGCCACATTTCGACGATGGTGAAGTGGATGCAGTCGAGTCACCAGATCAGTACCTATCACATTACAGACTCTCCTTTGGAGCTTGTCAAGAACACTAAGGAGAACGGCAGGGGCACCTGACCATAAATGACAGCAGTACTCCATGCACGGACGGATGGTTGACTTGTATATATGCAGGATGGATTCAGGTGAAAAAAACATCCTGGATCGACATAGTGACCCAATCTTCTTAGCAGTAGATTTTGCTATGGATTCAATATAGTGGTTCCATTTGAGGTCTGAGGGCAGGGTAAGTCCAAGGAGGCGTAGTGTATTACTCTCAGGGAGAATCACTTGGTCCATGCTTATGGGAGGCAGAAGAGGTTGCCTGTAATGGTTGACAGACAACAGCTTGGTCTTAGATGAATTGAAGTTGACAAGCCACTTCTTGCCCCAGTTCACCACAGAGTGTAGATCCCGCTCAAGGTCAGCAGCGAGATTATGTCTGTCTGCCACAACAGGTTTCTTACTGGAGCGGGAGTATATTGTAGTGTCATCTGCGTAGATGCCTACTTGGGACTTGATCTCATCTGGGAGGTCGTTGATGAAAATAAGGAAGAGTGTCGGGCCCAGGATAGAGCCCTGTGGGACACCAGCATTCGGGCTGTAGGACGAAGAGCCACGCCCATTTAGAACGACCTTCATTTTGCGGTTATTTAAGAAAGATTGGATTAGGTCAAGCAGGCGACCGGTAATACCATAACCGCGTAGTTTGCATAGGAGGCCAGAGTGCCAAACCCTGTCGAAAGCCTTGGAGATGTCCAGAGCAACCGCGCGAGCCTCGTCAGACTCATCAAGAGCCTGTAGCATGTACTCCGTTACGGTTGTTAGCAGGTCGGCCGTGGACCTGTCAAAGCGGAATCCATATTGCCTGTCGGAGAACAGTTTGTGAGATGATGAACTATTTCAGCATTGATTATAGCCTCGAATACTTTCCCGAATATCGGTAGAAGACTGATAGGGCGATAGTTGGATGGGTCCGAGGGTTCACCACAATTCTTAAAGACAGGAACGACTGTAGAGAATTTCCAGCATGCAGGAAAGCAGGAAGCAGAAAGGCAGTAGTTAAACAGTTTAGAGAGGACAGGGGAAAGTTCAGGAGTACACCTCTTAAGGACTATCACCGGGATTCCATCGTCTCCACACGCCTTATGGGGGTCGAGTTTTGAAATTACTCTGGATACTACTGTTGGGGTAATATATACGTTGTGCAGTTTGGCCACAGTTCTAATAGGGAAGTCGGGTGGGTGCACTCCGGACGAGTCGAATGTGGAGTTGGATGAGAATCTGTGGGCAAAGCACTCGGCTTTGTTCGCAGATGATGTGAGAACCTCAAATCCATGGATTAAAGGAGGTATTGAGGATTTCCTATTGTTGAGCACTCGTTTACAAATCCTCCAATAGTCCTTGGAGCCGAACTTGCGGTCAGCTATGTGCTGTCGCATTCTCTCAGCAAACAACCGTTTGGCGTCATTTAGGGTTCTTTTGCACTCATTGCGAGCAGATGTGAACAGGCGCCTATTGTGATCAGTTGGCTGTCTCCGGAAGTAATGGTTCCTGTGGGCAATGGCGGCTGAGCATGCCGGAGAGAACCACGGAGAGGAATGAGGTTTTAAGCAATACTTCCTGGTGGGTATGAAGACATCAATGCCAGCTTTCACCCATGACGAGACCTCAGAGGCACAGTCATCAACTGATAGGTCAAACACTTTTCCCCAAGGGACGTCGCAGAGGAAATCGCGAAAGGCATCCCAGTCAGCTTTTTGGTAGAGGTAGGAGGTTCTATAAGTAGGGGGCTCCTGAGAGGAGTGAGATTGGAAAGAAATACTGAGGGAGACTACAGCGTGGTCGGAGTTGCCGAGAGGGCAAAGCTGCGAGACTTGACAGGCGTCAGGTGCAGAGGTGAAACATATATCTAGCAGTGAGGAATGACCCGAGGGAGTGCTTGGGAAGCGAGTGGGGAAGTCCACCACTTGCGTAAGGGATTGGGAAATAGCAAAGTTCATGGCGTGAATGCCTGCCGGATCAGTAATGGCGTTTTCAAGTCACTCAGAGTGATGAGCATTGAGGTCTCCAAATACAAATATGTGGGCAAATGGGTGACAGGAAATAGCCTTATCTATGTCGTCAGCAATGCTATCTAGTAGGGAGCAGTCAGGAGAGGAGGGAGAATGGTAAAGAAAGAATAGGTAGGTAACTGAACTGAGGAGAGACAGGCGGAGACATATGTATTGGTGGTCAGTAGATTCGAGTGAAATCACCCTAGCTATGGGGAGGTGTTCGCTGACATAAACCCCCAGCCCATGCATGTGGACAGTGGAATCCTTCCTTAAAAGGGGAAGATAACCAGGGATGAAGAGGTCAGAGGAGGGAATAGCTGAGTTGAGGTTAATTTCGCAGAGCGCGAGGATGTCAGGGGACTTTTCATGCAGGAACGTTTCTACGCTAGGAAAGTTAGTACGAATGCCTCGGATATTAGTGAAGGAGAGATTAATGGGTTTAGGTGGTTTGGATTTAACTGGTTTAGGGTCATTTCTGATTTGTTTAGTCATGATTCTGTTTGTAGAAAGGGACCTAGGGTAGAGGATACAGGCGGTCATTACCCACGATCTGTTCTGGGAGGGAAACTGGCTAGGGCTGCAACAAGGTGTGGCCCCGGGGTTGCCCACCGAAAGCGCTTGCAGGGGCACCTTTCCATGCGCGACATGGCACTACAAGAACCCAGATATTATACAACTGTTGATCAGAGCAGCCGCTCTTGACGCTACGCAAGAGTTAGGGCTCCTAACTACCAGTCGGAAGCAGCAACCAGGAAACTGCCAACCCGGTACCCTCACAGTGATGAGTCGTTGCCACCAACCGGCCAGATCGCAGGAAACTCACGGAAGCACCAAAACCAAGGCCTGAAGAGAGAGACGAGAAGAGAAAACCGGAAATCACATCCTAAACAGGAAAAAAGGGGCGAGCCTCTACTCCAGTTCAATAGACGTGGGAGGAGTATTGACCGGGCGATAGTGTGACCTATCTACTCCTATTAAAAAAAAAAAAAAAAAAACACGCACAAAACAAACTTCCAAAAGTGGAGAGTTAACAAGTTTTAACTTAGTTAAACTCCAAATGAAGCATGAAAAAAAAAAATACAGATATATATACAAAAAAAAAAAAGAAAAACGAAAAATACCTCACAGTTTAACACAGGAAATTTGAATTAAGAAAGTTTCATTCTTCAGTTCTTGCTTTTCCCAAAAATCAAAATAAAGTTAAGCTGCTAGGTGAATTTCGATTCAAAGAACAGACCATAGCGGGGAGGGGTAACAAATGGCTGCTGATAACTTGGCCAGGATAGCTTCGCATAACAGAATAAATAAATAAATAAAAATTTCAAACTTCCCCCCCAAATGAAGCATGAACGCCAACAAGGAAAAAAAAAAAACAAAAAAACGAAAAATACAGATATATATACAAAAAAAAAGAAAAACGAAAAATACCTCACAGTTTAACACAGGAAATTTGAATTAAGAAGGTTTCATTCTTATATATATATATATATATATATATATATATATATATATATATATATAAATATATATATATATGCAACGTTAATAAGTTACTACGTTACAGTCAAAACATGAAATAACAACAGTAGAAACATAATAGCCTTGAGAAGTGGCTGAAAGCGCTTGGTCAAGTAATGACAGAACATTTTTACATTTCCTTATCTCCAGCAAAAAAGGAAGCATGCTGGAAAAATTAAATTAAAAATTCTAAAAATTATCCTGGTCGGTCGTTTTCAATGAAATATGCTTAAAAGAAATGCAATATATACATATATATATATACATATATATATACTAGCAGTATAGCCCGGCGTTGCTCGGGTGTAATGAAAGATTTAAAATTAATCTATGGTCCTGGAGCTCAGACTCAGGCTAGAGAATATTTGCGTGAAGTTTGGTGAGAATCGGATAAAAATTGTGGATTTGTATAAAGGACATACAGACAGATAAACAGACACACACACAAACATCTTGCCTTTTATATATATATATATTATCGATTTTTTGCACTATTGTAAAAACTGCAACCTTGAAACTTCTGAATATTGTTTCTTATGTCTTTGTCTATGAGTGTATCAAATTTTATTAAAATCGGACCACACCTTCTATAACCCGATTTTTCGATTATCGATATTTATCGGGGGTACCTCAACACAAAACCTAGCTAAGAACACTCGCAGACGCTTATAGTACAACTGTGTAAATTTTCAAGAAAATCAGTTCAGCCGTTTCGGAGTCTATAGGTAACGGATACACACACACACACAGACACACACACACACGCACACAGACAAAGTTACATTTATAAATAAGTTTATATATATATATATATATATATATATATATATATATATATATATTGCTTTTTCTTCACTTTCCACTTTTTCTTATACGTCTCTCGTTTTCCTTTTTCTCTCTATTTTCTCTATATTATTTCTTATGCTTTCTTTTTCTTTTTAACTTTCTTTCTTTTCTCTTTCTTTTCCTTTTCTTGATTTCTTCTTTTCTTTTCTTCTTTTTCTTTTTTCTTCTCTCTTTATTAAACATTTTATCGTGTACGAAAATGTTCTGAAAACGGAAAGTTTAGTTGATGCTTCATAAAATAAATTTTTAAATGAAAGCGTTTATTACCATCATTTTCAACTACCTGATGAAACATTCTATTTTTCAATGTCGAAACAAAATGTTCAGTTTTATAGCTATTTACATGTTTTAATGTAAATGTTAATTTTTTTTTTTTTTTTTCAAATAAAACTCCGAAAAATACATTCGTTCTATGGCCATTGCGGCGGAAAAAAATCTCGCTTTCTCATCAACGATCAAAATCAAAACTTTATCGCAAAAATTCAGATCCCGGAAGATCAATCAAAATAATTCTATACAAAGGAAGTTTGCATTAAAAGGAAAAAGAAAGTAAATAAGAAAGAATATAAAGGGAGAGGAAGTTAAGAAAGAAAAAATTAAAAATTTGTCATCTAGACATTGTTACGGAGGGAGGGGAAGAAAGGGAAAACACAGAGAAAGGAGTTCAAGACTAGATTATAGAAGGAAAATTTTAGATTAATTCTGTATTAAAAAATCAAAATTTAACCGTGTCACAGGAATAGAAGTGGTGAGAGGAAAGGAAAAAAAATGGGGTAGACAGGGGAAGAGTTAAAAGAGAACTAAAAAAAGAAGGAAGAAAAAGAAGAAAAGGAAAAAGTGGAAATCTTATGTCGTCGCAGCTCAACATTATATATATATATATATATATATATATATATATATATATATATATATATATAATGTTGAGTTGCGACGATGCTTAGTGCCAAGATTGTTGTTTTTCAGTAGTTTGCTGATAAAATGTTACATATTCTATATGCATAAACTCTATATATATTCAGTTAGACGTAAAACAAAATTCACCCTTTTTATTTCCTTTTAATCTAATTACCTATTACTGTATTTATTATTATCATAATTATAATTATTATTATTTATTATTATTATTATCATCTTTTCCGTATTTTTTTATTATTATTATTATTATTATTATTATTATTATTATTATTATTATGTCATTTTTCATCATTTTTCAATTTCTGCTTTGGTCTCACTACCAACCAAGTCTGCGGGGAGACCTAAGGCAGGTAGTGGCGTGTTGTTATGACTCCATTTCATGTTTTTCTATCTTCCCTATCATCCCCAGCATTACATAGATAAAGTTTTCCTTAGTGTGTGGGCTGTACTTAATAAGACAATTTTTTGTATATCTCTTAAGCTGGGGTTTCCAGGGATTCTTTCAATGTGTTGTTTTGTTCCATTTTTTATCATTCCAAGTGCACCTACTATCACTGGCACAACTCTTGTTTTCAATTTCCACATTTTTTCTATTTCAATTTCCAGGTCTTTATATTTTGACAGTTTTTCAAATTCCTTGATTGCTATGTTACAATCCGCTGGACAAGCCATATCAATTAATAGACAAGTTTTCTCCTTCTGGTTTTTGACAATAATGTCTGGCCTGTTTGCTTCAATTTTTCTGTCTGTGTAGATGGTGTAATCCGATAGAATGGTTACATCTTCTATTTCTGTAACCGGTGCTGGATGATGTTCATACCAGTGTTTGTTTACAGTTTTTCCGTAATGTTTGCACATTGCCAAGTGTAAATATTGCCCAACTCTATCGTGGCGATTTTTATATTCGTTTGGGGCAAGCACAGAACAGCCTGAGATTAGGTGGTCTATTGTTTCTTGGTGTTTATCACAAAACCTGCATTTTGGATCCATATTATTATGCATAATATTTGCCTGAAAGTTTCTCGTGAAAAGACTTTGGTCTTGTGCTGCAAGTATAAATCCTTCAGTTTCAGACTTTAATCCAGATGCACGTAACCATCGATGAGTATTAACTTTGTCAACATTGGATTTATTGGCACGTACTGGATATTGGCCATGCAGAGGTTTGTCCTGCCAGCGCTGTTTCATCTTTTCAAGAGCTTTATCTTTGGCTTTCATTTTCATATTTTTTGCCGCAATAGTTGGTTCTTGGCTACTGTTTTCCTTTTCTACAGAATCTACTAACTGTAAATCTTGTTTGTATTTACTGCCTTCTTTTATTATTGAATATTTTTTCTTTCTTTCTTCATGTTGCCTTACTAATTGTATCATCCAATCCTTTGTTGTTTCTATGTATGTTAGTAAGCCAATAGTTGTTGTCTTGTATGACAATTCCAGCTGAATAAGACCTCTTCCACCTTCTTTACGGGGTATGTATAGACGGTCTACATCAGCCTTTGGATGATGCATCTCATGCTTAGAAAGAAGCTTTCTTGTTTTAGCATCCATTCGCCTGATGTCGTTTAAAATCCAGTTTAAGATGTTAAAGCTATATTGGACAACTGGGATTGCAAGGCTATTAATGGCCATAACTCTATTCTGTGAATTTAATTCAGTTTTTAATATCATTCGTAGCCTTCTATAGTACTCTTTACGCACTATTTCTTTCATTTTTTTATGGTGAATGTTTTCGCTCTCATTTACACCTAGGTATTTATAAGCTTCTTCTGGTTTCAATTCTTTTATTGTTACAGCAGGGTCTAGGCTAATTGAGGATGTTTCTTGTATTGATCCACGTAAAACTGTAGCTTTAGCACATTTATTCAAATTAAATTTCATTCCAATGTCTTCGCTGAAGCATTTTACAGTTTGCAGAAGACCTTCCAGCTCATTATCATTCTTAGCATATAACTTTAAGTCATCCATGTAAAATAGATGGCTTATTTTCTTTTGGCCTATTTTATAACCACATTCTGTCTTATTAAGTTGACTGGTTAGTGCTATTAATGATATGCAGAATAGTAAGGGAGATAAAGAATCACCTTGAAATATACCTCTTTTGATGTTTATTTCATCAGACTTATAGGTTCCATTTATATGATTGAGGTAAAGGGTTGTTTTCCATATAGACATGCACTGTTTGATGAAATTGATGATGACGGGCGATATCTTGTATATATTTAAAGTCTTTAAAATCCAGTCATGTGGCACACTATCGAATGCCTTTCGATAGTCTATCCAGGCTGTACTAAGATTTTTCTTTGTACAGTAGCAGTTTTCCAGGATCATTTTGTTAATCAGCAATTGGTCTTTACAACCATAACAGCCACGTTTGCACCCTTTTTGTTCAAGCGGTAACATGTCATTTCTTTCTAAGAATAAATATGTCTGCTTTGTTAAAATAGATGTTAATAGTTTATATGTTGTCGGAAGACATGTAATTGGTCTGTAGTTTTTCGGATTTTTTGTGTCACCATTCTTGGGTAGAAGAAATGTGATTCCTTTTGTCAACCATGCAGGAATTTTAGTGGGATCGTCAACCATTTCTTGAAGTTCTTTGGCTAGTTTTTTATGTGATGCGCTTAAATAATATAGCCAAAAGTTAGGAATTTTATCTATGCCTGGGAATTTCGAATTGTGTGTTTTTTTTAGTTTATATTTAACATCATCTTCTGTAATTCCAGACCATGTCTGTTCGGGTTTATTTTTCATTCGTTCTGTCTCTTGCGTAATCCAGTGTACTTCCTTGCTAAGTTCTTTAGGGCAAGCCCATATCTTTTCCCAGAACTGTGTGACTTCTTCCATTCTGGGGGGTACTGTCACTTCAATTCTTTTTTTACCTATTTCCCTGTAAAATCTCTTTGTATCAGTCTGAAAGATCTTGTTTTGTCTGTAAAATCTTGCTCTTTTTTCATAGCGTCTTATTCTTTGAGCCTTCAGTTGGATTTTTTGCTTTATTTTTTCTTTATTTGATAAGACGTCATTTTCATTCCTGATGTTATATTTTTTTCGGCTCTTCTTCTTTTCCTAGTTCTTACATTTATTCCTCTACTCAGTTCATCCAGTACTGACAGTTCACTTCTTAGTTGTTCGATTTCTTTTTCGATTTTTCTTTTCCAAGGTGGATCTTCACGTCTGCGTGACTGCCTTGTTTTTATTTTGATGTTTAATTTTCTTGTTGCTGCTGTTGCTGATGCATATATTACTTCGTTAAGATTTGTATTCGGGTCTTCATCCAGTATTGTTTTCAGTGCTGCATTGTACAATTTAATAGTTCGGAGGTTTTGTTTTGTTGGTTGGAATTTTGGGAGCTGTTCACGTTCCTCCATTGTAATACTTTGTATTTGACTTAGCTGGTTTTTTATTTCTATCTTGGCTTCCTGTATATTGTTCTTATTTTCCGTCAAATAATTATCTTCGATGTGATCTGAATTCATTTTATTTTTGTCTTTTAACTGACTCAGACTCAGATCACCACACCTTTCCAACACTTTTAGACTTACATCATTATCTTCGCAGTGATTTGCGTGTTTCACGGTTTCTACATTATGACCTGTGATTTGTTTGATGTTATTACTTTTTATTTCTGGTTCCGGTTCCTTTTCATATTTTGTTGATTCGACTCTTCTTGTTACAATTCTTTTAATTTCGTGAATCTCAGCCTCTGACAGTCGGTTATTACGAATAATGTACCTACGTACATTGGCCAATTTATTTTCGTCAATATACTTTCTATTTGCTTGACCAACTTTTTCACGCCAAATGTCATATGTTTGGCGAGTCATGTTTTTTTGAGGTTTGAGTAACGCTTCATGAAATGCAGTCATAACGACTTTGTACTCCTCACGAGACCATTTTATTTTTTCTTTCTTTAAATATACGGTTATAGATCTAGCTGGTGAATTTTCAGGACCATCATTAGGATTATCCTGGTTGTGGGGACCTGAAGATACATTCTTTGTGTAGGAGTTTGTTCCTATGGCAGATTTTTCGACCTCAGGTAGGTTCCCTCCTGAAGGACGGGCTCCCTGTTTATCCACTGGAAGAGCCATACTGGACTTTTTATTTCTATTTGTATTTTTCATGTTTTTCCCACGAGTGACGCACGGGTCCAAAAGTCCACCCAAAGTTGCCCGGCACGTTGGGTAACGGTCTTTTACAAACAGGGTCCCGGAGCCTGTAGGGGATCGTTTGTGACCTCATAACGCAGTAGCCATTCATTCATTATTATTATTATTATTGTTATTATTATTATTATTATTATTATTATTATTATTATTCATTATTATTATTATTATTATTATTATTCATTCATTATTATTATTATTGTTGTTATTATTATTATTATTATTATTGTATTTGTGATTTATTATTATTATGATGTCATTTTTCATCATATTTCGATTTCTGCTTTGGTCTCACTACCAACCAAGTCTGCGTGGAGACCTAAGGCAGGTAGTGGCGTGTTGTTATGGCTCCATTTCATGTTTTTCTATCTTCCCTATCATCTCCAGCATTACATAGATAAAGTTTTCCTTAGTGTGTGGGCTGTACTTAATAAGACAATTTTTTGTATGTCTCTTAAGTTGGGGTTTCCAGGGATTCTTTCAATGTGTTGTTTTGTTCCATTTTTTATCATTCCAAGTGCACCTACTATCACTGGCACAACTCTTGTTTTCAATTTCCACATTTTTTCTGTTTCAATTTCCAGGTCTTTATATTTTGACAGTTTTTCAAATTCCTTGATTGCTATGTTACAATCCGCTGGACAAGCCATATCAATTAATAGACAAGTTTTCTCCTTCTGGTTTTTAACAATAATGTCTGGCCTGTTTGCTTCAATTTTTCTGTCTGTGTAGATGGTGTAATCCGATAGAATGGTTACATCTTCTATTTCTGTAACCGGTGCTGGGTGATGTTCATACCAGTGTTTGCCTACAGCTTTTCCATAATGTTTGCATATTGCCCAATGTAAATATTGCCCAACTCTATCGTGGCGATTTTTATATTCATTTGGGGCAAGCACAGAACAGCCTGAGATTAGGTGATCTATTGTTTCTTGGTGTTTATCACAAAACCTGCATTTTGGATCCATATTATTATGCATAATATTTGCATGAAAGTTTCTTGTGAAAAGACTTTGGTCTTGTGCTGCAAGAATAAAGCCTTCAGTTTCGGACTTTAATCCAGATGCACGTAACCATCGATGAGTATTAACTTTGTCAACATTGGATTTATTGGCACGCAGAGGTTTGTCTTGCCAGCGCTGTTTCATCTGTTCAAGAGCTTTATCTTTGGCTTTCATTTTCATATTCTTTGCCGCAATAGTCGGCTCTTGGCTTCCGTTCTGCTTTTCTACAGAATCTACTAACTGTAAATCTTGTTTGAATTTACTGCCTTCTTTTATTATTGAATATTTTTTCTTTCTTTCTTCATGTTGCCTTACTAATTGTATCATCCAATCCTTTGTTGTTTCTATGTATGTTAGTAAGCCAATAGTTGTTGTCTTGTATGACAATTCCAGCTGAATAAGACCTCTTCCATCTTCTTTACGGGGTATGTATAGACGGTCTACATCAGCCTTTGGATGATGCATCTTATGCTTAGAAAGAAGCGTTCTTGTTTTAGCATCCATTCGCCTGATGTCGTTTAAAATCCAGTTTAAGATGTTAAAGCTATATTGGACAACTGGGATTGCAAGGCTATTAATGGCCATAACTCTGTTCTGTGAATTTAATTCAGTTTTTAATATCATTCGTAGCCTTCTATAGTACTCTTTACGCACTATTTCTTTCATTTTTTTATGGTAAATGTTTTCGCTCTCATTTACACCTAGGTATTTATAAGCTTCTTCTGGTTTCAATTCTTTTATTGTTACAGCAGGGTCTAGGCTAATTGAGGATGTTTCTTGTATTGATCCACGTAAAACTGTAGCTTTAGCACATTTATTCAAATTAAATTTCATTCCAATGTCTTCGCTGAAGCATTTTACAGTTTGCAGAAGACCTTCCAGCTCATTATCATTCTTAGCATATAACTTTAAGTCATCCATGTAAAATAGATGGCTTATTTTCTTTTGGCCTATTTTATAACCACATTCTGTCTTATTAAGTTGACTGGTTAGTGCTATTAATGATATGCAGAATAGTAAGGGAGATAAAGAATCACCTTGAAATATACCTCTTTTGATGTTTATTTCATCAGACTTATAGGTTCCATTTATATGATTGAGGTAAAGGGTTGTTTTCCATATAGACATGCACTGTTTGATGAAATTGATGATGACGGGCGATATCTTGTATATATTTAAAATCTTTATTATTATTATTATTATTATTATTATTATTATTATTATTATTAAATTGATTTAATTAATTTGATTTAATTTAATACTTTATCCTTAAAGTTTTTTTTAACATTTTTGTTAATTTATTTTAGAATTTATAGATTTCACATTATTTGTTTTATTTAATTATTTCTCTATATTTAAATCTGAAAATTATCTTTGTTTTTATAATGTAGAATACTTGTGACTATATTGTTTTTTTAATATTAGCTCCTTCGTAATTATGTCAGTTTATGCATTTGTAATTTCTGTATAATATTAGACAGATATTATAATATTATATTATACAGATATTATGATATTATAATATAATTTCTGTATATAAAAAATAAGAAATGTTTTAGGAAGATTTAAAAAATTTTTTATAATTTAATAATATTATAATATATATTTATAATATTTTTAAGATTATTTTTTTTAAGTGATACTATCGGTACAGAGACCTTTTGAAAAGGTCTCCGTACAGATAGATTTATCTTGGAAATTTTTTTTGTGTAAATTATTATTTGTCACTGTAAGCCGAATTCATTGCATTCATTTACGCGCAAATACCCTTGGGAAAGGTATTAATCTGTTTATTCCTTCCATTTATGGGTTAAATAACAGGACAGATTGGGTTTTATAGCCTTGGTCGGCAACCAGTCTACCGCAGAACGCAATGGCAACCTACTGCGGGATAATCTTCTGCCCAGTCAGTCATGTCTCTTTCGAGACATGATCGCCCAAGCGTGTATCACGTATGACACTTAACTAACTGAGTGTATTTTTGTGTCTCTTTTTCTTTTTCTTTTTTTTTTTTTCATTTATTTTTATTTTTTCCTTCCTCCACTTATTTTTGTCTTTTTAGTCGTTTCTGCCTGTGGTCTTAAATTCCTATCTTTCTCCTTTATTTTGTGTGAGTATATATTCTTTACATTTTTATATAATAATGTCTGCAATTTTTTTTTAATTATCCCACAACAGGGTGTCATCACCTGCTCTAGTAAATTGGTTGCCAGCCAAGGCTATAAAACCCAATCTGTCCTCTTATTTAACCCATAATTGGAGGAAAGGGATGGATTAACCCCTTTCTTAAGGGTATCTGCGCGTAAGTGACTGCAGAGCATTCAACCGGAATTCGAACTCGGCTCCCCGACTTCTCGTTCCGAGAAATCAACAGCACCAAAACGCACATTCATCATATATATATACGGTAATGGTGTTTAATTAATTCACCTTTGAGTAATTCTTTTAAGCCTACCTGTGTATTTATATGGTTGTCTTGTTTCAGTAGAAGTATTTGTTGGTATAAAGCTTTAATTTGCATTTGTTTAAACATTGAATTAGGGTTCTGTGCGACATGAAAATTTGGTCCGAGATTTTAGTTGATAACATAACAATACTCACATATATACACAGTAAAAAGAACCTTCAGATATTGGAAGCCATCTTCATTAAATCAAAGCAACCGACACTCAATAAAATCACATTTCAATCTAGTCACAACATATATAGATATTAGATACATGAAATGTATCTAATATCTATATATGAAATGAGAGACTGAAATGTTAACAACAGGTTAACATTTCAGTCTCTCACGTGGTGTGATGTTATAGAACTGTATTACTAAATTACGACCTGCGTCTGTTATTCGGTGACTGTTATCGTTGCATAGCTACGTTTTATGTCAACACAAAAGAATATCATCTTTGACGGTGGATATCTTTATTTTAACGTCCCTGTAACCTCTCTGAAGATGGCTCATATGAGCCGAAAGCTTAGAACCAGCAGCTTAATAAAATATGTCCAAATGTTGGAAATTAAAGCCAGAATACGATGTTTAGATTGAAACATAATAGACATTTATTGATATATATGATATATTTTATATATATATATATATATATATATATATATATATATATATATATATATATATATATATATATATATATATATATATATATATATATATATATATATAAAATATATATATATATGTGTATATATATATATATATATATATATATATATATATATATATATATATATATATATATATATATATATATATATATATATATATATATATATATATATATATATATATATATATATATATATATATATATATATATATATATATATATATATATATATATATATACAGTCTGAATGATGTAAATAAGACAAATAGTAAAATCCCAATTTAATATATTTATTTTAATCATTTTACTCCATGCAAGACGTTAAAGCCACTAAGGTCATTTCTGGAATTACGATAGTTTATGAACCTCAACAATGACATTATGATTGAGTCATAGTCTATTCATTTTTAAATATATTTTTCACTGCCATTTCTTCGTCATTTTTTGTCTTTTTTTTTTTGTTTTTTTTTTTTAGCTTTTTTTTTGTTTTTTTTTTTGTTTGTTTTTGTTACATTTACCGAATTATCCCATATGACAGATCCTCTTGTTTAAGCAAATATTAAAATATAACGATCAGTTTCGGATGTTTCCCAGGGGAAGTTTTATTGATTTTCATGTGTTTGGGAATAAATCCAAAGTTATTAAAAGTTCTTGAATTGATATTGACTTGGAATTCTCTTCAAGGAATCGAATCCTGTCACTTGTCAGTAACTTTTGCTTGTGCACCTCTAAGCCAGAAATATATTTTCTTCTTTGGTCTCTGAAACCAAATAATATTGAAGAAATACACAATCTTTAACTGGTTCTTGTCATGACTGACAATGGATGTAACACCATTTTCTATCTTTCTCCCTGAAACCAAATAATATTGAAGAAATACACAATATTTAATTGGTTCTTGTCATGACTGACAATGGATGTAACATCATTTTCCATCTTTGTCTGTGAAACGAAATAATATTGAAGAAATACACAATATTTAATTGGTTCTTGTCATGACTGACAATGGATGTAAAACCGTTTTCTGTGTTTGTCTCTGAAGCCAAGTGATATTGAAGAAATGCAAAATATTTCGCTGGATTGTGTCATCACTGACAATGGATGTAATACTGTTTTTATCTTTGTCCCTCAAAATAAATAATATTGGAGTAATACACAATCTTTAACTGGTTCTTGTCATGACTGAAAATGGTTATAACACTGCTTTCCATCTTTGGATTATTCTTTAATTTATTATTTATGAGGATGGGCTGAAAAGTTCGTAGGCTGACTACAAAAGAGTGATACCCGATCTGTTAAATCTTGCATGTATTAATTTCTACTCGTATGATGAACTATCTTAGTTATTTCCAGTTAAACGAACCTCTGATTATTCAAAGAGTCTTCAAAGGTATCTGGTAGGGACTTCTCTTGGAAATGAACAAATTTGGCATCTTGGTACGACCAACTACCTACAGAAAAAGAGCTTAGCCCCCAAAGACATTCATGATGACATGGTTACTACATTAGGGGATGGCTCTCCATCTTTATCAACAGTGCAAAGGTGGACAACTCGGCGGATATGAAGAAGACTACCACCACCTTTAAATTTGTTGTTTTTCTTTTTTTTTCCTACTTTTTTCAACGCAGTCTTTATCTCATAAAGTTTCCGAATATCAAAAAAAGAATTTGGAAAATTTTTTTTATTTTATTTTATTTTTAAATTTTTTTTTCCTACTTTTTTCAGAGCAGTCTTTATCTCATAAAGTTTCCGAATATCAAAAAAAGAATTTGGAAAAAAAATTTTTTTTTATTTTATTTTAAATTTTTTTTTCTTACTTTTTTCAGCGCAGTCTTTATCTCATAAACTTTCCGAATATCAAAAAAAGAATTTGGAAAAAAAAATTTTTTTTTATTTTATTTTAAATTTTTTTTTTTCCCCTACTTTTTTCAGCGCAGTCTTTATCTCATAAAGTTTCCGAATATCAAAAAAAGAATTTGAAAAAATTTTAATATTTAAACAATTTTAAAGCGGGAGACTTAGTTTCTCATACAACGTTATAGTAAATCGATCCTCCATTTTGGAACCACTCGCATTGGAGTCGCTTTGTTTTTGTCTTTTTCGGACGAGTTGTTGCTCTTGTTTTTGTCTTTTTCAAGTTTTTTTTAGTTCTTACGATGGCATCTTCCTCGGAAACTCCAAGAATGGCTTTTTTCAAATGTTTCTCAAAGTATTCAGTTGTTGAATATGCGCAAGCTAAAAAGTTAATTGTACAGGATCGATTTACTATAATGTTGTATGAAAACCTGAGCCACCCACTAAAATTGTTTAAATGCTGAAAATTTTACAGATTTTTTTGCCATTCGGAAAGTTGAGGGTTTAATCAATAAGATTGCACTGAAAAAAGTAAAAAAAAAAAATTATAATCAACAAATTTACAAGTGGTGGTCATGTCGTACGGGCGAGTGGTTCCAAAATGTAGGATCGATTTTTATATGAAAAACTGAGCCCCCCACCCAAAAAAAACTGTTTAAATATTGAAATTTTTCCAAAGTTTTTTGTTAATCGAAAAGTTTAGGATATAGTTGATATGATTGCATTGAAAAAAGTAAAAAGAAAAAAAATGAAAAACAACAAATTTAAAGGTGGTGGTAGTCTTCTTCAGGTCTGCTGACAACTCTATTTTGAAGGCAAAGGAGAGTCTTGAAGATGACCAAGGGGTTCGGTTCGAAATTCTAATCATCTGAAAAATGCCGGAGCGTAGACCGACTGCAATACTGTGAATATGACAACAAAGATAAGGACAACAGTCCGAACAATGTAAATATTGTAAATAGTCATAATATCTCATCACAGAAATATAGATAGAGATTTAAAAATCTAAACTCCTGCAATTACAACCACTAACGTAAACATCGATCCTTTTATCGCATGGTGATGGGTGACAGGCGATTGGCTATATATCAAATAGCCGATGGTGTTAGCACGCTCCGAGAAAGAGAGAGAGTTGAGAATATTCTACACAGTGAACTTGGCATGACGAAGGTTTCTGCTCAGTTGGATGCCAGGTCTTCTGATACAGAATTAAAACACACCAGGTTGATCACATTACGTGAAAATCTGAAAATCAGACAAAAGAGGTAACTGTGGCTTTAAACCCACGCGTTTCTCCAATAACCCTAACTCACTACTAGACCTCTGCTTCACTTCCATCCCAGACTCTTGCACTACCCGATAGCTCTGCCCTCTCGGAAACTCTGACCACGCCGTAGTTTCCGTCAACATCTCATTCCACTCCCACTCTACCCAAGAAACTCAGACCAGCAGAATATCCTACTGCTACCAAAGAGCAAACTGGATTCGTTCCGAGATTTCCTGTGTGATGTCCCTTGTAACAACGTTTATAATTTTCCCGTCGAAGACTGTGCATCCGAGGTCTCCTCTTGGGCTAAGGCTGGCATCGATGCCAGGAAATTTCAGCTTAAATCCCATTCGTCTCCCTGGTTCTCGCCCGTTTGCTTGACCGCCATTGCCCACCAGAATCATTTCTTCCGGTTCTATCGAAGCTACGCGTCGGACCAAAACAGGTGCCTTTTCGCTTCAGCTCGTAATAAGTGTAAAAAGATACTTAACGAAGCTAAGATGTTGTTTGCTGCCAGAATGAAGCAACGCATAGCATCCTGTAAGTTCGGCGCCAAAGACTACTGGCGACTCTGTAAAAGCGTGCTTAACAAGAGTAAGACCTCAATATCCCGTCCTAATCAATGTATTTGAGGTCCTCACCTCCTCAGCGGACAAGGCTGAATGCTTTGCTCGCAGATTCTCGACCAATTCAAGACTGGATTCGTCTGGAGTTTCTACACCCGACTTCCTACCTAGAACTGAGGTTTAATTGAATGACGCCCACATTACACCCTCGCTGGTGTCTAACATAATCTCAAAACTTGACCCCCACAAAGCGAGCGGAGGGGACGGAATCCCAATCATAGTCTTGAAGAAATGTGCCCCTGAAGTCTCCTCTGTCCTCTCTAAGCTCTACAACCTCTGCCTATCTGCTTCTTGCTTTCCTGCCTGTTGGAAGTCTTCCTCTGTAGCTCCTATATTTAAGAATACTGGAGAACCCTCGGACCCCGCAAATTACCGCCCTATCAGCCTTCCTCCGATCTTTGGCAAAGTGTTCGAAGCCATTATCAACGCCGAGGTGGTTCAGCATTTCACAGCCCACAAGCTCCTCTCGGACAAACAGTATGGTTTCCGTTTCACTAGGTCTACTGCTGATATGCTAACGACCATCACCGAGTATATATACCATGCTCTCGACAAAAATGGCGAAGCCCTAACCGTTGCCTTGGATATCTCCAAACCTTTCGACAGAGTCTGGCATGCTGGCCTTCTACGCAAACTGCGGAGCTATGGTATAACTGGACATTTGTTTGACCTAATCCAGTCATTCCTCTCTAACTGTACATTGAAGGTGGTATTAAACGGACATGCCTCCCAAAACTACCATACGAACGCGTGTGTCCCTCAAGACTCTATCCTAGGTCCTACGCTCTTTCTGATCTACATTAATGATCTCCCCGTTGACATAAGATCCCAAGTAGGCATGTACGCCAATGACACCACAATTTACTTTCGCTTCGATCAAAAATCTGGTGTGGGCGACAAATCGAACCTCGCTGCCGAGCTTGAAAAAGATCTCCAATCCGTAGTGGACTGGGGTAAGAAATGGCTCGTGAATTTTAATGCTCCCAAAACGAAGCTGCTATCAATTAACCATCATAGACAATCGCACCTACCTTCCATTAGCATGGAACAGGCTTGCCTCCCAGAGAGTAAAACACTACGCCTACTTGGCCTCACACTCTCAGCGGACCTCAAGTGGAATGATTATATCGAATCCATTGCTAAATCCGCTGCTATGAAAGTCGGTTTTCTGTGCAGGGCCCGGAAGTTTTTCCCGTCTGAATCTATCCGGCACATATATAAATCTACCATCCGAGTTCTGCTGCCACATCTGATCGGGTGCCCCTGCTATTCTCCTATGGGTTCTTGACAAAACACAACGGAGAATCTGCAATGTGATCGATACCGACTTGGCAGACCGGCTGCAGTCACTCTCTCACCGGCGTGACGTGTCTTCCCTGAGCCTCTTCTATAAATATTTTCACGGCTTCTGCTCCGGTGAACTCAGATCACTGGTGCCCCCTAGGTACGAATTTGCTCGAGAAACTAGATTAGCAACTAGGTCCCACCCTTTTACTGTGAAACCAATAAATTGTAACCGCAATTTCTACTCTAACAGCTTCTTTTCTCGCACTTCTCGCCTGTGGAATTCCCTTCCTCATCCTTGCTTCCCAGACAGCTACAATCTCCAGGAGTTTAACTGTAAGGTCAATAGACACCTCCTAACACACTAACTCGCATCCATTCTCTCAAACACTCTTCCCATCTACCCAACCCTCATCCTCGGTATCCTTACCCGTCTATCACCCTCCTTCTGACATTTCCTATATCTAACATCTCTTTCTCATCACTTTCCCCTATGTAGCCCCCTGCTCAATAGTGGCAGTGGAATGCCTTGCTTGGGATGATTAACTATGTATCATCTATTCTCCAACATAAAAAAGACATTTGGCTGGGAACCAGTGTCGCAGTAATGATGATGTCATGACTTGTTACTGACTTTTTTTTTTTTTTTTTTTTTTGTATCAACAAAAAGAAAGCATTTTTCGCCAATGGAATCCAAACACTGAAACTTCGATAGAAGAAGTGTGTGGACCGCAAGGGGAACTATGGAGAAGAATACGCCCCATTTGATCACATTCCATAGGAGTATTTTGGTCAGCCTATGGACTTTTCAGCCGACCCTTTTATTGCCTTGAAGCATATTTTCATTTTCAGTGTTACCTTTCTCGGTTAGATTTTAAAATCTCTGTCTATATTTCTGAGATGAGGTATTGTAATTATTTACACTATTTACATTGTTCGGACTGTTTTCCTCATCATTGTTGTCATATTCACCTTCAATATATGTTTATATTTCTGAGATGAGGTATTGTAACTATTTACACTATTTATATTGTTCGGACTGTTGACCTCATCATTGTTGTCATATTCACCTTCAATATATGTCTATATTACTGAGATGAGGTATTGTAATTATTTACACTATTTACATTGTTCGGACTGTTGTCCTCATCATTGTTGTCATATTCCCCTTCAATATATGTCTATATTCCTGATATGAGGTATTGTAACTATTTACACTATTTACATTGTTCGGACTGTTGACCTCATCATTGTTGTCATATTCACCTTCAATATATGTTTATATTTCTGAGATGAGGTATTGTAACTATTTACACTATTTACATTGTTCGGCCTGTTGACCTCATCATTGTTGTCATATTCACCTTCAATATATGTTTATATTCCTGAGATGAGGTATTGTAACTATTTACACTATTTATATTGTTCGGACTGTTGACCTCATCATTGTTGTCATATTCACCTTCAATATATGTCTATATTACTGAGATGAGGTATTGTAATTATTTACACTATTTACATTGTTCGGACTGTTGTCCTCATCATTGTTGTCATATTCCCCTTCAATATATGTCTATATTCCTGATATGAGGTATTGTAACTATTTACACTATTTACATTGTTCGGACTGTTGACCTCATCATTGTTGTCATATTCACCTTCAATATATGTCTATATTCCTGATATGAGGTATTGTAACTATTTACACTATTTACATTGTTCGGACTGTTGACCTCATCATTGTTGTCATATTCCCCTTCAATATATGTCTATATTCCTGATATGAGGTATTGTAACTATTTACACTATTTACATTGTTCGGACTGTTGACCTCATCATTGTTGTCATATTCCCCTTCAATATATGTCTATATTCCTGATATGAGGTATTGTAACTATTTACACTATTTACATTGTTCGGACTGTTGACCTCATCATTGTTGTCATATTCACCTTCAATATATGTTTATATTTCTGAGATGAGGTATTGTAACTATTTACACTATTTACATTGTTCGGCCTGTTGACCTCATCATTGTTGTCATATTCACCTTCAATATATGTTTATATTCCTGAGATGAGGTATTGTAATTATTTACACTATTTACATTGTTCGGACTGTTGACCTCATCATTGTTGTCATATTCACCTTCAATATATGTATATATTCCTGAGATGAGGTATTGTAACTATTTACACTATTTACATTGTTCGGACTGTTGACCTCATCATTGTTGTCATATTCACCTTCAATATATGTCTATATTTCTGAGATGAGGTATTGTAACTATTTACACTATTTACATTATTCGGACTTTTGTCCTCATCATTGTTGTCATATTCACCTTCAATATATGTCTATATTTCTGAGATGAGGTATTGTAACTATTTACACTATTTACATTGTTCGGACTGTTGACCTCATCATTGTTGTCATATTCACCTTCAATATATGTATATATTCCTGAGATGAGGTATTGTAATTATTTACCCTATTTACATTGTTCGGACTGTTGTCCTCATCATTGTTGTCATATTCCCTTTCAATATATGTCTATATTCCTGAGATGAGGTATTGTAACTATTTACACTATTTACATTGTTCGGACTGTTGTCCTCATCATTGTTGTCATATTCCCTTTCAATATATGTCTATATTCCTGAGATGAGGTATTGTAATTATTTACACTATTTACATTGTTCCGACTGTTGTCCTCATCATTGTTGTCATATTCCCCTTCAATATATGTCTATATTTCTGAGATGAGGTATTTTAATTATTTACACTATTTACATTGTTCGGACTGTTGTCCTCATCATTGTTGTCATATTCACAACATTTCAGCCACTCAATGCTTCAGACTTCTTCAGGTGATTAGAATATTGAAGCGAACACTTTATGCCATTCACTGTGTTGGATTGTTCTAATTCCATGTGGCATTCGTCTTCTCGGCGGCTGCTGAATGCAAAAGCCGAAACGTAATGAATATTTCAACAAAGATGAGGACAGTAGTCCGAACCATGAAAATACTTTAATTATTTTAAAAAAAATCTGTCTTGATACAATGGGTTAATATCAGTTTTAAAACAGGTGTGGGGTAATGAAAAAAAATTACACTGTTACACTTTTTTTTCTTTTTCACCTCTGTATTATAAATTCGAAGAGTGACTTCGTTCTTATTGATCTGCATAATTGGATTCGCGAAAAACTTTTTTTTCCTAATTGTTAAACTTGGGGAATTAAACATTCTGATTGGTCTGGACAATTATTTCTACCGGTATGCAGGTCACCAGTCAGCACGGAGCAGGTAAACTAATAAGGCCATAGGAAAATAATTTTTAAAAATATACAATTTTTGTCCGAATTTCTGGAATAAGTTCAATTCCTCGCATTCACTTAAGCACAAATACCCTTCGGAAAGGTATTGATCCGTCTCTTCCCTCCAGTTATGGGTTAAATAACAGGACAGATTGGGTTCTATAGCCTTGGCTGGCAACCAGTCTACCGCGGAAAGCAATGGCTACCTACTGCAGGATAATCTTCTGCCCAGTCAGTCATGTCTCTTTCGAGACATGATCGCCCAAAGCGTGTATCACGTATGGCACTTAACTGACTGATATTGCGGATGTGCGCTGTGGTGCAGTGGATATCGACTCGGAACGACAAATCGGGTAGCCGAGTTCGAATTCCAGTTGAATTCCTTGCATTCACTTACGCGCAAATACCTTTCGGAAAGGTATTAATCCGTCACTTCCTTCAAGTTATGGAATAAATAACAGGACAGGTTGTGTTTTATAGCCTTGGCTGGCAACCAGTCTACCGCGGAAAACAATGGCTACCTACTGCGGGATAATCTTCTACCCAGTGAGTCATGTCTCTTTCGAGACATGATCGCACACGCGTTTATCACGTATGGCACTTAACTGACTGACATTCGGACTATTATCCTCATCTCTGTTGTTTATATTATTAAATTTCTGTGATGAGAAGTTATCATCGTTTACACTATTTATATTCAGACTATTATCTTCATCTCTGTTGTTTTTATCACAACGTTTTGCCCAGTGTGCCTCCCGGCCTTCCTCAGGTGTATGTCGACCTGGCTAAGCTACAGAACAACGACCTAGTTGGTAAAAGAATTGGTTTGTGAATTTGGTGACATAGTGGTTGGGAGTTCAACCCCAGGCTCGGGCAGTGTATACTCAGTGGAAACAGGCGAGCAATGACTGAACAGTACTAACTAAAAATAAGAACTAGACGATATATCCCTGGAACAAAAATATTCTAGCCCAGAGATAAAATAAAGGGTTCAGTTCAGAATTCCTTGTAGGTTACTTATATCGATATAAGAAAGGCCGAAGAGCACAACGGCCAAAATGCTGTGATAACCACAACAAAAATTAGGTCTATAGTCTAAACAGCGTAAATAAATAGTTATTTTACTAAACAAATGTGTATTTTTCAGTATAATCATATTTGTCATTGCACATAATACTTCTCAACTTCTGAATAGATCACATTAATTGAAAATTATACAGAGAAAATCCCACATCAAAATTTGAGCAATAATTGTGTTAGACTACTAATTTACTGATTATTTTTATAATCATTTCACAACAAGCAAGGCAATAAAGCCACTAAGGAACCAGCTTGAAAGAATTTGAGAAACAAACATTATTTAGGAGAGATCTACATGCTTAACCCTCGTGGCTTATCTCTTTCTTTTCTATAAATGTTTTCATAACAGTTATTTTCTCCTTGGCATAGTGTAGTACTTGAGTGGCAATTAGATTTTAGCGTTAAATTAGCTAGGTGTAATGGTAAGTTCTATGCTAATAGTTTCTTTGCATATACTTCTCACCAATGGAACACTCTTTCATTTTTTTTTTTTTTTTTTTGCTTCTCTGTCATATACAATGTGCAGTAGATATCGGCTCGGAATGAGAAATCGGAGAGCCGAGTTCGAAATCCAGTTGAATTCGTTGCATTCACTTACACGCAAATTTCTTCTTCTTCTTCTTCTCACCCCCCCCCCCAGCTATTGAAAGAATGCATCATCCTCAGATCCTCAGGCGGTTCTCGAGTTCCTGCTTTGGTATGTCGAGTTTACCTCTCATAGTCTCAGTGAACAGCTTTTTAGCAAAAGCGTAAGGATCATTGTAAATCTACCGCAGAAAGCAATGGCAACCTACTGCAGGATAATCTTCTACTCAGTCAGTCATGTCTCTTTCGAGACACGATCGCCCAAAGCGTGTATCACGTATGGCACTTAACTGAGTTTTGGTGGACAGTTTTTATCAAATACGTAATAATTCTTGTAAAATGATATCCGAGATTGTCGCTTTTTCTTCCAACATTTTCTTTTGTTCTCAGCATTAGAGATCACTAGGATTCTTTTTTAATATCCTTAAACAGGTCTTTACGATCTGCCATCTCATGAATTGGAACATCATTGAGTCGGCACTTCATGACTCTCTGCTCTTAGTTTACCCTTCTAAATCTGTCGTCTATTTGGTTGCTTCTCTTTCCCATCCCCTCTTGCAGTTGCCACACCGAACCACTCAAGAAACGCTTCATGCCCAACTCTGCAGAAAGATCTGATCTGATGGCTAATGGGACCATTATGATGTTTCGTAAGTGTTAATGACAGTTCCTGATCGAGACTTGACCAGATAGCTTTCTGATTGTCTTTGGGCCACTGGATTCTTGATTTGGTTGAAATTTCTCCAGGGTGCCGGCGCTCAACAATGGAATCCCGAACACCGTGAGTGTAATCCGGATTCATAATCCCATCATTCGACTTATACTTCTTTATGAGCCGTGTCCTTTCAGGACATAGGCGGTCATGGACTTTTTCTTACCCCTCTTCCTTATTGCTCAATTTTCCTCTTGGTTTCTCTCCCCACCCCTGCTCCCCACCATCCACTCGATCAATCCCATAAAGTATATCTCTTTTGCTTTCCCTTGTTTCTCTTTCCTTTTGTGTATTAGATTCTCCGAGCTCTCTTTCCTCATTGCCTGTTCCAGAAACTTCTGCCGCCTCTTCCTGATGTTAAGTATGTTTCCTTTTCTTTTGTTTGCATCCTCTCCAAAACCTTGTCATTGCTCACATGTTCGGTCCACGGTATTCTCAGCAAACTTTTGTGAAACCACATTTATGTTGCTTCGAGTCTGTCCTTAATATTTGGGGATATTAGCGAGCATTTGCTGCCATATAGGAGGACAGATATCAAAAACGGACAATTTGTTCCTAACATCGGCAAACAAACATCGATACAAGCGAAAGCATGAGGAAAAATACTCATTTAATTAATTTAAATGATGCTTTATAAAAGGCCTGTTCAACTGGTAAACAGGATCTTGATTTTGATTTTTAGTAACCTTCTTCTTCTTCTATGTGCCCTGTCCCTTCAGGACGTAGGCGATCATGGCTCTCCACGTCTCCCTATCCCTTGTGGCTCTTAGTATGTTTGCTCCTATTGCTCCTGGCAACCCCCGTTCCGTCATCCACCTGATCAGACCCTGCAAATATGTTATCCGCTACCTTCCTCTTTCTCTCCTTCCTTCTATCTGACCAGTCAGTATCAGGTTCTCCAGGCTCTCCTTCCTCATTGCATGTCCCAGGAACTTCAGTTGTCTCCTCCTGATGCTCAGCATCATAAGCCTGATAAATGAAAGAACAACACCGCATGGCAGACAGATTAAAAAAGGAGAATTTAATGAAAGATATCCTGTCCACAAAATACAACTCAAATTTCAAGAAAAGACAACGCAATATAAATGTTTTTATAAAATTAGAAAATAGTATATTTAACAGAATATATATATATATATATATATATATATATATATATATATATATATAGAATAAACAATTTGTGTATTTTTTATATAATTTGTTTGGTGGAAAAAATGTCTTTTAGATTTAAGTGAATGTGGCTTTGAACAAAAATGTGTCCATGTTTTACTGTCTGTAATTCACTGTAATTCAACACCGAATGCTTGGTCATCAGCAAAAAGAGCAGCCCAAAATACCAAATACAGGTGTGGGGGTGGTTTAAAATCAAGCCGTTACGAAAATTCAAATATCTGGGAAGTGTTCTAACTGAAGACGGAAAGTGCGACACAGAGATCCAAAGGCGAATTGGCATGGCGAAAGACACGTTCCAGAAGCTGGGTAAAGTATAAAGACACAGAAAACTTTCACTAGAAACAAAGAAAAGAGTACTGGATTGCTATGTGATGTCAGTTCTTCAATATGGCAGCGAATGTTGGACAATATAAACAAAGATGAAGGGAAAACTTGAAGCAGATGAAATGTGGTTCTTCAGAAGGATGCTGCGGATATCGTGGACCGATCAAGTGAGCAACGACGAGGTTTTGAAAATGATGGAAACGAAAAGGAAATTAATATTGAGCATCAGGAAGAGACAACTAAAGTTCCTAGTGTAATATAACAATCTGGCCCCACCTGAGGAAGGCTGATGCAAGCGAGGGTGTTTCCGGTCGTTGAAAGGAACGGATGTCGTTTGACCTTATTTCCGGCAGCAGCGGAAATAACTACAGAGGCAAACAGAACAGGTGTCTCTGAGAATTACGTGGGCGTGCGTGGGCGAGGCAAAACCGGAAGAAAAAGTCCCGGTTCTGGAAGATTATAAAAAGACCTCGGCACACGGATTCGCCAGTAGTAGAGGAGCAACAGAGATCGGCCGGTGAAGAGAGACACAACAGATAAGACTACACTCCCTTCAACCCATTAGAAGCGCGCTCTCTCAATTCTCTGTTCGCTATTCTAACCGGCTCAGTCATTAAGAAGCATAATTGGTGCCTAGTGACTTGCTGTTTTGAGACAACAAAACAGTTAGATGCGAGCTGGTTGCCACGGCGACGATTGAAATTCAACGGACTTAAAACTACCAGAGAGAAAGAAAAAAGAAGACGAAAATAGAAGCAGCCGCACGACTATAGACATCAGCCAAGGTAGGTGACTCTTTGATTTGATAGTGTGTGTGTTCTGCTCTTGTTTATAATAAGTCTAGTTAGAAAAAAAAATGGAACAGCATACTTTTGCCGATCTGACCCTAGAATTGAGAAATGTGGATTGTTCGGTGTCGAACACATTAAGGGTAGAACGGAGGGGGTGCAGGACTACATGCAGAGAGTAGTACGCCTAGCGGAGAGCGCATAGGTTGGGGTTGACGGGAGGAATAAAGTTGAGATATTTACCTATCTGTAAGTATAAAACATCTGAGTTAATGATTTATTTTTTTGTTAATATTTTACCATATATGTGAAGTGAGTTTACTGGTACGTTGCTTAATTAATCTTAATTTTATTGAGTAAGTGAAATGTAAAATCATGTAAAGGAAGTTTCTTCTACTCTTTAAAGTGGATAATTGGATTAACTTGTTTATAACAATGTTTTCTTTGGTTTGTGCAGTGTTAGGTTTTCTTTTTTTTTTGGATTTCTTTTCAATGACTGTACACTACAAAATGATTTACATTTCTATGTTTGTGAATTATGCTTTTGTGCAGGTTCCCATCAATTCAACATCCTCTGTGAATTTTCATTTATGTGACTTGGGAAATATCTTTTGAAGATATATTAATTTCTGAAAACTTTATATTGACACGGATAGCAAGCAGTAACAGACAGTAGTGTGATGGAGGGGGGGAATCACCTCCAAGCCATGTGTCCAGTTAGCAAGGGAATGACAGAGAACAATAAAAAAAAAAAACAAAAAAAAAAAACATGGCCGGTCTTAGAATTCCTACATATAACCAAAACCCTAATATACCAAACCTAAATTTCATAATTAAGAACAATTTACACAAAAATTAGGCAGAAAAGATAAGAACCGAAAAAGAATAAAATAAAATAAAAAATACAAGTAAAAATAAGTAAATAAATAATTCAAAAAATAATAAAAAATAAGATCACACTGGCTAAACTCACCAAGTTGCAGGCTTGCTGACAGAAAAAAGTTAAGAAAATTTCAAAAATTATCTTCATTCTGTTTCTTCTATACAGTTCTGGAGAGTTCTGGAGAGATTAAGTTACCTTAAGCAAGCAGTAACAGACAGTAGTGTGATGGAGGGGGGAATCACCTCCAAGCCATCTTTTCCAATCTTTTCACTCTTTTCCTTTATTATTTTATTTTTTTTTTCAATTGGAGTAGATAGACTAAACTATCGCCCGGTTCACACTCCACCCACATCTATTGAACAGGTGAAGAGGCTCATCCCTTGTTTCCTGTTTAGGATGCGGTTTTCGGCTTTCTCTTTTCCATTCTTTTTACCCTTACGTAGCCCCCTGCGCATCAGTGGCGTTACTGCCTTGCTCGGGGTGATATGATTAAAAAAAAAAAAAAAAAAAAAATAGACCTGCAGATTCCACAGTTGATCGGAACAAAAAGAAAGAACAACTGAAAAGTCTCGTAGACTTATTGGTTGATATGCTATAGGATTGGGAAAGAAGCAGTGGGAGGATTAACGATAGTTTAAGTGAAATAGTTAGGAAGATACAAACGTGGAAAATTATTAATAGTGTCTAAAGCATAAAGTAAATTATACGTCTCTGGTTCAGTGGTTTGGTCCCCAATTACGCAGAAATTTCCCAATTTTTCAGTGGACACCATGCCGGTAGAATTGCGCGATATGGAGGAGATTCCTATCCGCAAACTAGTAAATACCTTGGAACAGATAGATATGGAAAGATTTAGTGAAGGATATGAAGAACTCCCGAAGAAGTTGACGATAGGAGTCATTGCTGGCATAGTCGGCGTTATGATAATCCTTGGAATAATAGCTAGGAAGCGGATTTTTAAGTGTGAAAGAAGCAACAGTGCTTCGGGAAAGGAAAGGGAGTTATCCGTTGTGAATAGTACTCCGGGGTCAACGGGTGTTCAACACTCAAATGTCTCTGCGTTAAACAGAGAGATGTCAACAAATCAGATATGCTTGGATTCGAATCCAGAGGAAGTAGTTCAAGGAATAGAAAACATTGTACAAACTAAGGAACTACGAGTCACGGGTCCATTTTTTTAGACTAAATTAATATAGATGAAACCTCTAATCCTCCACAAGTAAATTGCATGCGGATTAACGTTGGAATCAGGGTAATTTTCTTCATTTTCTATTGAACATTTCTCGGTCAGACTATGTACTGCAGATAATGGCCATTTTTCTGTGTTCAAACATAGTATGTTTGAAATTAAATTAAATTAAATGAAGTTACATGTGTAACAATAAACTCGAGCAGAAACACGCATGGTGTTGGTCAAAGGTCATTTACTCGATGTCAGTTTAGAAACTGGGGCGCGGTTACCGCCTATGATCATGTGGTCGTGCATCGAGGCGTCTACGCTTATGGACAGAGTCGAGAAAGAAAATGAACATTTTTAAGAACTTTGCCCAATTCTGTGAAAATGGATATTAAAAAAAAAAAAAAAAAAAAAAAGAACAATGAAACATCGAGCTGGTAGAACAATTTTCACGATGGACACGAACATTGTTGGGTTGCCGATGTAGGCTCCCCTATATATTTTTTTGTTGTTTTTTTTGTTTCGGCATGCACATGTTTTGTTGTATTGGCGTGCACATGTTTTATACAATTGTCGGGCTTGTGTGGCATGGGGAGGAGTGTGAGGGTGTTGCGCTTAAAATGTTCTTAGGTGAACATTTTGGAAAATGGGAGGGCGAGGAATTAATATAACAATCTGGCCCCACCCGAGGAAGGCTGATGCAAGCGAGGGTGTTTCCGGTCGTTGAAAGGAACGGATGTCGTTTGACCTTATTTCCGGCAGCAGCGGAAATAACTACAGAGGCAAACAGAACAGGTGTCTCTGAGAATTACGTGGGCGTGCGTGGGCGAGGCAAAACCGGAAGAAAAAGTCCCGGTTCTGGAAGATTATAAAAAGACCTCGGCACACGGATTCGCCAGTAGTAGAGGAGCAACAGAGATCGGCCGGTGAAGAGAGACACAACAGATAAGACTACACTCCCGTCAACCCATTAGAAGCGCGCTCTCTCAATTCTCTGTTCCCTATTCTACACGGTTCATCGTCATTAATAAAAATATAACTTTATATTTTTATATATATGCGTGTATGTTGTTTGTCGATATATAACACTGGGACATGCAATGAGGAAGGAGGGTTTGGAGAACCTGATACTAACAGGACAGATAGAGGGAAAAAAGAGGCAGAGGAAAGCAGCGGATAACATATTTAAAAGGCATGAGCAGGTGGATGACAGAACGGGGGCTGAGAGACGTTACAGGAGAAAGCGTGCTCAGAGCCACCAGGGATAGGGAGACGTGGAAGGCCATGATCGCCTACGTCCTGAAGGGTCAAGGTACATAAAAGAAGAAAGAAGAAGAATTCAACAAAGTTGTCATGTTGTTTTTCTTTTTTATGTGTGTGCCGTTACGTATGTATAAAAGGAAAGGGTCGATCAATTTAAGATGAAAAAAGAGAGTGTGCGTAAGAAATAACTAAAGAGAGGCGAAAGTAGTAGTTAGTAGCAGAATGTATTTGTGTAAAAAGATTGATCAGTCTGCTTAATTAATAAAGTCTGTTTTTCTCACCTTTTTCTGACCAGCGACAGATGTAAAAGTTGAGGATATCTTGTTGTTGTTGTTGTTGCTGTTGTTGTTGTTGTTGTTGCTGTTGTTGTTGTTGTTGTTTTCCTTTCCCTCTTCTTCTGTTTTGTATTTGTTGAGTCAATGACGGACCTGTCTGTCGGTTCTTTGGCCTCTCTGATCTCTGCGTCTTTCTGGATGTCTTGACCGGTCAGGGGACGTTCTTGAAGAGTGAATCTCCTCATGTGACCGGCTCCGGCAGGCATTTTCTTCTTTAGGTGCGAAAAAACGTTTGACTCACGTCATATACCAATTTTCGATTTTCTATCCAGAATTTTGCTTTTCACACTGATTTGTGAAATTTGTCTTGGTCTGTTTTTTTTTTTTTTTTTTTTTTTCAAAATGTTTCTAATCGTTTGAATCCGATTTTGCGGGTGTGCAGTTTTACTTTGTGTGTTTTAGTTTGTTTTTTCCAAAATGCTTTTAGTCGTTTGGATCCTATAGCTGTAACGGAATTAACTTTATGTCAAAGCTTGTTAGAATTGTTGAGCTCGTCAATAATATTTCTGTGGTATGTACAATGAAAATATTAGAACAAAGACTTGATATCCCAGTGCATAAATAGCGATTTAAATAGACAAGAAGGAAGTTTGCGTCTCAACCTAAAAGAATCCTTTCGGGCAAACACATTTTCAGAAGAAACCGTTAACAATAAAGTATGTCTAGAGGTTATATGCAAGTTATGAATTGGTTCAAAGAGTTGCGTCTTTAATGTTAAAAGTCCCATTATGATGTTGTTTAGATCCTACTCAATATCATTAACTTAGATATATAGTGATAGAGAAAACTATTGTTTTGGCTGGAAAAAATTTTACTAAGTTAACAAAACAGATTAATTTGACTGTCATTAGTTTATTTGCAACTCTTTATTTTGATACTTTTATATTGTTATACCTTGTAAAACTAATGTAAAAAAATAATCTAAAATGTTTTTAGAATAAATCTGTCAATTTCTTAAAGAAAAAACATTTAAAAAATTATTTTAAAAATAAAAGATATATTAACAAAAAATAATAAGAACCTCCTAAAATTTATTGCACAAATGATCCTTTCTTTTCAATAAATTTTAGCAGCCAACATCTGATGTTAGATTTGCAATTTTAGCGGCTGGTAAGTTGTTTGCAGCGACTTTGACTGCCTCCCAGAGGTCACACTTGCTGTTGAATTCCCTTCCATTAGAATAAATATCTCTCTTGAGGATGCTCTACAGGTTCTCAATGGGGTTCAAGTCACAGCTATTTGAAGGCCAGTCCATAAGATAATCTTCAACCAATCCTTTTTCTTTTAACCAGAATTTTGTAAACTTTGATGCATGACTTGGTGCGTTGTCTTGCATAAAGATCATAGATCTACGCTTGACTAAAGACTGGTTATCAAGCCATTCAAAGAAATATTGCTCTAGAAAATCACAGTAACTCTTGGAATTCATTTTAACCACGTCTTTCAATTCAAATGGACCTACTAGCTCATTACCAATAATTCCAGCCCATATCATGATCCCGCCGCCGCCTTGTTGGCGTTTAAAAAAATTTCTTTAGGCATATTGCTTGCAAACCCATCCTCGAGCCCATTCATAGGGCCCATCGAGGGTGATCCTTGATTCGTCTGTAAAAAGCACTTTACTGAAATCAGTTTTTTTGTATTTTTTGCTCACTGCAATCTTCTTTCCTTATGTTTTTTTTTTTTGTTAAAATGGGTTTCTTTTTTTGATAATTTTTACATCAGCAAACTTCCTTAATGTTTTACACCTTTTTTTCCTTGACACCATAGAAGCTCCAACAGCCTTAATTATGAACGCACTTGACGCATTTGGGTTTCTTATTAATTCTCTTCGGATATGTGATACATCTTGCTTTGTTAAATTCCTGAATTCAGCCTGAGACAGTGCTTGGGAGGATAAAAATTATGGACAATTCTATTTCTATACAATTTATCTGTAACAAAACCCAAAAACGTTAGTAAGCTGGAAAAATTTAATAAAAATTAATTAAATCTTCCTTGTCGTATTCGATATATATATATATATATATATATATATATATATATATATATATATGCAGGGTGTCCATAAAGTTCGTGGGTACTTAAAAATTTTATAACTTTATTTGTATTTGCGATAGAAATAATTTGTAAAAATTATTAGAAAGACCTCAACCTGCATTTTTAAGGTTTTATTGAAATTTTATTTAAAACATGTCCTCCATCATTAGCAATACAAAGGGTTATACGATTTTGCTGTTCACGGAAAAAAATTGCCAATTGGCTTACAGTAATGCCTGAAAACACATTAGTCATTTTCTTATATTGGCATTTATTTATTACCAGATTACATGGTAAAATTCTAATATGTACCTTCTGATGAGTGGAATATACGTTACTGGCGTAAATAGATCATGACTATGAGCCTTTAGTGAGCGACCACCTGCTGTATGCAATCAGTTTTTGATGGCAGTAGGGGTGGTCGCATACGACAGGTTCCAATATATATATATATATATATATATATATATATATATATATATATATATATATATATAATCACACTGAAACTAACACCAATTATAAGAAACTAAATCGCTAGAACAGGCGCTAACTTAACTATAATTTAATCGTCTTGAACACCCAGAAGAGAACCTCTTCTTAGGGCAAATGTGAGGGATAAAAAAAAAGAAACAAACGGCATACAAGCACAAAACGTCGAGGACCATATGCCCTGAAGAACCGTAGTGTGAAACCGCGGTAGATTTTGGCTCACGTTTAGATTTTTTGTATATATATATATATATATATAGTCATCCGCAGACAGATCTGTTTCGCTGTATCACAGCTCATCAGTAGGGTTAAACATCCGATTGCTTTTACCTAGGATTGAAAATCGCCAGTCGGCGATTCTACCTCTGAGTTATGGGCGCTCGGTAGAAGAAGGCAAACTTTTAGCGTATGATGTATCATACGCCAGTAGTTAAAGTGTTCTAATTCATTACTGAATGAGTGATGCTTAGATGCTAGAGTAGCTACTGTTTTTTCAAAGTCTACCATTCTTCCAGAGTGCTCAATCAGGGTGTGAACGCGTAAATAATATATATATATTTGAAGGTGGGCGGAAAAGTATATGAGCAAAAACAATGCACTTATTAATAAGAACAGTTTAAATTAACGCGTGAATGATTTCACTGCTCTAGTATCATAGTCAGCCTATGAACTTTTGAGCCTATCCTTATATATGATAATACGAACACCAGCTTAAACTTACTGATTATAATAAAGGTAATTAGGTTAGGCTTGTTAATTTAATGACATATCAGCAGTTGTTCGGTTATTTAATGTCAAATATAAATGGTTGAGTTTATGAAATTAGCTACAATCATAAAAACAATATGTAGAGTATTACATAAGCTTCATAATCTTCTATGTGTCGTCTACCTTCAGGACGTATGCGATCGTGGCTATCAACACCTTTCAGTCCATTGTAACTCTTAATAAATTTTGGTCTTTTTGTTATCTCTTCTAAACCTTTTTCTGAATCTCTCTGTGAGTATTAGATTTTTCAAGCCGTCTTTCCTTAATATGTCCCATCGAAATTTCAATTCCCTCTTCTTGATATTAAGTATATAGATATGTGTTGTGGGGATGTGCATTGTGGTGCAGTGGATATCAGCTCAGAACAAGAAATCAGGGAATCGAGTTCGAATTCCAGATGAATTCCTTGCATTCACTTACGCACAAATACCCTTGGGAAAGGTTTTAATTCTTCTCTTTCCTCCAGTTATGGGTTAAATAGCGGGACAGAATTGATTAGCAGGGCAAATTAGGTTCTATAGCTTTGGTTGGCAACCGGTCTACCGCAGAAAGTAATGGCAACCTACTGTCCAGTCAGTCATGTCTCTTTCAAGACATGATCGCCTAAGCGTGTATGACTGACTGATGTTAAGTATATGCTTCCTTTTTGTTAGCATTTTCTCTCAAACATCTTCGTTGCTCGCATGTTTGGTTCATGGTATTCTCAAGTCCTTTTTTAGAATCATATTTCTGTTGCTTCAAATCTCTTCTTCATCCGTGGGGAGATTGTCCAGCGCCCACTGCCATAAACGGAGTCTGATATTGCGTAACAGTTCAGCACTCTTCTCTTTGTTTCAAACGGTTTCTTTTAGTTTCTTAATACTCTGCTTAGCTTTTGAAATGCATCTTTGGATTTCAGTGTCACGCTTTTCATCTTCTTTTAGAACGCTTCCCAGACATTTAACGACTTCTGTTTTTTTTTTTATTTCGGTATCTCTAATTTGTAATTTGCATGTCGAGTTGTTCCTTTTCCTAACAACTATGCAGTATCCCTTCTTGTAAGAAGCTTCACAGTACATACACAGAAATACCGAACGTTGATCAAACTTAAGTCAAAGTCAATCCTGTTCACTACTTAGATGGGTGACCGCTTGGGAAAACCAGATGCTGCAAATTTAGATGTGTAGGCAGTGTGATGGATAATCGCTGGGAATTTTTAATCAGAGAGGGGAGTTCTAATCCCAGTTATATTTATTTACACATACCCTTGGGAAAGGTAAGAACCTACCTTTCCTTTCCAGCTATGCGATAACTAGTAGGACTCTAGAGTTTCGCAGGCGGACCTGTCCGTCCACACTTCAGGGAGTACTGCTGCCATTTATGGTCAGGTGCCCCTGCCGTTCTCCTCAGTGTTCTTGACAAGCTCCAAAGGAGAGTCTGTAATGTGATAGGTACTGATCTGGCGACTTGACTGCAGCCACTTTCCCATCGTCGAAATGTGGCCTCCCTCTGTCTCTTCTATAAATATTTTCATGGCTTCTGCTCGGATGAGCTTAAGTCACTGATGCCTCCTCAACAGGTGTTTACCCGTGCAACCAGACTGGCAACTGGGTCCCACCCATTCACAGTCATGTTAGCCAAATGCAGACGACAATTCTACTCCTGCAGCTTCCTCTCTCGCACTTCCCGCCTGTGGAACTCACTCCAGTATTCTTGCTTTCCTGACGGCTACAACCTCCAGAAATTTAAATGCAAAGTTAATACTCATCTACTAAACACTGGCATCTAGCTCTCTCCCCTCCCCTGTATAACCTTCCCTTTCTCTCCTCCCATGTATCTGTCATCGCACCTTCTTTCTCAGCTTTCTATTGTTCCTTTCTAACTAGCTTGTACTCCTCACTCTTTTCTAATTAATCTTTTTACATTTATGTAACCCCCTGCACATCAGTGGCGTTTCCGCCTTGCTCGGGGTGAAATGATTAAAACAAAAAAAAAGTAACAAGAATTTACTGCGAAGACTGCTTGCCCTAAATGCCTTTTTCCCAGGGTCCCAATGACTATCAGTATTTTTATCTTCATGCTATCTTTGACATATTAATCATTTCACCCCAAGCAAGGCGGTACCGCTACTGGTGTGAAGGGGGCTACATAAGAGAGTAAAAGTTTAGACAGGAGAAGAATGAAGAGAAAGACGAATCAATTACAGGGGGTGAAAGAGAAAGGGCAAGAGAAGGATGTGAACACAGGAGTAAAGACAGTTGCAAAGGTAGAGAGAAAGAAAAGAACAAGATACACGGGGTCATGCAGAAAGGACTGGAGTCAAGTGGATAAGAGATGGGAATTGACATTGCATTTAAATTCCTGGAGGTTGTAGCCGTCAGGAAAGCAAGTATATGGAAGGGAGTTCCACACGCGGGAATCGCAAGAAAAGAAACTGATGGAGTAGAACTGACGCCTGCATTTGGTTGATCTAACAGTAAAAGGGTGGGACCTTGTTGCCAGTCTGGTGGCCCGAATAAATTCTTGTGGAGGGGGCACCAGTGACCTAAGTTCGTCAAAGCAGAAGCCATGAAAATATTTATAAAAGAGCCAGTGGGAAGTCACATCCCGCCGGTGAGATACCAGTTTCTGAACGTTGACCAAAGTTAAGCAACATCGATCCTGGTCCCTACTTACATGGGTAACCGCTTGGGAAAACCAAGTGCTGTAAGTTCGGATCTGTGTGCAGTGAGATGGATAATCGCTGGGATTTGTTAATCAGAGAGAGGAGTTCTAATCCCAGTTATATTTATTTACACATACCCTTGGGAAAGGTATGAACCCACCTTTCCTTTCCAAAAATGTGATAATTAGTAAGACTTGTATCATTAAATCATTATTACCTAAAAAAAAAAAGAGGAACTCCTGCAATCTAAAAATATTTCTGGCTTTAAATAACCTACAATGCTTTGATCAACTGAATCAGCTAGTCAATCAGATACTGATTCGCTACGCAGGCATTTTGCATTCTCTGATATATATATATATATATATATATATATATTACATTGCCCACAAAATGAGGTTTCAGTTTTTATATATATAGTAATAGAGTATTGATCCCCACGTTATATCCACATTATAATTTCTTGTTTGTTCATCAAATTCTGATGATGTATGAATCCGCCTCTTATATCTCAGCTATAGGCTATTAGTGAGATTTGTATCACTAGACCACTATTATCTTAAAAAAAATAAATCAATAAATAAAATATAAATAAAAACAAAAAAGAACAAATAAAATTCTTATGATCTAAAAATTATTCTCTAGATTTAAAAAAACCTGCAAAGGGTTGATAAACTGTAAAAAATGCATTACTGAATCGATCAGCATCCTTCTGTAAAGCCACATGTTGCCTGAAATGTCCTCTTCATCTATGAGGAAATTGTTCAGTATTTTTTGCCATGCAGGAGGATAGTTATTATATAGCAGTTCAGCAACTTTTTTCTTTGTTTCCAATGAAATTTTTTTGTTTCTTAATACTTCCATTAGTTTATAGAAGGCAACTTTCATTATTTTTATTAATTTCACTGTCACATACTGTTTGCTATAAAACTTCCTAGTTAATTTTTTGTACTTGCTTAATACCGACATCCCCAGTTTGTAGCCTTTCTTTCAACTTTCTTTCAACTTTTATTTACGACATTATCAAGAACAAGAGTATTTCTCCGATAAGGAGAGAATTTAAGTGTTTCAGGTGATAGGGGAGGATCCCTCAGAATTTTTTTGTTTCTTATGTACAGAATTTTGTTTATTGAATTACAATTTTCCTTTTTATTGAAGTAAACTTCAATTTATTTACTTAATAATTAGTTATGAATTAAAACAAATTATAAATTGTATTGAAGTTTAAAAATCTATTAACATTTTCTATTGCTATTTAATTTGTAAAACTTCTCTATAAAAATTATTATTTTTCTATATTTCTGAGATGAGGTAGTATTTACAGTATTGTCCTCATCTTTGTTGACATGTGTATGAGGTTTTGGCTGTTGTACGCTCCGGCCTTCTTCAGGTGTTAAGAATTTCGAACCAAACCTTTTATTACAATTACTGGGTCTATGATTTTCATTCCTTGCGTAGAGCCTCTTTTGGTAGTCATGAATTATCTTCTTAAGGACACATGGCCCAGTGGATATAGACGATAGTTAGTTTCTGTTACTTGACCCAAAGTATTGGAAGTTCAATATCAGGCTACAGCAGTGGTGAACAAGTAACTTACATGATTTAAAAAAATGGTATAAAACAAACGACAATGCATGTATTAACAAAAGTGGCATACGCTTGGGCGATCATGTCTCGAAAGACTGACTGGGTTTAATTTTCCTGCAATGGGTTGCCATTACTTTTTGCGGTAGACTGGTTGCCAACCAAGGCTATAGAAACCAATCTGTCCTGCTGTTTAACCCGTAGCTGGTGGGAGAAGAGACGGATTAATCTTTTCCCAAAAAATATTTGTGGTTAAGTCATTGAAACGAATAGCAACTGGAATTCGAACCAGGCTCTCCGATTTCTCGTTCCGAGCCGATATCCACAGGACCGTAACGTACATCAACAACAAACTCTTACAATTACAATTAAAGAAAACACTTATAGACTAAACCTAATTTTCTTTCAAATTAATCTTTCACCAATTCAAATAAATCTTTGACCATTCAAATTAATCTTTCGCCCATTCAAATTAATATTACACCCTCTCAAATTAATCTTTCACCCACTCAAATTAATCTTTCTCCTATTCAAATCAATCTACTCATCTACTAACCACTGGCCTCTAGCTCTCTCCCCTCCCCTGTATAACCTTCCCTTTCTCTCCACCTATCTATCTGTCATTGCACCTTCTTTCTCAGCTTTCTATTGTTCCTTTCTAACTAGCTTGTACTCCTCACTCTTTTCTAATTAATCTTTTTACATTTATGTAACCCCCTGCACATCAGTGGCGTTTCCGCCTTGCTCGGGGTGAAATGAGTAAAAAAAAAAAAAAAAAAAATTTGAATAGGCGAAAGATTAATTTGAATGGGTGAAAGATTAATTTGAATGGATGAAAGATTAATTTGAATGGATGAAAGATTAATTTGAGTGGGTGAAAGATGAATTTAACAGAAAAATATGTTTCTACTCAGTCGCTTGATTAAATTAACTTTATAACTTTGTTGATTTTCAATTTATATTACATATTATTAACAACGTATTATATTATTGTGATTAATTGGGGGTGCTGCCGATCTTGAAATGGTCGTTATACTATGCTTGACCCCCTATAGTTGCGTGCTCAACCCCATTGAGCTACTGTGGTCATCCGTGAAGGCGCATATAAAAAGGCATTATGCGTTAACATTCGAACAGATGATGCAACAGCCACCTGAAAGGGGATCGAAGGTGGAGTACAGACTGAGACATGTCGAAAATTCAATTGAACAGGGATGGATCTCTCAGTTGGTGTGTAACTATCCCATGCTTTGTAAATTACTTACTGTTTTTATAATAAATTTAGTATGATCGTATTTTTTATTAATTTGAATGGTCGGAAAATTAATTTGAGTGGTCGTAAGATTCATTTGACTGAGCAGAAGATTAATCTGAGTTGTCGGATGATTAATTTGAATAGATGGAAGATTAATTTGAGTTGTCGGATGATTAATTTGAATAAATGGAAGATTAATTTGAGTTGTCGGATGATTAATTTGAATAAATGGAAGATTAATTTGAGTTGTCGGATGATTAATTTGAATAAATGGAAGATTAATTTGAGTTGTCGGATGATTAATTTGAATAGATGGAAGATTAATTTGAGTTGTCGGATGATTAATTTGAATAAATGGAAGATTAATTTGAGTTGTCGGATGATTAATTTGAATAAATGGAAGATTAATTTGAGTTGTCGGATGATTAATTTGAATAAATGGAAGATTAATTTGAGTTGTCGGATGATTAATTTGAATAGATGGAAGATTAATTTGAGTTGTCGGATGATTAATTTGAATAAAAGGAAGATTAATTTGAGTTGTCGGATGATTAATTTGAATAAATGGAAGATTAATTTGAGTTGTCGGATGATTAATTTGAATAAATGGAAGATTAATTTCAGTTGTCGGATGATTAATTTGAATAAATGGAAGATTAATTTGAGTTGTCGGATGATTAATTTGAATAAATAGAAGATTAATTTGAGTTGTCGGATGATTAATTTGAATAGATGGAAGATTAATTTGAGTTGTCGGATGATTAATTTGAATAGATGGAAGATTAATTTGAGTTGTCGGATGATTAATTTGAATAGATGGAAGATTAATTTGAGTTGTCGGATGATTAATTTGAATAAATGGAAGATTAATTTGAGTTGTCGGATGATTAATTTGAATAAATGGAAGATTAATTTGAGTTGTCGGATGATTAATTTGAATAGATGGAAGATTAATTTGAGTTGTCGGATGATTAATTTGAATAAATGGAAGATTAATTTGAGTTGTCGGATGATTAATTTGAATAGATGGAAGATTAAATTTGAGTTGTCGGATGATTAATTTGAATAAATGGAAGATTAATTTGAGTTGTTTGATGATTAATTTGAATAAATGGAAGATTAATTTGAGTTGTTTGATGATTAATTTGAATAGATGGAAGATTAATTTGAGTTGTCGGATGATTAATTTGAATAAATGGAAGAATAATTTGAGTTGTCGGATGATTAATTTGAATAGATGGAAGATTAATTTGAGTTGTCGGATGATTAATTTGAATAAATGGAAGATTAATTTGAGTTGTCGGATGATTAATTTGAATAAATGGAAGATTAATTTGAGTTGTCAGATGATTAATTTGAATAAATGGAAGATTAATTTCAGTTGTCGGATGATTAATTTGAATAAATGGAAGATTAATTTGAGTTGTCGGATGATTAATTTGAATAAATAGAAGATTAATTTGAGTTGTCGGATGATTAATTTGAATAGATGGAAGATTAATTTGAGTTGTCGGATGATTAATTTGAATAGATGGAAGATTAATTTGAGTTGTCGGATGATTAATTTGAATAGATGGAAGATTAATTTGAGTTGTCGGATGATTAATTTGAATAAATGGAAGATTAATTTGAGTTGTCGGATGATTAATTTGAATAAATGGAAGATTAATTTGAGTTGTCGGATGATTAATTTGAATAAATGGAAGATTAATTTGAGTTGTCGGATGATTAATTTGAATAAATGGAAGATTAATTTGAGTTGTCGGATGATTAATTTGAATAGATGGAAGATTTATCTGAGTTGTCGGATGATTAATTTGAATAGATGGAAGATTAATTTCTTGAGTTGTCGGATGATTAATTTGAATAAATGATTAATTTGAGTTGTCGGATGATTAATTTGAATAGATGGAAGATTAATTTGAGTTGTCGGATGATTAATTTGAATAAATGGAAGATTAATTTGAGTTGTCGGATGATTAATTTGAATAGATGGAAGATTAAATTTGAGTTGTCGGATGATTAATTTGAATAAATGGAAGATTAATTTGAGTTGTCGGATGATTAATTTGAATAAATGGAAGATTAATTTGAGTTGTCGGATGATTAATTTGAATAGATGGAAGATTAATTTGAGTTGTCGGATGATTAATTTGAATACATGGAAGATTAATTTGAGTTGTCGGATGATTAATTTGAATAGATGGAAGATTAATTTGAGTTGTCGGATGATTAATTTGAATAGATGGAAGATTAATTTGAGTTGTCGGATGATTAATTTGAATAAATAGAAGATTAATTTGAGTTGTCGGATGATTAATTTGAATAGATGGAAGATTTATCTGAGTTGTCGGATGATTAATTTGAATAGATGGAAGATTAATTTGAGTTGTCGGATGATTAATTTGAATAAATGGAAGATTAATTTGAGTTGTCGGATGATTAATTTGAATAGATGGAAGATTAATTTGAGTTGTCGGATGATTAATTTGAATAAATGGAAGATTAATTTGAGTTGTCGGATGATTAATTTGAATAGATGGAAGATTAATTTGAGTTGTCGGATGATTAATTTGAATAAATGGAAGATTAATTTGAGTTGTCGGATGATTAATTTGAATAGATGGAAGATTAATTTGAGTTGTCGGATGATTAATTTGAATAAATAGAAGATTAATTTGAGTTGTCGGATGATTAATTTGAATAGATGGAAGATTAATCTGAGTTGTCGGATGATTAATTTGAATAGATGGAAGATTAATTTGAGTTGTCGGATGATTAATTTGAATAAATGGAAGATTAATTTGAGTTGTCGGATGATTAATTTGAATAGATGGAAGATTAATTTGAGTTGTCGGATGATTAATTTGAATAAATGGAAGATTAATTTGAGTTGTCGGATGATTAATTTGAATAAATGGAAGATTAATTTGAGTTGTCGGATGATTAATTTGAATAAATGGAAGATTCATTTGAGTTGTCGGATGATTAATTTGAATAGATGGAAGATTAATTTGAGTTGTCGGATGATTAATTTGAATAAATGGAAGATTAATTTTTGAGTTGTCGGATGATTAATTTGAATAGATGGAAGATTAATTTGAGTTGTCGGATGATTAATTTGAATAAATGGAAGATTAATTTGAGTTGTCGGATGATTAATTTGAATAAATGGAAGATTAATTTGAGTTGTCGGATGATTAATTTGAATAAATGGAAGATTAATTTGAGTTGTCGGATGATTAATTTGAATAAATGGAAGATTAATTTGAGTTGTCGGATGATTAATTTGAATAAATAGAAGATTAATTTGAGTTGTCGGATGATTAATTTGAATAGATGGAAGATTAATTTGAGTTGTCGGATGATTAATTTGAATAGATGGAAGATTAATTTGAGTTGTCGGATGATTAATTTGAATAGATGGAAGATTAATTTGAGTTGTCGGATGATTAATTTGAATAGATGGAAGATTAATTTGAGTTGTCGGATGATTAATTTGAATAGATGGAAGATTAATTTGAGTTGTCGGATGATTAATTTGAATAAATGGAAGATTAATTTGAGTTGTCGGATGATTAATTTGAATAGATGGAAGATTAATTTGAGTTGTCGGATGATTAATTTGAATAAATGGAAGATTAATTTGAGTTGTCGGATGATTAATTTGAATAAATGGAAGATTAATTTGAGTTGTCGGATGATTAATTTGAATAAATGGAAGATTAATTTGAGTTGTCGGATGATTAATTTGAATAGATGGAAGATTAATTTGAGTTGTCGGATGATTAATTTGAATAAATAGAAGATTAATTTGAGTTGTCGGATGATTAATTTGAATAGATGGAAGATTAATCTGAGTTGTCGGATGATTAATTTGAATAGATGGAAGATTAATTTGAGTTGTCGGATGATTAATTTGAATAAATGGAAGATTAATCTGAGTTGTCGGATGATTAATTTGAATAGATGGAAGATTAATTTGAGTTGTCGGATGATTAATTTGAATAGATGGAAGATTAATTTGAGTTGTCGGATGATTCATTTGAATCAATGGAAGATTAATTTGAGTTGTCGGATGATTAATTTGAATAGATGGAAGATTAATTTGAGTTGTCGGATGATTAATTTGAATAAATGGAAGATTAATTTTAGTTGTCGGATGATTAATTTGAATAAATGGAAGATTAATTTGAGTTGTCGGATGATTAATTTGAATAAATGGAAGATTAATTTGAGTTGTCGGATGATTAATTTGAATAGATGGAAGATTAATTTGAGTTGTCGGATGATTCATTTGAATAAATGGAAGATTAATTTGAGTTGTCGGATGATTAATTTGAATAGATGGAAGATAAATTTGAGTTGTCGGATGATTAATTTGAATAAATGGAAGATTAATTTGAGTTGTCGGATGATTAATTTGAATAAATGGAAGATTAATTTGAGTTGTCGGATGATTAATTTGAATAAATGGAAGATTAATTTGAGTTGTCGGATGATTAATTTGAATAAATGGAAGATTAATTTGAGTTGTCGGATGATTAATTTGAATAAATGGAAGATTAATTTGAGTTGTCGGAAGATTAATTTGAATAGATGGAAGATTAATTTGAGTTGTCGGATGATTAATTTGAATAAATGGAAGATTAATTTGAGTTGTCGGATGATTAATTTGAATAGATGGAAGATTAATTTGAGTTGTCGGATGATTAATTTGAATAAATGGAAGTTTAATTTGAGTTGTCGGATGATTAATTTGAATAAATGGAAGATTAATTTGAGTTGTCGGATGATTAATTTGAATAAATGGAAGATTAATTTGAGTTGTCGGATGATTAATTTGAATAGATGGAAGATTAATTTGAGTTGTCGGATGATTAATTTGAATAAATGGAAGATTAATTTGAGTTGTCGGATGATTAATTTGAATAGATGGAAGATTAATTTGAGTTGTCGGATGATTAATTTGAATAAATGGAAAATTAATTTGAGTTGTCGGATGATTAATTTGAATAAATGGAAGATTAATTTGAGTTGTCGGATGATTAATTTGAATAGATGGAAGATTAATTTGAGTTGTCGGATGATTAATTTGAATAAATAGAAGATTAATTTGAGTTGTCGGATGATTAATTTGAATAGATGGAAGATTAATCTGAGTTGTCGGATGATTAATTTGAATAGATGGAAGATTAATTTGAGTTGTCGGATGATTAATTTGAATAAATGGAAGATTAATCTGAGTTGTCGGATGATTAATTTGAATAGATGGAAGATTAATTTGAGTTGTCGGATGATTAATTTGAATAAATGGAAGATTAATTTGAGTCGTCGGATGATTAATTTGAATAAATGGAAGATTAATTTGAGTTGTCGGATGATTAATTTGAATAAATGGAAGATTAATTTGAGTTGTCGGATGATTAATTTGAATAAATAGAAGATTAATTTGAATTGTCGGATGATTAATTTGAATAGATGGAAGATTAATTTGAGTTGTCGGATGATTAATTTGAATAGATGGAAGATTAATTTGAGTTGTCGGATGATTAATTTGAATAGATGGAAGATTAATTTGAGTTGTCGGATGATTAATTTGAATAGATGGAAGATTAATTTGAGTTGTCGGATGATTAATTTGAATAGATGGAAGATTAATTTGAGTTGTCGGATGATTAATTTGAATAAATGGAAGATTAATTTGAGTTGTCGGATGATTAATTTGAATAGATGGAAGATAAATTTGAGTTGTCGGATGATTAATTTGAATAAATGGAAGATTAATTTGAGTTGTCGGATGATTAATTTGAATAGATGGAAGATTAATTTGAGTTGTCGGATGATTAATTTGAATAGATGGAAGATTAATTTGAGTTGTCGGATGATTAATTTGAATAAATGGAAGATTAATTTGAGTTGTCGGATGATTAATTTGAATAAATGGAAGATTAATTTGAGTTGTCGGATGATTAATTTGAATAGATGGAAGATTAATTTGAGTTGTTGGATGATTAATTTGAATAAATGGAAAATTAATTTGAGTTGTCGGATGATTAATTTGAATAAATGGAAGATTAATGAGTTGTCGGATGATTAATTTGAATAGATGGAAGATTAATTTGAGATGTCGGATGATTAATTTGAGAGGGAAAAGATGTACTTTTATAGAAAACATTTAAATAATAACACGTGCCTTTTTGTGTGTGTGTTGTTTGTGTGTATGTGTCTGTGTGTGTTTCTGTTTGCGTGTGTGTGTGTGTCTCGGTGTTTGTGTGTGTCAAATTATTGTCGGCCTACATGATATACACGTGTATTTGAATGAAAAGAAAGAAAATGAAAATGAACGTGCCTCAATAGGGAACATTTTCCCCGTGTGCGACTACATCTGATAGCCAGAGTTATCAAAAGGAAAGAGAATAAGTGACAATAACATTATTGCCTATTCATAGGCTTAAGAAGCGTCCATTAACGACGGTTTCTTAGATATCGGCTCGGAACGAGAAATCGGGGAGCCGAGTTCGCATTCCAGCTGAATTCATTGCATTCACTTACACGCAAATACCCTTGGGAAAGGTATTCTTCCTACTATTCCTTCCAGTTATGGGTTAAATAGCAGGACAGATTGGGTTCTATAGCCTTGGTCGGCAACCAGTCTACCGCAGAAAGCAATGGCAACCTACTGCGGGATAATATTCTGCCCAGTCAGTCATGTCTCTTTCGAGACATGATCGCCCAAGTGTGTATCACGTATGGCACTTAACTGACTGAAGTGAAATAACCCACAGCCTTTTGTGTCGTACAATCTTGAAAAGGGGGATGAAATTCTGACGAAAAAGGGGTACATTGAGCAAAAAAGAAATAGGTTGAGAACCATTGAAGTTACTGCAGTTTTCTTTGTATCTGTCAACAACATAGTATAATCAATATTAAATCCTGCTAGGAGTTCTACAGCAAGATAGAAACGATATTCTTTTAAAAAAAAAATAATAATTCTTTATCCCATTTACCATATTTACATCTGGACTATTGTAATTTATTTCGTTGTTATGTTAATGTCTTAGCGATTTTACCCACGATCCTTGATCTTGTTATGCACTTTCTTACAATTGCAGCAAAAATTTCAGATCCAAATTCAGCTACAAATTTATTAATTCACTCTTATGTGTCTCAGATTGAACGGGAAATAAATTTAATTTCTCCTTTCGTACAAACCATTTTAGACATGTTAGATTTCTTTCTTTCTAATGGTTCCTCTTCTGCGTTTTTTTTTCCTCTTTGTTATTTTGTAGGCAAACAACTTCATCATATTGATAAATAATCAAGCTACACACGCGCACATACACACTCACACATACATGCAATGCCAAATGCCAATCACCAATTAAGGAGCGGTTGCGACAATATTAATAGTTATGAACTACTGATGTTATGATAGCAGTAGTCTAATGCTAACGACATGTGCGGCAATTATTAATTAACAACATCTGATTATCAGGATAGGTATTTACTTAATTTCTTTCTTCCTCATTAATACGTCCATCTATCTATCACTAGCCTCTCTCACTTTTCTCTCTATTATTATTCTATCTATCGTTGCACTTCTTTCTTTGCCTATCTATCTATCTATCTATCTATCTATCTATCTATCTATTAATACACGGTGCGATGGATGAATTTACGTCTAAATTACGCAAAAATGAAAATAACACTGACATCCCATTATAACAGATATATTTACCAAAATAACACAAAGAATATTGCGAAATAGTAAAGAATAAATTTATTCTATAAAATCGCCATTGGCTTCAACCACGCCATCCAGAAGACTTCGGAATCTTCCGCATCTCTACCTACAGGGTGCGATGGGTAAATTGTCACCATTTTATATTTTTAATTTTGCGCATGTGCGTTGTTTGTCTTTTATTTTGTCTACTGCACAGTATAGTAGGGTCAGTTGGGCACTGTCTGTGAGAAAAAGAAGACCATTAAAATGAGATGTCAATGTTATTTTCATTTTTGTATCATTCAGACGACAATTTATCCATCACACCCTGTCTATCTGTTAAAATGAAATGTCAGTGTTATTTTCATTTTTGTATCATTTAGACGACAATTTATTCATCACACCCTGTCTATCTGTTAAAATGAGATGTCAGTGTTATTTTCATTTTTGCGCAATTTAGAGGGCAATTTATCCATCGCACTCTGTCTCTGTCATTTCCCTTGGAAAGAGTTTATGCGTACGTATGTATGTATGAGCGTTTGTTTGGCAGGAATGTCTTTGAATGGAGAAGAAGAAGTAAAAGGAATCAACACCCGAGAAAGAAAGAGAAAGAGAACGAATATGCGACGCGACCTTACGTCCGGGTCGACTTGAAGTTTCTCCCGTTCTATTTTAGTGTGTCTTCTCGCTGCTACCATCTGACTATCTGGCTGACACTGACATAAGCCTTTTATAGTTATTTAGTCTTCTCGCACTGGATTGTCAGGTCTTTTTAGTCTTGCAAATCGCTGCCATTGGTCAGAAAATCAATTTAACATCCACTCTCGAAATCCGGTTTCGACTTTTTCTTTACGCACGTGGTCAATCCTTTTTCTATTTGGCAAAACAAGGATTTCACACATCATTGCGAATTTTTGTAAAAGTGAAGAAGAAAGTTGCTTTTAATTCTTAATATCCTATCCACCACAATATAATAGAAATTATGTGAAGTGAAGATGAAATAAATACAAATCAAAAATTAAACATGGCTGAAGATATTTCATCTCATCAAAGTAAAGTCAAAGATCTTTTTCCAAGGCTGCTGAATACGTACATTTTAAAGTAATGCTAAATTGCAATCGTACATTTTAAAGTAATGCTAAATTACAATCGTACATTTTAAAGTAATGCTAAATTGCAATCGTACATTTTAAAGTAATGCTAAATTGCAATCGTACATTTTAAAATAATGCTAAATTACAATCGTACAATTTAAAGTAATGCTAAATTGCAATCGTACATTTTAAAATAATGCTAAATTGTAATCGTACAATTTAAAGTAATGCTAAATTGCAATCGTACATTTTAAAATAATGCTAAATTGCAATCGTACAATTTTAAGTAATGCTAAATTGCAATCGTACATTTTAAAGTAATGCTAAATTGCAATCGTACATTTTAAAATAATGCTAAATTGGAATCGTACAATTTAAAGTAATGCTAAAATGCAATCGTACATTTTCAAATAATGCTAAATTGGAATCGTACAATTTAAAGTAATGCTAAATTACAATCGTACATTTTAAAATAATGCTAAATTGCAATCGTAGAATTTAAAGTAATGCTAAATTGCAATCGTACATTTTAAAATAATGCTAAATTGGAATCGTACAATTTAAAGTAATGCTAAATTGCAATCGTACAATTTAAAGTAATGCTAAATTACAATCGTACATTTTAAAATAATGCTAAATTGCAATCGTAGAATTTAAAGTAATGCTAAATTGCAATCGTACATTTTAAAATAATGCTAAATTGCAATCGTACATTTTAAAGTAATGCTAAATTGCAATCGTACAATTTAAAGTAATGCTAAATTGCAATCGTACATTTTAAAATAATGCTAAATTGCAATCGTACATTTTAAAGTAATGCTAAATTGCAATCGTACATTTGAAAGTAATGCTAAATTGCAATCGTACATTTTAAAGTAATGCTAAATTGCAATCGTACATTTTAAAATAATGCTAAATTGCAATCGTACATTTTAAAGTAATGCTAAATTGCAATCGTACATTTTAAAGTAATGCTAAATTGCAATCGTACATTTTAAAATAATGCTAAATTGCAATCGTACAATTTAAAGTAATGCTAAATTGCAATCGTACATTTTAAAATAATGCTAAATTGCAATCGTACATTTTAAAGTAATGCTAAATTGCAATCGTACATTTTAAAGTAATGCTAAATTGCAATCGTACATTTTAAAGTAATGCTAAATTATTGTCTGTGTTCCAGACATCAGGTTTTTTTTCTTTTTCTTATATTAGAAAATCTTTCTCTGTTACATTTGGAATAGAAACTGATTTCATTTTTGAACTGGGGAAAAGTTAAGCAATTCCCAAAACAAACAGAATCTCTTAAAACAAACTTCAAAATTCCTAAAATAGTAATTCTGAGTTAACTTGTTGACAAATGACCTGGGCTATCTTCGGTGACCTCTAACCTCCTTTCCCAGGTGGACTGACCAAAATCTAACCAGCCACACATGTATATGCGTTTGTTTACAATCAAATCTAATGATAATTATTACCATAATAAATGCAAGTAGGGTAATTGCAGGGTTTTTGGTATTCTATTTTTATCTTTTAGGCAGAGCATCAAATCATTGTCATCTAATATCACGCTGAATACACCGGTTCTCGTTCGATCACCGAAGTTAAGCAATGTGAGCCTGATCAGTACTTAGATGGGTGAACGCTTGGGAATACCAGGCGCTGTAAGCGTTCAGTGACGGATGTGCGTTGTGGTGCAGTGGATATCGGCTTGGAAAGAGAAATCGGTGAGCCGAGTTCGAATTCCAGTTGAGTACCCTGCATTCACTTCAACACTGGAACCCTTGGGAAAGGTATTAATCCGTCACTTACCTTCAGTTATGGGTTAAATAACAGGATGGCACCCGGAGGCAACCCATCTAGTGTTGGTGTCACAATAAAAAAAACACCCTTGGTAGCCCTGGCGCAGCATCAAGTATTCAGCCATTTGACAAGATTATGAATTTCGCTGCAAACTGCGCCAGGGTTCCAGATGCACAAAGAATACTGGAGGGGTGTAGTGAATTCTATCTCGGCCAATGGCCGTAGGACGACGATAAGTGAAAGTCTAACTAATAGCACACATGCTTTTAAATTTTTAGTGAATAATTCCAATATACCTTGTTGACACTTCCGGTCCTCAAGAGTCACACAAGATAGAGTGCTAGTGAATTAGTTGTGTGATAGAAATGTAGAGAATAAAATTTATATTTCTACTGCAAGCAAATGATTCCTGGTATTCCTTCTTGACACTCCTTGGAACTTTTCTCACTAAACTTTACGTCATACAAGACCAAAACGCCACTCAACAAGGGGGTTAGTTACTGAGGCTTATGATATATGAATATAAGAAAATAAGTTTGTTTCTGCTGCAAGCAAATGATTCTTAGCATGCCTTCTTAATACTCTTTGGGATTTTTCTCACTAAACTTTGCACAATACAAGACTCAAGAGCCACTCAAGGAGGCGGTTAGTTAATGAGGTATATGATATTTGAATGTAGGAAAATATGTTTCTGCTGCGAGCAAATGATTTACAACAATCCTTGTTAATGCTCGTGGAAAGTTTTTTGTTTTTTTTACTAAAAGTCTTTCTTACTCAAGGCTCAAGAGCCATGCATGTAAACGATTGTACACACATAATTTAAATTGAACTGAAATATATAACTCCGTTTTTAACTTCTATGTGCCATGTTCTTTCAGGATTTAGTCGAACATTGTCTTCCACATCTTTCTATCCCTTGTCGCTCTTAATACCCCCTTTTCCTGTAATTTTTTCATTAATTTTTCATTTAATTTCCCGCTTCACTATCCCTCTGCTCAAGACAACAAGTATGTCATACGTTGCTTTCTTTTGTCTCTCTTCCCCTCTATCCGTCCCGTGAGCATCAGGTTCTCCAAGTCCCCCTTCCTCATTCAATCAGTTAAGTGCCATACGTGATACACGCTTGGGCGATCATGTCTCGAAAGTGACATGACTGACTGGGCAGAAGATTATCCCGCAGTAGGTTGCCATTGCTTTCTGCGGTAGACTGGTTGCCAACCCAGACTATAGAAACCAATCTGTCCTGTTATTTAACCCATAACTGGAAGGAATAGACGGATTAATACCTTTCCCAAGGGTATTTGCGCACAAGTGAATGCAATGAATTCAGCTAGAATTCGAACTCGGCTCCCCGATTTCTCGTTCCGAGCCAATATCCAATGCACCACAACGCACATCCTTCCTTATTAAAAGTCCCCAAAACATCAGCTGTCTTTCTTTCTGATGTTAAGTATCATTTTTCTTCTAGCGTCCATCCTCTTCAAAACCTCGTCATTACTCACATGTTCTGTCCATGGTATTCTCAGCATCCTTCTGTAGAACCACATTTCGAATGCTTCAAGTCTTTCCTTCATCTTTGATAAAATTGTTCAGCGTTCGCTGACATATTGAAGGACATCATATATATATATATATACGTCAGTTTATTTATATCTATCCCTCACAGTCTGTTCATATTGAAAATACTTTATGAATTACTGAAAATGCGTACAAGTACCAAAAAATAACTAAATGTTCATCATATTTTTATTATAATTCAACAGACAAACCTTAAATATGAGTGTAGTTATACAGATATCTGTCGGTTATCACAGTGGACTTCACCAAACGCCGTAAGGTGGCGCTGTTTTAAAAAATCCAAACATTTCTTCTCTTTTTCCCCCCTCTTACTTCAGAACATAGAATAAGATGTTCCTGTTGGAGCCTGTTTGTTTCCCCAGTCAATTGAACTCGTACACACATACACACACACACACACACACACAGAGCGAGAGAGAGAGAGAGAGAGAGAGAGTCTTAATTGCTAGTTTTACGTCTTTTCCTTTTCATATTAACATAACTTCATTTTGTTAATACATGTATTGCTTGTTTAAAATTTATGTTTTCTGTCTTCTTTCATCAAGATTCACGTGAGTCTGCCAAATATTGTTTGCAAGTAAAATCTTTTATGAGCCTTTAAAAGTTTAAGGGAAAATGTCTATACCACGCAACAAAAGTAGTCAATCCCGCAATACATCTCATAATAAAATATAAAAAGAAAACTTTATGTAAATTTTAAAAATTGTCTATTCTTATTATTAAATTTACTTTTACTTCTCATGTTTTCTCTTTTCTAAAGAAACCGATTATTCAGAATAAGAGCTTTTTCAGAAATTATATCTGCAATAATGAGAAGATTCTATGAATCACCGTTTGTTGAATAAAAAAATGAGAGAAATGCTTCGTGTTCAAATAAAATGATATTTATTTTACGTAAAATTTCTTAACTGTAACAACTATCACAAAATAAAAGTTTGTATTCAGAAAATTCCTTCTGACTGAAAAGGAAATCAACATAAGTAGTCTTTCAGTGAAAAAGAGAGAACGTAGAGTTGGAAGGGAGTTTGCTGTTGCTTAGATGATAAAGACAGAACGACGTGGTTGACTCATGTCTCTTTATTGTTGTCGGTCTTTCTGCAGAGTTTAATGGGTGTCTGGTTTATATGGCTTTTTGTAGGCCCCAGAAGCCTATGTGTATTTGTTGGTAGGAGTTGATTTTATTGGCTATTTTTTATTTTTATTAATTTAAACATTTGAAATATATATTTTAACCGGAAGGCTGCGCGGAGCCTCTGCGTGGTGTGTTTACTTTAGTCATTTAATCTTTTGATTTGAAACAGTTAACTTCCTCTTACTCTAGTCTACTCTAGAATAATAGCATTTCCTGACCACAAAAATGCATTATGTTTACTTTAATTTTGTGTATACTATCACATTATCTTTTGATTTATGTATTTTTTCATAACATCGACTTGTTTGTATTTTACAGAATATGTATTTGTGTATTGACCATATCAAATTACGAGTTTGTTAATTCTTTTTCAAAATATATTATTACAAAAGTAGGTACCTCCACTAAATCGCAAAAAACCGCATAGTTACTTTTAAACTGATTTTTTTAAAATGAAAAGGTTTTCTTGAAACTTTTATTTTAGTTTTAAAATGATTAACTTTTTTAGATGATTAAATTTATTATTTCCAGTAAGCAAAATACTCTACTTTATTTCAAACAGAAATTATATTGATTGGAATATGAAGATTTTTGTAAAAAAAAAAAATGTAGTTAAAGTCCTATGTAATATGTGAATTATACGTGTGAAAATAACTTTCAGTATTCCCTTAAGGTATAGGCTACAATTAGTCTTTCGGGGCTTTTTCCAATCAATCCGAGTGCTCTAAATATAACTGGAACTTTTGATGACTTCAAATACCCCATTTTTGAGATAATAAACACCGTTGGCCAGATGTTTTAAACAACCCTCTGGATTTAATAATTAGTAAGTTTCATACCTTCTTTGGTTTAATTAACTCCTACTAAGCTAGGGTGATGAAACTATTTAATCCATTAGTGTCCTATTTTTTAGATAGGGGGATTACCTAAAATTTTGAATACACCAGCTATATGATCACCATTTGCTAGCAAGGTAGTAAAAATGTTAAAATTTTAAGGACACTTGATGCAGTGATAAGTAAATTTCATTATTATGATTGAACTAGCAGTATAGCCCGGCGTTGCTCGGGTGTAATGAAAGCTTTAAAATTAATCCATGGTCCTGCGGCTCAGACTCAGCCTAAAGAATATTTGTGTAAAGTTTGGTGAGAATCGGATAAAAATTGTGGATTTGTATAAAGGACATACAGACAGATAAACAGACACATACAAACATCTTGCCTTATATATATATATATATATATATATATATATATATATATATATATACTATCGATTTTCTGCACTATTGTAAGAACTGCAACCTTGAAACTTCTGAATATCGTTTCTTATGTCTTTGTCTATGAGTGTATCATATTTGATTAAAATCGGACCATTCCTTCTATAACCCGATTTTTTTTTATTATCGATTTTCGATATTTATCGAGGGTACCTCGACATAAAACTGAGCTAAGAACACTCGCAAACGCTTATAGTACAACCGTGTAAATTTTCAAGAAAATCGGTTCAGCCGTTTCAGAGTCTAGAGGTAGCGGACACACTCACACACAGACAAACTTCCATTTATAAATAAGTTTAGATAGATGATAAACCCTTCAGAAATAGAAAGTTCCTCTGGCTCAAAATAAATGAATTATGTTTATTTTAACTGAATTCAGTGTCGGAATAGTATGTGGTCTACCTTTTGAATGTGAACGACGAAATTCTGTTACTAGTATATAATGTGACCTACTTTAAAAAGCGTATTATAAGAAAGTATAGTATTTTTGAGCAGCAATCCCTCTTTTAGACACGTTTCATCAAAAATTAAAAACAAAGTGTAATGGTTAAGTTTTATGTAATTCTTCATGGGATCTTTTGATTTTTTTTTTTCAAAAGTTTTATTTATCGGAACACTTTCGGCTATACTTTTAGCCATTTTCGCGTAATTATATCGGCCATACAACTACGAAATTGACTCGAAGACTCACGCTGCATCTCTCTGAACGGAGCTCAATTCGATCACAATTAAACACAAACCCTGCTCTGCACTCCACTTGCTTTAACCCATCAAATATGTCTCTTGATTCTTTCCTCTGTCTCTACTTCCCTCTATCTGTTCTGTGGGTATTAGTTTCTCCAAGCCCTCCTTCCTCATCACGTATCCCAGAAACCTCAGCTGTCTCTTCCCGATGCCAAGTATAAGTTTCATTTTCGTTTGCTTCCTCTTCAAAACCTTGTCGTTGCTTACATGTTCGATTAATAATATCCTCAGCATCCTTCTGTAGAACCACCTTTCTGTTGCTTCGAGTCTTTCGTTCATCTTTGATGAGATTGTCTAACATTCGACGCCATATATCACTTAAAACTTCAGTACTGTTTTCTTTGTTTCCAACGAAATCTTTCATCTCGATATTCTGCTTAGTTTTTAAAATTCTTCTTCATTTGTCGTGTCTCTTCAGGATGTAGACTGGCTCTATCCTTTGTCACTCTCATCATTCTTCCTCTTGACATCCCTCCGAAACCCCGCTCTGCCATCCATTTGCTCAGGCCTATCAAGTAGGTCTCGAGCTGCTTTCTCCTGTCACTTCTTCATGTGCCGTGTCCTTTCAAGACGAACGCGATCATGGACTTCCACTAGGCTCTGTCTCTTGTCAGCCCTCAATATTTTTCTCTTGGTATAGATAAACCCCGCTCTGCCATCCATTTTGCTCAGGCCTATCAAGTAGGTCTCGAGCTGCTTTCTCCTGTCACTTCTTCATGTGCCGTGTCCTTTCAAGACGAACACGATCATTGGACTTCCACTAGGCTCTGTCTCTTGTCAGCCCTCAATATTTTTCTCTTGGTATAGATAAACCCCGCTCTGCCATCCATTTTCTCAGGCCTATCAAGTAGGTCTCGAGCTGCTTTCTCCTGTCACTTCTTCATGTGCCGTGTCCTTTCAAGACGAACGCGATCATTGGACTTCCACTAGGCTCTGTCTCTTGTCAGCCCTCAATATTTTTCTCTTGGTATAGATAAATCCCGCCTCCTTTTATGCCATCCATTTTCTTCAGGCCTCCTTTAATCAAGGACTTGGAGGTCTCGGAGCCCTGCCTTTCCTTTTCCGGCCACTTCTTCATGTTATGCCGTGACCTTTCAAGACGAACGCGATCATGGACTTCCACTAGGCTCTGTCTCTTGTCAGACCTCAATATTTTTCTCTTGGTATAGATAAATCCCGCTCTGCCATCCATTTTCTCAGGCCTATCAAGTAGGTCTCGAGCTGCTTTCTCCTGTCACTTCTTCATGTGCCGTGACCTTTCAAGACGAACGCGATCATGGACTTCCACTAGGCTCTGTCTCTTGTCAGCCCTCAATATTTTTCTCTTGGTATAGATAAACCCCGCTCTGCCATCCATTTGCTCAGGCCTATCAAGTAGGTCTCGAGCTGCTTTCTCCTGTCACTTCTTCATGTGCCGTGTCCTTTCAAGACGAACGCGATCATTGACTTCCACTAGGCTCTGTCTCTTGTCAGCCCTCAATATTTTTCTCTTGGTATAGATAAACTCCGCTCCGCCAACCCTTTGATCAAACCTAACAAGTACGTCTCGCGCTGCTTTCCCCTGACTCTATTTCCATTTATCTGTTCTGTGAGTATTAAATTCTCCAGGCCCTCCTTCCTCATTACATGTCCCAGAAACCTCAGCTGTCTCTTCTTTATATTATGTGTTTTATCCTCGTTTCCACCTTCTCCAACACCTCGTCGTTAGTCACGTGCTCAGTACTGTTAATAAAAATGCTACTAATGCAAATCTGCTTTTAAATATTTGCATAAAACGAATTTTTTTCCTTTGATTCCCGTGCTTTCATGTTTTGTATTATTTTTGTTTTTATTTTTTTGAATAGCATTTACATTGTTTCAACTTGTGAATAGATCGACATACAAGCCCAATCCACAAAACACTCTTATTAAATTCTAAACCACTCCCCCATCTGCCACCAGATATATTTTTTCTCTTACTAAACGAATGTTTTGCTGTAAACAGTTCAGATTATATCAAGACCATCTGGTTCACATTACAATATCACAGACGGGTTGATATTCATATTCACATGTGTGGGTGTGGTGGGTACATATACATGAATATTTGTGCATAAACACACATATGTATATACACTATAAACCAACAGTTTATGGTCACCCTTCAACTTTAAGAATTACTAAATTGCATAAAGTTTTTTGTTTTAATTTACTCAAAGTAACTTACAATGGGTGAAGCCTGCAGGTTTTGTTAAGTGGCACCCGTCTTCGAACATTATGGACTGGAATCCCAAACAAAGAACTGCACCAGATAATAGAAATCACATCACTTGACGACTACCAACACCAGCAACAAGTAAAATGAATAGCTAGAAGATAACTAGAAGAGAAAACAATGACATAATCACGATGTTTCCATGAGTATAGGAGAAAAAGGAATTGCTAGAGGTAGTTTCACCCAACACCACAAATTGCTACAGAACCAAACCATTTACTTAAGAACTCAAGTCATGTTCATAAATAGCCTCGTCAAATCGACACTTTCATATAAATGTCATACATGGCACCAAATCCTGTCAAAAATATCTAAATTGTCAAATTTATTCAACCGCTATTCAATGGTTAAACCCAGAGATTCTTTGCAAAAACCATCCTTCTTATCAGAGTAAAATGCTTTAATTATTTTATCTTACCATTAGTCCTGTAGTTCATTCATCTATGTACCGTTTCACTTCAGGATGTTGGTCATCGTGGCTCTCAACAACTTCTTACTATTCACAGATCTAATCATGGTTTGTTGTCGTCTCTGTTCTGTTATCCATTTACATATCATGGTAAGATATGTTGGTCATCTTGGCTCTTCCAAACTTCCTATACTTTACCACTCTATACATAGTTTGTCGTAGTCCTCCTCCTGCTATCCATTTACATATGGTCGTAAGGTATGTTGGTCATCATGGCTCTTCCCAACTTCCTATCCTACACAGCTCTAATCATGGTTTGTGGTAATCCCGGTTTGCTATCCATTTACATATGGTCGTAAGGTATGTTGGTCATCATGGCTCTTCCCAACTTCCTATCCTACACAGGTCTAATCATGGTTTGTTGTAATCCCAGTTTGCTAACCATTTACATATGGTCGTAAAGTATGTTTGTCATCATGGCTCTTCCCAACTTCCTATCCTTCACAGCTCTAATCATGGTTTGTCGTAGTCCCCCGCCTTCTATCCATTTACATATGGTCGTAAGGTATGTTGGTCATCATGGCTCTTCCCAACTTCCTATCCTTCACAGCTCTAATCATGGTTTGTCGTAGTCCCCCGCCTTCTATCCATTTACATATGATCGTAAGGTATGTTGGTCATCATGGCTCTTCCCAACTTCCTATCCTACACAGCTCTAATCATGGTTTGTCGTAGTCCCCCGCCTTCTATCCATTTACATATGGTCGTAAGGTATGTTGGTCATCATGGCTCTTCCCAACTTCCTATCCTACACAGCTCTAATCATGGCTTGTGGTAATCCCGGTTTTGCTATCCATTTACATATGGTCGTAAGGTAGGTTACTGTATGTTTCCTTCGGACCCTTTTGCCTTCAGTATGTCTTATGACTGTTCTTGCTTATTGTATCGAACTTTTAAAGTAAACCTTATCATAGAATAGGTTGTGGAAGAGGCATTTTCGCTCAACACCGCAAATTAATATAAAACCAAAGCATCAACCTGAAAGCATGAGTCATGTTTGTAATTAGCCTCGTCAAATCGAGACTTTTATGCGGATGTCATGCATGGAACCAAAACTGTTTAGAAATATCTAAACTGTCAGCTGTATACAACCACTTTCTCAAATCAATAGTGAAAAAAGTCTTCGGTTGAGTGAAGTCTGACTGTTTTGTCAAAAAACCATCTCTCTTTGTACGTTGTCGACTGACACTACATAATCACAAACAACTTTACTAAATAACAAAAATCACATCCTTTTAGGGACTACCAGCAAAAGCAACAACTAAAATGAGTAGCTCATGTAATTTTAAAATAAAACAAAGACATAATCAAAGTGTCGACATTCCACACTACGTGAAATTAAATGTTTGGTAGGAAGCCTTCCATCAGTACCGGAAAGAGCGATAACAGCTACTGGACTGGAGAAACCTCTTCTTATGACAATGGTTTTATAAATTTCAACCCACAACACATCCACATTCCTCATAAGAATTATATCCTTTAGTAACCACAATATTTTGTTATTTATCTACTTATCTTTCCATGTCTGTGTATCTATCTATAAAAATTGTATTCGTATCTATCTATATATCTATCTCTGCCAAACTAGACACAAGCATTTTCCCATCTATCTACCTATTTATAGATGTACGTCAGGCTGTTTTTATCTACCTCAGTCAAATAGAAGGTTAAACGGGAATCCTCCCATCATTACCGGAAAGAGTGATGACAGCTACTTGACTTGAGAAACCTGTTCTCATGAAAAAATATTCTACAAATTTCAACCGACAACAGTACTGCCTGCTCGGTCCATGAATACCAAATGTTTCCTTGTAGGGAAACAGATAATATTACGATTACTATTACTAATCTAAGATGCTGAAACCGTTTAGCTGATTAGTGCATGACATCCAATCTTTAAGAGAGAGGAATTAGTTAAATTTCGAGTTGTTTATATCTATCTATCTATCTATCTATCTATCTATCTATCTATCTATCTATCTATCTAAACATATTTATCAATCCATATATCTGTCATTTCTGTCAACTTGACTGCCTGTTCATATCTATCATAATCTGTTCATATGTGTCTGTTTCTGCTCATATCTATGTAGATGTCTATCTGTGGCAAACTAGACAAAATGTTTTACTATCTATCTATCTATCTATCTATCTATCTATCTATCTATCTATCTATCTATCTATCACAACCAGTTACTTATCTATCTATCTATCTATCTATCTATCTATCTATCTATCTATCTATCTATCTATCTGTTCATATTGAATATAATGATAATTTACTGAAAAATGCTTACATGGACCAACAAATAACTAAATGTTAATCATATTTTTATTATAATTCAACAGCGAAACTGTAAATATGAATGTTTAACTTCATTATTATGATTATTTGATATTTGATGTTTCAAGAAGAGAAAGTCCCTCTGGATGAAGTGAATTAGTATTTTAGTCTGGAAACAATTATGTAACCGTTCATTCTTAGCTAATTCCAAACATTTTCTCTCTCTCTCTCTCTCTCTCTCTCTCTCTATATATATATATATATATATATATATATATATATATATATGTACATGTGGGTAGTAATCTTTCATTTATTTGTGTTTCTTATCATAAATCAATTACCTATACTGGCGATACAACCACTTTTCTGAGTAGACATCCTACATAGCACCTATTTAGTTATAATAGTACAATAAAAAACAAATTTTTTAACCTATAACTTACAAGAACTCTGAAGAAAAACTTTGGTTGAAAATACAAAAATACTATTTAAATCACAATGTCAAAGACGCCTCGCTATAATTGAGGAACTATATATCAACAATTTTCTCCTACCATCAATCTTACACTTTTTAACAGTGTAAATGGATTTTTAAACGTTTTTATAAAAAAAACAGATAGATGCTCCCGCGATGCTCAGCCCCGTCAATCACGTGTTAGCTTTAAATAACTCTCCATTTAAAAAAAAAACAAAAAAAACAATAAAACACAAACAAATTACATTACAGCCATACATGAGGGCATAACAAGACCAGAAAAATAACATCCTTGAAAATGGCCCGTGAAGAGGTTGAAAGCGCTTGGAAAGTCGAAAATTATGGAACATTTTTACATTCTTTTTCTCCAGCAAAAAAAGAGGAAATATGTAAGAATACTGGAAAAATTAAATCAAAAATTAATAAATTCTTTGTTGTCGTTCGTTTTTAACGAATATATATATATATATATATATATATATGGGGGGGTGTCTTGAGTTTCTTTGTCGGGCAGAATGTTTTTTCTTATCAGAATCCATTTGCACATTTATAAATCTACCTAATTCAATCGCTTATTGAATATTGTTTCCATATCTGGTCGGGTGCTTCTGCTATTTATCATGAGGTTCTCGACAAAATCCAAAGAAAGATCTGCAGTGTAATTGGTCCAGACTTTGCATTTTGACTTCAGTCTCTTTCTCATGGACGTGACGTGGCTTCCATCTGTCAAATATTTTCACGGCAACTGCTATGACAAGCTTTTTTTTTTCCCCTGGTGCTCCGACCACATGGATTTAAACGCTCAATTAAGGTGGTATATAGGTTCCCACCCCTTTTACCGTTGAAATAATTAAATGTAACCGTCAAATCTACTCGAACAGTTTCTTTTCTTGCACTTCCCGTTTGTGGAACTCCTTTCTGTCTGCTTGTTTCCCTGATAGCTACAATTTCCAAAAATTTAAATGCAACGTCATTTCCATCTTCTATCTTCTTGAATCCTGTTCGTCTTTTGACCTTTCTTCACTACCACTTCCTTCCAGTCTTTTCTCTCACTGTATTTCTTACGCACTAGTGGCGGTCTTGCCCTTCTTGGAATGAAATGATTATATATATATATATATATATATATATATATATATATATATATATATATATATATATTGTTCCTTGATAGTTCTAATTTAAATAATGTATATTTTGGCATCAAAGTTTCTTTCGATCATATTCCTATTCCTCTGGTGAACTTTAACAAGACAAACGTAACTCATCCCGATTGTTCTGATAAGAAAAGAATTCCCGAATTTATTGGTCGGAGCTTCGGACTCAACACGAGGCCTACATCAAGTGCCTTGAGTAGATAGTGTTGTCCCTTGATCAAGAAGGTAGCTGCTGAAAGACACAATGTCTGGCAACAGGAGTCTGTAGCATGCCACACAAGCAGAATAACTCAGTCTGCAACCACATCACCCAACTCCCCAGACTGCAACCTCCTGTGTGGGGCATAGTCGAGCGAGAGACCAACAAAACTCCTTGTAACAGTGATCCAAAAAGGAACTGGACACAAAGAGTTTTGATTTCAATACCTCGTCACGCAGAGGGAACAAAAACTTGGTGAGTTAAGTTACCATACTGAAACTGAAATATCCAGAAAAGGCATAGCACATGGAACTAGAACAATCTACCTCCGTAAACTAAATAAATGATTCGCTTCTAAATTCCAACATATATCAGCTGAAGAAGGCCGGAGCATACCATGGCCAAAACCTTGTTAATATCCACTGATCCATCACACCCAATGATGCATAGGGTAGCAACTTTTTTGTTGATGTAACAAACTGTTTTTTACGGGGCAGGTTTGTTAGCCCTGCGCCCAATCTCCCAAACCTGGAGGACCAGTGGACCATTCTTGATACTTACGTTTACAGCACCTGGTATTCCCAAATGGTCACCCATTTAAGTATTGACCAAGCTCGATGCTGCTTAAATTCGGTGATCGGACAGTATAGCCGTAGACGTTGTTAATATGGTATTATCAAATTATAAAATAAATAGAACGATAAAATATAACATAGATAGATAGATAGATAGATAGATAGATAGATAGATAGATAGATATGCGAACTTTTTATAACTGTTACATAATTGTTTCCAAACTAATATACTTGATGAAGACAACAGTCTGAATTATACAAATAGTGTTACATAATTACGAGATGTTTTTGGTTTTCTTCTTCTACTACTACTTCTTATATGTGCCGTGTCCCTTCAGGACGTAGGCAACCATGATCTTCCACATTTCTCTATCCCTTGTAGTTACTCCTCCCAAACTCTGCTCTGTCTTTCCTTTCTTCGCTTTCATCAAGTATTTCATGTGTTGCTTTCTCCTATTTCTCTTTACCACTATTTATGAGTATCAAATTATCCAAGCCCTCCTTCCACATTATACGTCTCAGAAACTTCAGTGATCTTTTCCTTATGTTAAATATGTTTTTCCTTTTCGTCTCCATCCTCTCCAAACCTCGTCGTTGCTAATATGTTCGGTCCATGGTATCATCAGCATCTCACGTTTCGATTGTTTTAAGTCCTTTCTTCATCTTTGCCCAGCATTCGCTGCCCTATTGAAAAACAGACATCACATTATTTACTCGAGCTACTAGTCTAGCAACTAGGTCCCACCCTTTTACTGTGAAGCCAATAAAATGTAACCTCGTCTTCTACTCTAACAGTTTCTTTTCTCGAATATCCTACCTTTCGCAAATGTATTTGCGCATAAGTCAATGCAACGAATTCAACTGAAATTCAAACTCAATTTCTCCTACACCCCATTAGAATGAAACAGGCTAGCCTCCCTGAGAGTAAAACACTACGCCTCCTTGCCCTCAAGTTGAATGACTATATCAAAGCCATTGCTAAATCTGCTGCTAAAAAGGTCGGTTCACTGTGCAGGGCCATGAAGTTTTTCCCGCCTGAGTCCATCCTGCACATATATAAATCTTCCATCCGCCCGTGTACTGAATACTGCTGCCACATTGGTCGAGGTTCTTGACAAAGTCCAACGGAGAATCTGTAATGTGATCGATACCAACTTAGCATCTCGGCTGCAGACGCTCTCTCACCGGCGTGAAGTGGCTTCTCTGTGCCTCTTCTATAAATACTTTCACGTCTTCTGCTCTACTGGTGCCCCCTAGGTATGAATTTACACGAGCTACTAGATTAGCAACTAGGTCCCACCCTTTTACAGTGAAACCGATAAAATGTAACCGCAATTTCTACTCTAACAGCTTTTTTTTTCACGCACTTCCCATCTGTGGAATTCTCTTCCATATACTTGCTTCCTCGACAGCTACAATCTCCAAGAATTTAAATGTAAGGTCAATAGACAACTCCTATCTCACTAACTCGCATCCACAAGCTCTTTTTTCAACTACTCCGCCCCCATCCTCGGTATCCTCATCCGTTTATTACCCTCCTCCTGACATTTCCTGTAACTAACCCCTCTTTCTCATCACTTTCTCCTATGTAACCCCCTGCACAACAGTGGCAGTAGAATGCCTTGCTTGGGGTGAGATGATTAAAAACAAAAAAAAAATGGAACAGGCCAGGTCGCAATAAACATTTCTACAGTCCGGAAATTTTTCAATACTGCCTTGAAAAAATTTGGTTTCATTTGTTCACCTAAATCGATCCTCGGCGTATTTATGGAGTCGATAAATTCCTGGCTGCCAAATAAATTGTGAAGAAAATAAACTGTTGGAGTAGAAGTGGAAATTGCGTTTAGCTATTTCAACAGTAAAAGTATGGGACCTATCTAGGAGCAGGATTAAATTCATGTAATCGAGACACCAGGGAAAAATTGTCAGAGTAGTTGCCATGAGAAAATTATAGGAAAGACAGAGGAAGGGCACGTTATGTCAGTGAGAAAATGACTGAAGTCGAGATGCCTGGTCAGGACCAATTACATAACAGGTCCCTTCTTTAGAGTTCGGTAACAACCTCGAGATGTACAACAGGTACGCCAGACCAAATATGGCAGCAGCATTCAATGCAAAGACGAATGGCAAATTTGTAAATGTGCAAAATTGATTCTGACGAGAAAAAAGTTACTGGTACGACACAGCAACCCAACTTTCTTTGCAGTATATGCAGATATTGATTCGATGTAGTTGCTACACTTCAATTAAGTGGAAAACGTGAGGTCAAGATGGTTCTGAGTGTTGCTCTCCAGGAGTCTAGCGCCAGGTATGCTGATGGCAGCCAGAAAATGTTCTCCGCTGTGGTTAAATGAAATCAGTGTTATTTTAGATGCGTTAAAATTAGCAAGCCATTTCTTGCCCCAGTTAATCACTGAGTGGAGTTCCTTCAAACAAAAGGTAAAGAAGGAAATTCCTAATCAGAACGGAAGAGCAATAACAGTTACTGGAATTGAGAAATATATTTACCTGAAAAAAGTGTTTTTTTTTGTTTTGTTTTTTTAATCATTTCACCCCGAGCAAGGCGGAAACGCCACTGATGTGCAGGGGGTTACATAAATGTAAAAAGATTAATTAGAAAAGAGTGAGGAGTACAAACTAGTTAGAAAGGAACAATAGAAAGCTGAGAAAGCAGGTGCGATGACAGATACATAGGTGGAGAGAAAGGGAAGGTTATACAGGGGAGGGGAGAGAGCTAGAGGCCAGTGGTTAGTAGATGAGTATTGACTTTGCATTTAAATTTCTGGAGGTTGTAGCCGTCAGGAAAACAAGAATACGGGAGTGAGTTCCACAGGCGGGAAGTGCGAGAGAAGAAGCTGCAGGAGTAGAATTGACGTGATTTCGACCTTACATCTTAGTGGCATTATTGTTACTTCTATCTGCCTAAAAGCAGTTCTTTTATTGTCCTGTCTTCTCACTAATGTCTTCTCATTGTCTTGCCCTCACAGTAACTCAATGCATCTTAGTGATATTCTCTACTTGCTTTGGGTTAAATTATTAAAAAATGAAAAAATATTAAAAATAAATTATAAGACCCAGAAAAAAAGATGAATAAATTCATTTCTAATTTTATATGAAAAGGAATCCATTAGTTAGTCAGTTTTTTTTTAATCGTATCACCCCGAGCAAGGCGGTAACGCCACTGATGTGCAGGGGGCTACGTAAGAGTGAAAAGATTGGAAAAGATAAAGCCGGAAACCACATCCTAAACAAGGAACAAAGGATGAGCCTCTTAACCTGTTCAATAGACGTGGGTGGAGTGTGAACCGGGCGATAGATAGATCTATCTACTCCAATTGAAAACAAAAAAGAAACAAGGTGAGAAGATTGGAAAAGAGAAAGCCGGAAACCACATCCTAAACAGGGAACAAGGGATGAGCCTCTTAATCTGTTCAATAGACGTGGGTGGAGTGTGAACCGGGCGATAGATAGACTTATCTACTCCAATTAAGAAAGTTGGTTCACGATGTCTTCCAAGACAATTTTTCTCTCCAGAATCTTATCTCCATTCATCCATGCTGATAATATTGCTGCCACATATGGTTCACTGCCTCTTCTGTTTACCTTGGCCCTCTTGATGAAATTCAAAGAAGAATCGGCAATATTATTGGTCCTGATCTGGTGACTCGGCTTCAGTCACTTTCCCATCGCCATATAGTTGCCCTTCTTTGCCTTTTCTATAAATACTTCCATCAATTTACAGTTGAGTTGGCTACATACAAAGTTTAAAGTTCTTTCATTCAGTGTCTAACTGTATTCTGTTAAAAGGCTAGCTCAATGGTCCTAAAAATGATCAATACTGATCCCTGGGTGCCAAATGGACTATAATTGATGTTCAATAAATGCACAGGATCAAAAAGGGGTTTGATAAATCAATTTTGGTGACTTAGACTAATTTTAAACCAAACATCAATGCAATCATGAAAGAACTCGTTTCTATTCATGATGTCAATCAATTCAATAAAGAAAGTATGTTATTTTAATTTAATATATTTTTATTACCCAGATTATTAAATTTTTATCATTATTGTTTTGGAGAAACATACCTATTCCTCAGATAATGGACTCTCCCTCCTATATTAAGAAGAGTTAACAGGAAGTTCTGAGGAACTTTATAGTTCTTTAGACTTTTATTTGAGTTCAGTAGAATTACTAGGCAGTTGATATTAGTCGGCAGTTAGCCGAATGCTAGGGAGTCAGCTTTCAGTAGAAGATTACCAAGTTCCTAACATTTGGGGTACGTTAAGTCGATTAGCAACCAACATAGCACGATTATAACCATCAGTGCGAAAACTACTCCACAACAATTATTATTAATCTTTGAATTTGGTAATGGTTTATATACATTTCGAGACATGATCGCCCAAGCGTGTTTCACGTATGGCACTTAACTGACTAACTGAATGGTTTCTAACACTGGAAAGGGTTTTAAATGCAAGATATCTGCTCTGCCTACGGCATTTCTTTTCTTTTTTCTTTTTTCTTTTTTCTTTTTTTTGCAATGTTATTATGCTGGCTACAATTCTGATCGTATGAAAATGTTTTTGGAGATTCTTTGGAAGCAGTCCAACCGTTTTGATGGCAGTTGGCGCAGCCTCTACATTCCACAGTCTCTCAATATCTACCCTGAGTTGTTCACATTCTTTTCAATTTCTTTACCTGTAGTCATCTCCAGGGTAAGCCACATGTATCAACAGACATTCATGGGAACTTTTTATGATCTATATTGTACCTAGTATGGTGTCAGCTTCATTTGTGAAGACTATTATTATTATTATTATTATTATTATGTTTGATTTCTGTTGCAAACTCATTTCCTTCTGGGTCCTAACCAGAGACCTAAGGTCAGAAATACCATCATGACATTATTATTATTATTATTATTATTATTATTATTATTATTATTATTATTATGTCATTTTTCATCATATTTCGATTTCTGCTTTGGTCTCACTACCAACCAAGTCTGCGGGAAGACCTAAGGCAGGTAGTGGCGTGTTGTTATGGCTCCATTTCATGTTTTTCTATCTTCCCTATCATCCTCAACATTACATAGATAAAGTTTTCCTTAGTGTGTGGGCTGTACTTAATAAGACAATTTTTTGTATATCTCTTAAGCTGGGGTTTCCAGGGATTCTTTCAATGTGTTGTTTTGTTCCATTTTTTATCATTCCAAGTGCACCTACTATCACTGGCACAACTCTTGTTTTCAATTTCCACATTTTTTCTATTTCAATTTCCAGGTCTTTATATTTTGACAGTTTTTCAAATTCCTTGATTGCTATGTTACAATCCGCTGGACAAGCCATATCAATTAATAGACAAGTTTTCTCCTTCTGGTTTTTAACAATAATGTCTGGCCTGTTTGCTTCAATTTTTCTGTCTGTGTAGATGGTGTAATCCCATAGAATGGTTACATCTTCTATTTCTGTAACCGATGCTGGATGATGTTCATACCAGTGTTTGTTTACAGCTTTTCCATAATGTTTGCACATTGTCCAATGTAAATATTGCCCAACTCTATCGTGGCGATTTTTATATTCGTTTGGGGCAAGCACAGAACAGCCTGAGATTAGGTGGTCTATTGTTTCTTGGTGTTTATCACAAAACCTGCATTTTGGATCCATATTATTATGCATAATATTTGCCTGAAAGTTTCTCGTGAAAAGACTTTGGTCTTGTGTTGCAAGTATAAATCCTTCAGTTTCAGACTTTAATCCAGATGCACGTAACCATCGATGAGTATTAACTTTGTCAACATTGGATTTATTGGCACGTACTGGATATTGGCCATGCAGAGGTTTGTCTTGCCAGCGCTGTTTCATCTTTTCAAGAGCTTTATCTTTGGCTTTCATTTTCATATTTTTTGCCGCAATAGTTGGTTCTTGGCTTCTGTTTTGCTTTTCTACAGAATCTACTAACTGTAAATCTTGTTTGTATTTACTGCCTTCTTTTATTATTGAATATTTTTTCTTTCTTTCTTCATGTTGCCTTACTAATTGTATCATCCAATCCTTTGTTGTTTCTATGTATGTTAGTAAGCCAATAGTTGTTGTCTTGTATGACAATTCCAGCTGAATAAGACCCCTTCCACCTTCTTTACGGGGTATTATTATTATTATTATTATTATTATTATTATTATTATTATTATTATTATTATCTTTCATTTTTGTTATATATACATTTCCTTCCGTGTCCCAACCAAACACATAAAATAAGAAAAGGCACCATGACATTTTCCACTTAACATCTATTAACAATATATTATCTTACGTAGATAAATCTCTTCGTCAGTTGTGAGCTGTACTTGTACAATTTTCTGTATTTCTTTAAGGTATAGATTACCAAAAATCCATTAAATGAGTCTATCGGATTCTTTTTCGATCAATCCGAGGGCTACAACTACAACTGAAATTATTGATTTTCTCACGAGCCACATTATTGAGATTTCATGATCCTTGTATTTTGATAGTTTTTTTCTAGGACTCTATCAGATTCTTTGTTCGCAATTTCCGCCTGTAGAATTCCCTTCCGTATACTTGCTTCCCCAAAAGCTACAATCTCCAATAATTTAAATGCAAAGTCAATTGCCATCTCTTATCTTCTTGACTTGCATCCTTCTCATGACAACTCTTTTATCCTTTGTTCTTCTACCTTTACACTTAACTCTCGTGCAGCCCTTTTTACACCTGTATTCTCATCCTTTTCTTAATCATTAACTGACTTTCCTGTAACTTGTTGCACTTTCTCATCACTCACCTCTTCTGTAACCCTATGCGCACCAGTGGCAGTTCTGCCTTGCTTGGGGTGAAATGATTTTAAAAAAACGATCTTCAAAGTTACATTACAGTCTGCAAGTACTGCCATGTTAATAAGAAAGCATATTCCGTTCTTGTGGTCTTTGATCACAATGTCTAGGCAATTAGCTTTTCTGTCTTTGTATATTGTAAAATCCCATGATTTTACCCATAAAATCGTTACAAGTCCAATCTCTGTAATTGGATCTGGGTGATATTCATACCAGTATCTTGCAGTTTCCTTTCCATAAGAGTAGAAGCTTTTCCAGTGCAGATATTATCCCACTCTATCATATAAGATATCATATATTATCATATATATTACCCCACTCTATCATATAAGATATCATATATTATCATATACATTATCCCACTCTATCATATAAGATATCATATACTAGCATATATATTATCCCACTCTATCATATAAGATATCATATACTATCATATATATTATCCCACTCTATCATATAAAATATCATATACTATCATATATATTATCCCACTCTATCATACAAGATATCATATATTATCATATATATTACCCCACTCTATCATACAAGATATCATATATTATCATATATATTATCCCACTCTATCATATAAGATATCATATATTATCATATATATTACCCCACTCTATCATATAAGATATCATGTATTATCATATATATTATCCCACTCTATCATATAAGATATCATATACTATCATATATATTATCCCACTCTATCATATAAGATATTATATATTATCATATATATTATCCCACTCTATCATATAAGATATTATATATTATCATATATATTATCCCACTCTATCATATAAGATATCATATATTATCATATATATTATCCCACTCTATCATATAAGATATCATGTATTATCATATATATTATCCCACTCTATCATATAAGATATCATGTATTATCATATATATTATCCCACTCTATCATATAAGATATCATATACTATCATATATATTATCCCACTCTATCATATAAGATATATATTATCATATATATTATCCCACTCTATCATATAAGATATCATATATTATCATATATATTATCCCACTCTATCATGCCAAGTGTTATATTCAGTGGATGCTAATATGGTGCAACCTGATACAAGATTGTCATTTTTTTCTGGATATTTATTAAAGAATCTGCATTTTGGTTTAACACAATTTTTCAGTATGTATACTTGGTAATTTCTAGTTAGCAAGCATTGGTCCTTTGCAGAATAATATAAAATCTTCCCTTTCAGTTTTTAACTCTGCAAAATTATTATTGTTTGCTTTAGTTTCTGTTATATACTCATTTCTTTCCGGGTCCCAACCAGAGACCGAAGGTCACAACTAGCATCATGACATTTTTCACTGATCATTTTTGTAAAAGAAAAAAAATTAAGATCGCACACATTTTACATAAATAAAGCTCTCACATTACGTTTGCATTTCTTTATAGAGAGATTGAAGAGATCCCTGACAGCCCATCTACCAGGAATCTCTTCAATTAGTCTATTGAAGCCTTTTCCAATCAAACTGAGGGCTTCAGCTACAATTGGAACTATTGATGTCCTCGTGTGCAAGATTTTTGCGATTTTCACTTCACAATTCTTGTATTTTGATGGTTTTTAGAAGATCTTTAATGACACATTTCAATCTGCAGGGAATATGTCAATAAGAAGGCATATCTTACTCTTGTGGTCTTTGATCATGATGCCTGAGCAATGATGATGATGCGTGAGATTTAGATGGAGATGTTTTTAAACAATGGAAATGGCTTTAAGAAACTCTTTGTCAAGCCCCAAGATTATTGTGGGAGAAATAGTAATGGTGTAATATATTACCTTGAAAGGCTGAAGTAACTGATATTAAATCCGACCGTAGACTAAACTATCGCCCGGTCTATTGGGTACGTTAAGTACCGAATAGACCGGGCGATAGTTTAGTTCAATAGATGTGGGTGGAGTGTGAACCGGGCGATAGTTTAGTCTATCTACTCCAATTGAAAAAAAAACAAAAAACAAAGTGAGAAGAAGATTAGAAAAGAGAAAACCGGAAACCGCATCCTAAACAGGAAACAAGGGATGAGCCTCTTCACCTGTTCAATAGATGTGGGTGTGTGCACAGTGATTTGCTGTGTTGTTTTTTTATACATTGATAAGGAAGCTGGTTAAACTCTACGAAAACACTAGACGATCGTGGTAGCAGATGACATCAAGGAAATTTAGGTGACTTTGATTTTGCTCTTGCTCTTGTGCTTATTATAGAAAAGTTACTAGTTTAAAAAAAAAGAAGTCAGTCAGTTAAGTGGCAAAACTGATACATGCCTATGCGATCATGTTTCCAAAGACTTACTGAGCATAAAATTATCCCGCAGTAGGTTGCCATTACTTTCTGCGGTAGAATGGTTGCCGACCAAGTCTGTAGAACCCTATATGTCCTGTTATTTAACCCATAACTGGAGGGAAGAGACAGTTTAATGCCTTTCCCAATTGTATTTGCGTGTAAGTGAATGTAAGAAATGCAACTGGAATTTGACCTCGGTTCTCCGATTTTTCATTTCAAGCCGATATCCACTGCACCACAACGCACATCCCAAAAAGAAGAAAACAAAGAAGAAAAAAAAACAAATACTTAAAATGGAACAGCATACTTTTTCAGATTTTCTTCTAAGTCTGACCGTAGAGTTGAGAAATGTGGCTCGTTCGGGGACGAACACATTAAGAAGCATTGTTTAATAAAAAAATAACACTCAGCCCTTAGTAGGTAAGTAAGATGGTGGGCACGGGACTTTTTTTTTTTTTTTAATCATATCACCCCAAGCAAGGCGGTAACGCCACTGGTGTGCAGGGGGCTACATAAGAGTGAGAAGATTAGAAAAGAGAAAACCGGAAACCGCATCCTAAACAGGAATCAAGGGATGAGCCTCTTCACCTGTTCAATAGATGTGGGTGGATTGTGAACCGGGCGATAGTTTAGTCTATCTACTCAATCTTCGTTGGAAGATATGCGGAGATATTTCAAAGTCGTGTGTGTGGCAGAGAGAGACAAATGTCAAGCGGCTCTCCTTACAACTAGAGGAACCGTGGGGCATCATGTCCGTGGGTCATCATATGTCTACAGGTTGATGTTCAATAACCCACGTCTCACATGGAATGAGTTTGAAAATTCTTCAGTTAAATATTACGGGGTGGTTTCCAACCCCAATGATCGGTTAGTTGAGTTAATAAGCATTAAGGAGGGTAGAACAGAAGGAATAGAGGACGACATGCAAAGGGTAGTACGCCTGGGTAGAGAGCACATACGTGGGGCTTGATGGGAGGAAGGAATTCGTGGCAAAGCAAGTACTTGGATTTTCTAAAGAGCTGAAGAAATGAGACATAAAGATAGCAGAATAAGACGAGTTTTAGAAGCTGCCTATCGAAAAGCTCTATCCGATTTGAAATGAAAAATTCGACTAGATGAATGCTCGGAATATGAAGACAAGCCTATGAAGATTTTTCACTCTCGGAGGAGGGTACCGATAGAAATTGTGAGCCCTGCCACACCCAAGAATATTAATAAGTGTAGATATACAGAGAATGATAAACAGAGAAGTGACAAGGGGCAAAATATAAAACTCGCGAACAGAAAAGGAGCGAACGCGTTATTGGGTGTTGGAATTGTGGCTAGAACCACATGGAGAATTTTTGTAAACGATTAGTCCCGGGAGACGACAGAGTTCCGTTCGTGAGACGCCCAGCGTGCGGAAAAAGATGGTACCGACGCACGTAGTTGGTAATATGGGCGCGCCAAATTCCATCTTTATTAGAATAAAAGGTAGAACTTATCAAACATGATAGATACGGGTGCAGTGGTATCGATCATGAGCTGTAGGTTTTTTTAAAAGTTTCGACTGGGAGTTGAACTGCAAAAGAAGGACGTTAAATTACGATCTGCTAATGGTTTGCCATTACACGTTGAAGGCCTTTGTCGCCTTCAAGTTCAAACAGGAAACCAGTCCAACCCCATGATTTCTTATTGTCAAGTAAGACAAACGTTCATCGGGACAAAAAGGACTGATGTGTCTATACGTTCCATAGATGAACGCAAGACTATCAAGGAGCAACTAAAAAATCTTGCAGACTTGCTGGCGGATTTGCTGTAATTTATGTTAGAGAATAAAACTGCGGGTGAAATGAGGAGCGCTTAAGATACAGTGTTGTACATTTTTAAATTGTATTTATTACAAAATCATTCCTTATATATATATATATATATATATATATATATATATATATATATAATTTTAATTCAAGAGTATAGCAGTTACATGATTGATATTTGAACTATTGTCATCATCTTTGTTGTTGCTATCACGTTTCGGCTATCGTTTCTTCCGGCCATCATTAGGAGTATATAAATCTAGATAACCCGCGAGAAATTCTGAACTGAGCCCTTTATTTAATCCACGGGGATAGGCTGTTCTCGTTTCACTGCCCATGTCTAGGGATATCGTCTAGTTCTTATTTGAATTTGATGATATAGTAATTGTTAGCTCAATCACTGGGCGAGGCAGTGTGTACTTGGACTCAGTAGAAATGGGTGAGTATTAACTGAACAGTATTAGAAGATATCTCAAAACAAGGCCACTGTAGTGAGAACTGTCCAACCCTGTATATTAAGTAAAGTGTTCAGTTCAAAATTCTCTGTAGGTTACCAGACTGATATACACTTGATGACGACCAGCGAGAAGTCCGATAGAAGAAACTGTTAGCATAGAACTTACGGTTGCATTTCGTTATTTCAACTGTAAAAGGATGAGACTTTGTTGTCAATCTATTTAGTCAGTCAGTTAATTACCATACGTGATACACGCTTGGGAGATCATGTCTCTTTCGATCCATGACTGACTAGGCAGAAGATTTTCTTGCAGTATGTTGCCATTTCTTTCTGTGATATACTGGTTGCCAACCAAGGTATAGAACCAACTCTATCCTGCTATTAAACACATTGACGGAGGGAGAAGCGATGGATTAATACCTTTCCCAATGGTATTTGCACGTAAGTGAACACAGGAAATTCAACTGGAATTCGAACTCGGCTTTTCGATTTCTCATTCTGAGCCGATATCCATTGCACCACAATGAACATCCTTAGTACTGTGCTTAAATTCTCAAAGTTTGGTCCTATAGTGGAAAGTTCATCAGAACAATTAACATGAAAGTATTCCTAGAAAAGGCACATCGCAGAAATTCTGACAGTAGTATAAATTATTTTTGTAAATTAGGAAATAATGTCTGTTTCTTGTAGCACCTATTATTTTAAAAACTGTTTTCATTGTTATATAGAATTCTTTTTTCGAAACCAGTTTGATACATATGAACACGAGCGATATATATATATATATATATATATATATATATATATATATATAAAGTTTTATGCCGATTGAAGATATGACCGTTTGCTTTCTAAGGGAATGGTCAAGTATTATGGATAATTTATAATTATTTGGTATCAGTAAGCAGTTTTGTTTTTCACTATTGAAAAGAAGCAGACTTGAGTGAGACGACACTCGCTGGCTAAATCTAACACCGATAACTTTTGCCCCACCCTGGTGAAAATGCACTTGTAAGCTAATAAAATAAGTAAGAAAGAAAGAAAGTAGGCTTCTAATCATGGAAAATGTAAAACACAATATCTGTAATGGATACATTTGCAAAACTTTTATAAAAACTGTTTTTTTGGTTCAAGGTCAGTGGTTTTAACTTCCCCTTCCTTTGTTTTCATTGGCAGACAGCCCAACCAAGATTTGAAAACTCTCACAAATTGGTCTGGAAGGTAAGTAAGTCAATGCGAAAGAAAAAGAAAAATGGATCAACTTTATCAGCTCGGCCTAAATATGTCAGTCAGTCAGTTAAGTGCCGTACGTGATACACGCTTGGGCGATCATGTCTCGAAAGAGACATGACTGACTGGGCAGAAGATTATCCCGCAGTAGGTTGCCATTGCTTTCTGCGGTAGACTGGTTGCCGACCAAGACTATAAAACCCAATCTGTCCTGTTATTTAACCCATAACTGGAAGGAAGAGACGGATTAATACCTTTCCCAAGGGCATTTTCTTGTAAGTGAATACAATGGATTCAACTGGAATTCGAACTCGGCTCCCCAGGTTCTCGTTCCGAGCCGATATCCACTGTACCACAACGCACATCCTCCTAAATATGTAGGATTTTTGAAAAATCCTTACGGATTGAACAAAATAAAAGAACTGTGACGATTTTGTATTTATAAAGAATCCTTTTGGATGACATGGGTACAAGCAGTACTTCTTCTGTGTAGACGATCATGGCCTTCCCCATCTTCCTATCCCTAGTAGCTCTTAACACGCTTTCTCTTGTTACTCCTCCCAAACCCCACTCTGCTATCCATTTGCTCAAGCATATCAAGTATGTTATGCGTTGCTTTCCCCCGTCTCTCTTTTCCTGTATCTGACTTGAGAGTTTCAGATTTTCCAAGCCCTCCTTCCTCATTACATGTCCCAGGAACTTCAACTGTTTTTGTTGATGTTACGCATTAGTTTGTTTGTTTGTTTTTTGTTTTTTTTTGTTTTTTTTTTTGTTTGTTTTTTTCGTTTCCATCCTCTCCAATTCATGCTATGAGGGTCTGTCAAAAATTAAAATATGTTTTTTTCTTTTTTTTTTATAATCATATCGCCCCAAGCAAGGCAGTTTACTGCCACTGGTCTGCAGGGAGTTACGTAGAAGGGAAGTTATGAGAAAGAGTGACAGGTTATATACACGAAGATCGAAGATGGCAACTGACGCTGTATTTAAATTTTTGGAGATTGTAGCTATCAGCGAAACAAGTAAACGGAAGTAAATTCAACGGGCAGAAAATGCGATAAAAAAGAAACTGTTGGAGTAGAAGCATCATTTGCATTTAATTATTTCAATGGTAAAATAAATAAATCTACCATCCGCCCGTGCATTGAATACTGCTGCCATATCTGGTCGGGTGCCCCTGCTGTTCTCCTCGGGCTTCTCGATAAGGTTCAGAGGAGGGTCTGTAATGTGATAGATACCGACTTGGCAGACCGCCTGCAGTCTCTCTCCCACCGGCGCGACGTGGCTTCCCTGTGTCTCTTCTATAAATACTTTCACGGCTTCTGCTCCGATGAACTTAGATCACTGGTGCCCCCTAATTACGAATTTGTACGAGATACTAGATTGGCAACTAGATCCCACCCTTTTACAGTGAAACCGATAAAATGCAACCGCAACTTCTACTCCAACAGTTTCTTTCCTCGCACTTCCCGACTGTGGAATTCCCTTCCACACGATTGCTTCCCCGACGGATACAATCTCCAGGAGTTTAAATGTAAGGTCAATAGACACCTCCTAACACACTAACCTGCTCCCATTCCTCCTGACATTCCCTATGTCTAACATTCATTCCTCCTGACATTCCCTATGTCTAACCACTCCTTCTCTTTACCTTCCCCTATGTAGCCCCATGCGCAATAGTGGCAGTGGAATGCCTTGCTTGGGGTGAGATGATTAAAAAAAAGCGTAGAATCTCGTCAGAGCAGTTGCCATGAAAATATTAGTAGAAAAGACAGAGGGAAGCCACGTCACGTCAGTGAGAAAGTGACTGAAGTCGAAATACCAAGTCAGGACCGATTACATTGTAGATCATTCTTTGAATCATTTAGAAAAATAAAATTTAATTCTGTACTTTGTTCAGCGTTCCACAACATTTTGTAAACATAAAATGTTTTTTAGCAGTTGGCTAAAAAATATTTTTTTATTGCCAAATTGGCCTGGGTTGACCTTCAATTAGAATGTACTAGAAATTGCTTAATTTGGCTAGAAATTGCATACTGTGCTCTTTGATAATCTTTAATGGCCTCAAGTTACCTCTGAGGTGAACTTCACATAATTTATATCCCTATTGGATGTCTTGTATGTTCTCATGTCAAAAACAGGTCAATCGTTCTTTTCATCTGAGTGCAATTATTGCATGAACTCAAAAACACACAACCGCGCAAGAAGCCTTAAATATAACACGTAGTAATACTTATAATGTTGGATTATGATCTATTTTAAAATTACACACACACACACACACACACACACATATATATATATATATATATATATATATATATATATATATGACAACAGTATTTTAAAGAATACAGAAAAACCATGAACATATTTTCCCCTCAAATGCACAGGAGTTATAAGCAGGACGAATTTGCTATACGAAATATTATTAAACACCATCTTTCTGCCGTAATTTTTCAAAAAGGCTAAATTTTGTAATTTGTGTATGTATATATACGTGGGTGTATTAATCTGTATATGTGTCTGTTTGCTAGTGTTTGTGAATATACTCGTTTATTTTCCCATGTATGCATGTTTGTAGGTTTATTTATGTATGCGTTCTTTCTCATCCTCGTTTAAAATATGAATAACTTTCTAAATCTACTAAATTGTTAACCAATAATTGCTGATCTCAATTTAATCAAATTTTAATACCAATGCCCATCAAGATTAATTTTAGTCTGCCCACATATTCTCCAAATTAGAAGTTGCTTTACTCTGATTGTTCCACATTGTACATACAGTGCCTCTCTGATTAAAGGGGTCTTGCTTGTTTCTAACCTTTTAAAACCATTCAATTTAAAATAACTACATGACTTGACAAGACACAAGAAGTGTCGAAACAAAATAGCTACTTTTATAGTGATATTGTAGCATATCCATGTTATAATTTCTGAATAAATATTATTAGCTCTACTTTGTATTGAGCACTTTTTTAAAAATAGTGTTTCTTTGGACAAGGAATATTATTCCACCCATACATATATATATATATATATATATATATATATATATATATATATATATATATATATATTCATTTTAAATTATTTTTTAATCCAGCGTTATATTATTTAATAAAGATTACATATATAGTAATTTTGAAATAAGCTTTAATCCAGCACTATTTGTTTTAATATAAAAGTAGGTAATGAGGAAGGAGGGCTTGTAGAATCTGATACTCCCAAGTCAGAGAATAAAAAGACGGGGAAAGTAACGCGTAATATATATATATATATATATATATATATAGAGAGAGAGAGAGAGAGAGAGAGAGAGGGAGTAATTTTTAAATGGACGTTAAATCCAACGTTATTACGCCAAAACAACAACAAAAACAAACTACAGATTCTCGAGGCAATATTTATTAAAAAAACTTAAGACGTCAATTAATAGAATCAGCTAGAAATACTGTAGTAATGTTTTAAAATGTTTGTAAAAGAACAGTTTTTTTTTTCATGCTTTAACTGGTGCATGACAATGACATTACAACATATAAAAAACGTCCATTTTGGATAATGTTCACGTTTTAATGAACGCTAAGCAACTTGTCAAACGTTTTATTTGAAGCAAGAAGAAAATTTACAGTAATTTTTAGCAAAACAATTGTGAGGTTATTTTTTGTTGCCTCAACACACACCTCTGAAGGAGATTGAAAGTACTTGGGAACATCGAAAAATGAATAATAATAAAATCTGTCAACGTTTCAGCTCACTTCTGATATCTTTCGCGAAAGATTATCTGTGATTATGAACGGATTTTATTTGTAAGCAGACACAATCTTTGCAATTTATTTAATCTGACATATATATATATATATATATATATATATATATAAATTACAGAAAATTTTCAAAATTCAAAGGTGACGGATGTACATTTCGACATAGGATCTCTAATAGAGATTCTACGTCACGTCAGCGACATTGTTTTTTCCAAATGGCGAAGGCCCTGGGGTAGAGTGTGGATGGGGTTTTAGGTTAACAACGGTCACAAAGTAGAAAAGGACAGAGCTGGTAGTCACGGGGTTACAGGGTGTTGAAACGGTATATTTAGGAAGGGGAGGAATAGTTCATATTTTATAAAGATAGACAACTAAATGAGTTAAATTACTTTTTTAAGGTTAAGATTTTGGGCTGTTTGAAGAGATGTATTTAGGAATGGGTTTCAATATAAGATTTTAAAAATTTTTATTTAAGTTTATTTGATTAAACCTTTTAGGTAGAAGCGAGCTAAATGCCAATTATAGGAAGTTATCAGTTTAAATTTTATTAGAGAAAAATATTAGAGAAAAAATATTAGAGAAAAAAATATTAGAAAGAAAAAAATATGTGTGTGTGTGTGTCTGTGTGTGTGTGTGTGTGTGTGTGTGTGTGTGTGTGTGTGTGTGTGTGTGTGTGTGTGTGTGTGTGTTAACCAAGGAAAAAGGGTTTAGTAAAAGAATCCATATTTTCTAAAGATAGGCAATTAAAGGAGCTTGGGATAGGAAGGTAGAGGGGTTAAAATACTTTTTAAGGTTAACGTTAGGGTAAAATTAAGATTAAAACTTAAATTGAATCATTTTAATTTATATTCTAACATCTAGTCAACGGGGATTTAAATTCTAAATTTAAGTATTCGAATAATTTGCCTTGTGGCGGCACTTACTGATGAATTCCCTCCTAAGATTCAGTAGCCGGTGTTGGTGGGGGTATTTTAATATTGAAATTTTTTCCGGTAAACATAGACAGCACCTATCAGGAAAATTCCTCGGAATACGGGCTGAACCTATCAGTTTCCAGCTAATTTCAGGATCCAGCCCTTCCTCTTTCATTTTCCAGAATGCCCACGAAAGGGCTGTCTGGTACCTCTGACCGGGGTTCGAAAAGGAGTACCTGTGGTTATACAGTCTTTGTTTGAAAGGACCGGCGGACATACCGATATAGGTCCGGAAGTCGTTTTTTTTTTTTTTTGTTAGATGGAGAAATGTGGGGTTCACAAATCACCTGGGTGGATTTGCATTTTCCCTCCACCGGGCAGGCGTCCACAGAATTACTGCTGCATTCGTTTAGAATTCCGGACCTAGATTCAGCATTGCGCAAGTTCACTAGAATTCTCCTATTATGGGAACTAATAAGGCTGTCCATATTTGGGGTTCAAGAATAACTAATTTTAAGGGTGTACCTATTAAAAATCTTCCGTAGAGGGTTACTGTTATTTTGATAAATATCGCAATGTACAATTAATTCATAACTATATCATTATATACATATAAATTCCGAAATTTACATTCCGTTGAATAGCTATTTCAGTGAGAAAATTCTCGCTTCATCAGCAACAATCAAAAACAAAAATTTATTAATTCAAATATGATACAAAAATTCACATACCGGAAGGAGCCCAAAAAATTCACATACCGGAAGGAGCCCAAAAAATTCACATACCGGAAGGAGCCCAAAAAATTCACATACCGGAAGGAGCCCAAAAACCTATCCATACACAGGAAGCAAAAAAAGTGGGGCATTAAAAAATAAAAACATATTTAAAATTTGTCGTCCAGACACAAAAAACAGAGGGACAGAGACAGAGATTCATGACTTGATATTAGAAGAAGAGTTTTAGATTACGTCTGTATTAAAGAATCCAAATCCAAATTTAACCGTGTCACAGGAATAAGAAGTGGTAGGAAAAAGGGGAATAAGTGTTGGGTGGGGGAAGGAAAAAGAAATGACAAATAGCCAACGTTCTCTGAAGATCCGTTTAGGTGAAATCTTGGTAGGTTTGTTGGCTCACTAGGCTACTTAGTTATTCGGTTCTGCATAAGTATTGAGCGCTTTTTTGTTAGTAGATTACTCGTCTCGGGTCTTTTTCTTTGGGCTACGTACTGGCTCGGTCCAAATCGCTTTGGTTGATGTTCATGTGCTTAGCTCTTTCTTTTTTTACAACCATTTTTTCCTTCCGCGGAGGGTTTTTCGAAACGAGTATAGTGATGTTTGCATATATATATATTACGGAAATCAACGAATTTTAACGAAACTTGGTTATAAGCAACCGACAATTTGAAATAAATTGTTTGAACATTATGGCACACCTTTTCGTAATAAAAATTTATCGTAAATAATCAGGCCGGTAGATATAAATATATAATACTGTTTCATTAAAAACAGAATATCTAGTTAAATACGAGTATCGATAAAAAATAATGTTCAAACAATTCATTTCATATATATATATATATATATATATATATATATATATATATATATCCGATATACAGAACGATAGAAAGAATTCTTACAACGTCCAAAACATTAATTTAAAACAGTGCTCGATATATAATATATACAGCTGTGAATATTTATTATAAATTGTATTTTAGAACATGTACATAATTTTTTTTTAATATATATCCACGACAAAGGTACGCTAGTTTCGACATTTAAACTTCAATGTCTCATCAGGTGGTATGTAAAGTTTCCATACCACCTTATGGATATATATAGAAAAATTATGTACATGTTCTAAAATATAATTTATAATATGTGTGTGTGTGTGTGTGTGTGTGTGTGTGTGTGTGTGTGTGTGTGTGTGTGTGGTATATTACGCTGTATCTGGACAAACAACGAAGAACACGTATAAATAAACATACAATCTTATATTTTTATTCTTCGTCGGTGAGCAGAAGGGTATCCGGAAAAGACTCGCACACACCAAGGAATCTGTCGGGAGTCGTTAGCCAGTCTCTACCCCTTCAGCCAAAATTTCTAGACTTTATATAGTGTTAAAACTCCCACACATTTTTCCTTTCTCGGATTGTCGCTTTGTGACGTCATCTACGGATGGGTATATCCGCCAGCCATCTTTGTCGTTAGTTAACTTTTTTCTATGGCCGGATGTATCAGTCAACCACATCCTTGCCAGCAATCATATTTCAAAACGGTTGTCGCTTGTGCTTATTTAATTTGTTTGTTACAGTTTGTTGATATCTTCTACGGCCGGATATATCTGTCAACCATCCTTGCCCTATGTTGATTTCACCAACAGCCGGATGTACCTGTCTGTTACCTCTCCCGTTGAATAGAATAATTTACAGATGTGTATATATTTGTGTATATATTACACCATGCAACCCTCGTTCCATCATCTACCTGATTAGGTCCTTCAAGTTGATTTCCCCTGCCTCTTTCCCCTCTCACCTGGCCTGTTTGTATCAGGTTCTCCAAGCCCTCTTTCCTCATTGCATGTCCCAGGAACTTCAGCTGTCTCTTCCTGATGCTCAGTATTAATTTCCTTTTTGTTTCCATCATTTCCAAGACCTCATCATTGTTCACATGCTCGATCCATGATATCCGCAGCATCCTTCTTTTGAACCACATTTCAGCTGCTTAAGGTTTTCCTTCATCTTTGATGGTATTTTCCAGCATTCACTGCCATATTGAAGAACTGACATCACATAGCAATCCAGTACTCTCTTCTTTGTTTCTAACGAAATTGTTCTGTTTCTTAATACTTTACTCAACTTCTGGAATGCTTCCTTCGCCATGCCAATTCTCCTTCCGATCTCTGTTTTGCGCTTTCCGTCTTCTGTTATAACACTTTCCAGGTACTTAAATTTTTGTACCTACTTGATTCTAGTATCCCCGACCTGTATTTGGCATACAAATTAGTATTTGAAAATTTAAAATGTTTGTAATCTGTTGAGGGATATGGGGTCTTCATACATGTCTAAGGAAAACTGTCGGCTAGACTGCTTACTTCTGGCAAGATGTATACATTTTAGTTTCAAAGAAATACTCTTAGAATTATAAGTATCTCTGTTCTTTGTTTTCTTAAAAAACAAAAAATAACTTTATTTTAGACCTGTCTTAAAGGGACTTTTGGCATGATTAAAATATTTTTATATTTATTTTTTTGTTCAGAGTAGATTTCTTCATCCATACATGATCTATTCTTAACTTATATCAATCCTAAAATTTCTTCAATATTATCTTTATCATAATGCAAAATAAAGTAGAGGATATATGTAAGTTAATCAATATGCTTATATGAAGAATTATTAGCAATATTCTAAGAACATTTTACAATGTTTACATATTACAGTAATTTCATTACTTTTATTTAATAGATCCTTTTTAAGAACTTTAATAATGTATCGTTTTTCAAATAGACACAAGGAATATAGGTCATTTAAATACTTACATATTCTCGTATTTTTTAAATTTTCCATTTTATTATGGGAGTTTTATTAGTTTCCTTTAAGTACCCAAAATATTTTAATAGAAATTACGGTACTCATTATTATTATTATTAAAAGAAGAAATATGCTGACAAAATCTTAAATGAGTTGTTAGTACTTCTCACATAATTTTTATTACGATGTTTTTCAGTAGAAGAAATAGTACATTGATAAACAATAGATCCTGCAAGGCATTTATTTTCTAATGGAAACTCTACAATTACATATTTCAATATCTGAATTATTGATTTTAGTTTTGGAATTATTCTTACTTTCATTTAGATTTAGATCTTTATTTAAAATATTATTATTATGTTCTTTTTATAGTTTTTCTAGATTTTCAATACACTATAACTTAATTTTAGTGTATTTTTATTGAAAATCTTACTTAATGGATTATTTTTCGGAAAATATTTATCAATCGAAACGAAAGATTTTTAGCATATTTTACCTTGTGTTAACATAAAACATTGCTATGCAACGATTACGGTTACCGAATAGCATGTTTTATGTCAACACAAGATAAAATCATCTTTAATGGTGAATGTCTTTATATTAACGTCCCTGCAGCCTCTCTGAAGATAGTTCATGTCAGCAGAAAGCCTAGAACCAACATAATAAAAAAATATTCAAATGTTGGAGAATTTTTTGTCTTTATTTTCACCTGAAATTAAAGCCAAAATACGATGTTTAGAACGGCTCATGATTAAACATCATAGACATTCATTGTCTGTTATATTTAACAATATATGTTCAGAAAATTATCTGCTACCTCGATACAATATATATATATTAGTCATCCACATACAAGCCTGTTTCGATGTATCACAGCTCATCAGTGTGGCTATACACATCCACTTGCTTCTGGTCGGGATCGAAACTGGACTGATTTGGTGTCAGACGGCATACTTTCATGGTAATTGTTCGGATGAGTTCTTCGCTATGGTACCAGTCCTTTTAGCATTTAAACACAATACTAGACTGGTGTTGAAATCACACCAGTTTTATAGGTAAGCTTGTTAGATGTTGCTGTAAATACTATGCTGAGGGTTTCTTTCTTCGCAATTCTCGATTGTGGAACTTACTTCTGCCTCCATGCTTTCAAGCCAACTTTAATCTGCAAAAATCTAAATGCATCGCAAATGGCTATCTACTTTCCTCCCGATATCTCTCCCCTCTTCCCGCTCATTATTAATGTTTCTATTCCTAAATTTTCCAGCCTTGCACAGTGTGATACTGATTATATATATATATATATATATATATATATATATATATATATATATATATATTATATATGAAGCAGATATAAAATTAAATGTTAAAAAATATCCGCCCAACTCAGAATCTCGTAGAAATATGATCTGTAGTTAGTTAAATTAGACTTATTTGCAGATACCAAGCACATTGAATAATTCTCTCTGAAAAGATATTATTTTCTGATACCAGTCTTTTGTTTCGTGACATAATCTAATTTTGATATAATTTGGTGTTTTATATATTACTGTTATATTTTCAAACATGGCGTAGAATGTGCAAGAGAATTAAGTAAATTTATGAGTAAATTGTTAATCTAATGAAAGGTTCTAACTCTTTATAGTTTTACACACACACACACACACACACACACACACACACACACACACACACATATATATATATATATATATATATATATATATATATATCCGCAGACAGATCTGTTTAGCTACTGTTTTTCAAAGTCTACCATTCTTCCAGAGTGCTCAATCAGGGTGTGAGAGCGTAAATAGTCATCCGCAGACGGATCTGTTTCGCTGTATCACAGCTCATCAATACAGTTAGACTCCGATCGCTTTTTAACTCAGGATTGAAACCAGATCAAATTGGCGTCAGTCGGCGATTCTACCTATGGGCTATGGGTGCTCGGTAGAAGGATGTAGACTTTTTAGCGTGTATATTATCATTATACACGCCCAATAGCTGAGTGTTCTAATTCATTGCTGAATGAACGATGCGTATATGCTAAAGTAGTTACTGTTTTTCAAAGTCTATCATTCTTCCAGAGTACTAAATAAGGTTGTGAGAGCGTAAATATTCATCCGCAGACAGATCTGTTTTGCTGTATCACAGCTCATCAGTACGGTTAGACTCCGATCGCTTTTTAACCCACTATTGAACCCCAACCGAATTGGCGTCAGTCGGCGATTCTACCTCTGAGCTATGGGCGCTCGGTAGAAGGAGGCATATATATATATATATATATATATATACCTCTCTCTCTCTTTATATATATATATATAGATAGAGAGAGAGAGAGATACAGAGACACAGAGAGAGAGAGAGAGCTTTGTTGATATTAGATATATTTGACTTCTGTAAATATTTATTAAGGATTTATGTTTTATATGTTACCAAAATAGAAATCTGCATCCCGCATTTTTCAAATATGTACATTATATATATATATATATATATGTATGTGTGTGTGTGTGTGTGTGTGTGTGTGTGTTTATATATATAACACACATACATCTCTCACTCTCTCTCTCTCTCTCTCTCTCTCCATATATATATATATATATATATATATATATATATATATATATATATATATTTGTATGTATATGTGGGGGTTGTATTCTAGATTATGACGAAGTTGAAATCTGGTTAGTCAAAGAAAATGTTTACAAAGGAAGTCATCATGAAATAATTTCATTTAGAGACTTTTATTTTTATTTTGCCCACAACGTAAAGGATGAAAACAAGAATTTGCTTTCTGCAATAAGTAATTCAAAGTTTTATATAAATATATATACGGCACAAGTATGTAAAAAAAGGAAGCTTCTGTTCCGTTTTATTCACAATTAATTTAAATTTCACGTTTTGCTGAAGGCATACATAATTATAGAGTTTATATTTTTAGCAGACATAATTTCAGCTCAATTATAAAAAAGTGATGTCAGCATTTACATTTTGTATTTATATATTCATATTTCATGTCAGTTGTTGAGTATTTAGCATATACCTATATTTATGCTTCTACAATCTATCCGTGCAAAGTGCAGTGTGTATTTTGTGGGTATCATGCAGAGACAAAATGGCGGCTTAGAATAAGAAAATCAGAGAGATGTGTTCAACTTTCACTCGAGTTACACTCACTGTTGAGCAAATTACCTTTGGGAAAAACATGAATTCATTTCCTCTTCCTAGTGAAATACTTGTACTTGTTCGAACCTAACCCCATTGCGCCCTGTGGAGCATAGGTCATCAAACTAATTACGTGCAATAATGGAAAGAGGAAATGGATCATATGCAGTAGAGGTGAACAATTTAATAAGTAAATTGAAAATAAATACAATGTTTTTAAATAAAAATTTGAGAAATGTCATAATATATCATTCCATCTTAAATAAATCAACAATGTTTTGCGACAACTTTTAATATCAGCTTCAGATTTATCTTGTTTAAAAGTTGAATAATTTTAACGTATTCAACATTATGACTATATATATATATATATATATATATATATATATATAGTCATCCGCAGACAGATCTGTTTCGCAGCTCATCAGTACGGTTAGACAACCGATTGCTTTTTACCCAGGACTGAAACCCGACCGAATTGGCGTCAGTCGGCGATTCTACCTCTCAGCTACTCTGGCAGTACTCTCACTGGTCCACAGAGGGATACATATGTTGGACTTTTTTTGGGGACACACATTTATACTGGTAAGAAACCCATGAACCAACCCATTTTATAGTTCACCAATAGAAAGCTTAACCAATCAGGAAGCTCAAAATATTCAATGCGACGTGTATAAGAGGCGGCCATATTTTTCCGATTATTCGATATCAAATCCGATTCAAGACAGTGTCTGATTTGGGAGTGTTAATCTTTGACGGTGTTTCATCGAACGGATTACGTGCTGCGAAGATACTCTATATCCATATATCATGGCGGGCATTATCAACATAAGATGAAACTGAAAAGAGAAGGCTGGGAAAACTGGTGTGGATAGAGTTGTGTGAGAGTAGAGAGAAAATGGAGGATAACAAGATACAGGAGGTGTTGGGAAAATGATAAGAGAAGGATGGGAGTCAAGGAGATAAGAGATGGTAATTGACGTTGCATTTAAACTCGTGTGGATTGTAGTTCTTTTTTTTTTTTTAATCATATCACCCCAAGCAAGGCGGTAACGCCACTGATGTGCAGGGGGCTACATAAGTGTGAGAAGATTAGAAAAGAGAAAACCGGAAACCGCATCCTAAACAGGAAACAAGGGATGAGCCTCTTCACCTGTTCAGCAGATGTGGGTGGAGTGTGAACCGGGCGATAACAAGCAAGCAAATTCCACAGGTGGAAAGTGTGAGAAAGAAAGCCGAGGGAGTTGAAGTAGCGTTTCATTTGGTTGTTTTAACTGTAAGAAGAGTAGAACCTTGTTGTTAACCTAGTTGCTCGAGTAAATTCGTGTAGATAGCGTACCAGGTGAAATAACTTCGTCAGAGCAGAAGCCGTGAACATATTTGTAGAAGAGACGGAGGGAAACCACATCCTGTCGGTTAGAAAGTGACTGGAGTCGAGCTGCCAAGTCGGGATCGATTACATTGGAGATTCTCCTCTTGATCCTGTCGAGAACTTCGAGATGAATAGCAGAGATACCCGACCAGACATGACAACAGAATTCAATGCATAGGACGATGGTTGATTCGTATATGTGTAAGATGGATTTAACCGAGAAAAACTTCATGGCCTGACCCTGTGAACCAACCTTCCTAGCAGTAGATTCAGCTATTGATTCAATGTAGTCGCTCCACTTGAGATCGGCTGAGAGAGAGAAGAAGAGGAGGCACAGCGTATTACTTTCGAGGAGACTAGCTGAATCCATGCTGATGGGGGCTGTCGTGGGAACTGCCTAGGATGGTTAATGGATAGCAGCTTCATTTTCGAAGCATTAAAACTTACGAGTCATTTCTTACCCCAGTCCACCACAGATTGGAGGTCCTTTTCAAGATCAGCAGCCGAATACCTTTGTCCGCCTTGACAATTTTGTTATAGAGGTGGGAGTAAATGGTGGTGTCGTCAGTGTAAATGCCTGATTGGGATTTGATCACATCAGGGAGATCGTGGATGAAGACTACAAAGAGCATCGAACCGAGGATATAGCCCTGGGAGACACCCACGTTCGTGTGATAGAATCTGGAGGCATGCTTGTTCAAAACGATCTTCATTACGCGGTATGATAGGAAGGATTTGATCAAATCAAACAAGCGTCTAGTCATATCATAGCCTTGCGCAGAAGGCCAGCGTGCCAGACTCTATCAAATGCTTTGGAGATATCTAGGACAACAGCTCGATCTTTGCCGTTCGTATAGAGAGCCGAGTATATGTACTCGGTGATGGTCGTTAGCATATGAGCGGTAAACTTGGTGAAGCGGAAGCCGTACTCTCTATCAGAGAAAAGATTATGGGCGGTGAGATGCTGAACCATATATATATATATATATATATAGCTACTTTTGTAGTGATATTATAACATATCCATGTTATAATTTCTGAATATATATATATATATATATATATATATATATATATATATCAGCATGCAGTGTGGGTATAGAAGAATCCAAAGGAGTATCCTGTACATACAGTGGTAGGATAACTCTCTAAGAGATCTCTAAACATATATGCATATAAATACATATGGAGCAAATATAAGGAAAATTAAGACACACATTATTTCATGGTGAATCGGAAATATAGGCCTATTTCAGGCGAACCATCGTCAGCTTCCGTCTTTAAAAATCCTTTGTTAAATAAAGATGGAAGCTGACGATAGTTCGCCTGAAATAGGCTATACTTCCGATTCACCATGAAATAACGTGTCTGTCTTAATTTTTCTTTTATATATATATATATATATATATATATATATATATATATATATATATATATATTCACATATCAGTTATGTGTCTGATCAAACAAAATTCATGAATAATTATATAGGACATACTACTATATGCCTATCTAAAAGACTCACAGTACATCTATCTGACCATAGTTTAATTTGGACTCAATTAAATAGACACAGAAACTAGATATAAAATACTAACTACTCTTTTTAATAATATCATGTGTTTGCAAAAACAATTGATGCAAATTATATATATATATTTTTAAAAAAAAGTTACTACTTCCGCAATTTATGCATTACTCTTCATCAATGAATTGAGTTTTTTCGGTGACTGGCGTGTGTATACCCCGCTTATATACAACACTCTAAAATTTCCCCTCTATGATTCCATACGCCTATGGCTTAGGAGTTAGCAACTTCAACTGACACCGAAACGGTCGAGTTTCGTTCCTGGCCAGAAGCAAGTGGATGTATCTAGCCACGCTGATGAGCAGTGATACAGCGAAACAGGCTTGTATGTGGATGACGAATACATATATATGTGTGTGTAAATTTACATTTCTTTTAAGGATAAAAGATATAATGTGTCACAAAAAATTACATTTGTTTGAACATTATTTTTGATCGATTCTCGTATTTGAGTAAATGTTCTGTTTTTAATGAAACTATATATTATCGTACCCGTAGGTAAAAAAACTCCACCTACACAAGACTAAAACAACACAGTATTCCTTACACTGAAACACTCTAACTTACCATTCTTACTACAGCCACCATAATACCACCAAGTCTCTATGCATTCTTAACTTGTCCACATATCTACAATTCGCGTGTTGGTGCAGGGGTGGGGATAAAAATAACAACATTTAAAAATGAAACCCTAATGAATATTTACAATGGAGAAAAGTACATCAAGAAAATTACCGTGAAAGTATTTACAGAAAAGAAAGATATGTGAAGAAAATAGAAAATTAACTGAAGCCAAGTTGCCAAGTCAGAACCAATAACATTGCAGATTTTTCTTTGGATTTTATCAAATATCTTTAAATATATAATAGGATCATCAGACCATATGCATTAACTATTATTTTGTATACAATTTATTATTTTCTACATTTTTTATCATATATATTATTTATAGTAGAATATATATATTATTTATAAATAATATATTAATATATATATTCATATATCATTAATTATTACGGAAATTTCTGAAGACTAACCAAATGGATTAATAACCGTCATATTTAATTTTTTTGTTTGAACATTATTTTTAATAGATACTCGTATTTGAGCAGATATTCTGCTTTAAATTAAACTATATATCATTGTACCCGTAGGTAAACAACCTACGCCTACACAAAAACTAAAATAAATACACACACAAGCCCTCCCGAGGAATAGTAATGTCTGAAAACACATCTTAAGTTTCGGATATATGTATGTGCACTGAAGTGGCTGAAGAATTAAGTGAACTTAAGTTTAATAATTTGCCCGGCGATGTTGAAGACCGCTTTCTGAATAAACCTCGGCCATCCCTGCACTGATTTTGGACGGGTCTGCAGGGTTGAGCGACGCACCCCCCTACCCTCCCCTGACCTCGCCGACTGACCGACCCCAGATGCAGCAACCTTCTAGCAGCAGCTTTTTCGGGGCATGCTACAGATATTGTGCTGTCTGTTTCTAACTCTCCGTTGCAGGACAAATTGACGACAACGTTCCAGCCTGTGCCGTTCATGCCAGACGTTGACGACTTTCCAGTCTGAGCCCTGCTTGCCAAACGCTGACGACGTTCCTACACATAACGACTACACAGACGCCGTCTCTGACAACGACCTGCCTGCCCGTTCGACGCCTCAGAGGCCTGCTATATCAATAAGGGACCCGTGTTTCCACACTCAATCAAAACAACCTGTATTATTATTTTGTTGCCAAATAAAATGTGCCTTGACTCGTAAATAGTTATTCTCGATCCGCTTGCAGGGTTTAATGTCTTCATTAGCAACAATATATTTATATATATATATATATATAAATCTACCGGCCTGAATATTTTGGAGAAATTTTTTTTCATGAAAATATGAGTCATTCGGCAAGATTCGAACCCGCGGCCTCTAACAAAATAGTGAAAGCCATCAATTGATCTGATGCGGCGTAACAGCTCAGCTACGACTGATTTCCCAATAGACGAAGTAGAATTTAGCCTTATAAACACAAATTTCCGATTTCTCATAAATAATCATCTCTGCTCTGAAAGTGTATCGTATGTAAACAAGTGTAAACGGACAGGGTTTATATATTCAATTGATTTATTCAAACCTTATATTAATCAATACTCGTATTTGAGTAGATATTTTGTTTGTAAATAAACAGGATATTTATATATACAGTGTGTGTGTGTGTGTGTGTGTGTGTGTGTGTGTGTGTGTGTGTGTGTGTGTGTGTGTGTGTGTGTGTGAATCCACATATCCCTTCCATTTAAATTAAACTCTTGAAGTATAAGTGGCGGTTACATCTAATTATTTCAATGGTAAAAAACTAGGACCTAGTTGCCAATCTAGTAGCATGTTTAAATTCAATAGGATTATAATAATATAGGATTAATGTAGAGAAGTTTGTCACCTAACTGAGTAGAGTCACTGCGACTTCTTGGAAGCAGCATTATGATTTCGTCATTCCTCAGGGATTTCTTTTTAAGCTGCAGGATATTTTTAAAAAAATGCTCTGGAAAATGAAAACATTACAATAGTGACTTTACGAAATTTCGAAGCCAGAATGTCTCTGCTCAGTTAAGTGACAAGCTTCTCCACATTCCCATATATATATATATATATATATATATATATAAAACACTTTTTAATACAAATGTACACTGGTCTAATTTTATTATGACCAAAAACAAGTAATTAATATATATATATGTGTGTGTGTGTGTGTGTGTGTGTGTGTGTGTGTGTGTGTGTGTGTGTGTGTGTGTGTTAATGTGGAGAATATATATACATATATATATATATATATATGTGTTTATATATATATATATATATATATATATATATAGTGTATTTGGACAACATTCTCCCTTTTATACAGGTTTCATTAAAAATGACAGACAAGGTATTATTAAATTTTTATATAATTTTTCATGTGCTCGTATATTTATTTTTCTTTTCGGAACTCAAATTATATAAGAATTGTCCAAAGCTTTCGTACTTTCGGCTATACTTTTAGTCATTATCAATAAATAATTTTATTTTACTTATAAATAAACATATGGAAAGTTTATGCATATAGAGTCTTGTGTGGTATATATTCACACACACACACACACACACATATATATATATATATTGAGGCCTTCGGTAAACGAAGGTACTTTCAGCCATGTATATAAAAATCAGTTAAGTGAGTGTTTGTGTGTTAAATTAGATGCTCTTAACTTACTTTAAAAACAATTGAATAGTTTATGTGAAATAGATAATAAGTCATGGCATTTTAAATGTAGACAAAATTTAAAAACGATTTTCAGGTTTTTTATTTTATTTTATGGAGAAAGTAACCTGTAATTCTAAACTCCTAACTTATATATATATATATATATATATATATATATATATATATATATATAAGAAGAGAGAATGGTAACCCATGAAGGCGGAGAGGATAAGCCAAAAGATTTTTTCTAATTAATATAAAATATCTATTAGATAAAAATAGAGAGCTCAATGGATATTTTCCAGAGCTACAAGCGATAGGAAGTTGAGGAGAACCTTGATCGCTCATGTTCTGAAGAGACACGGCAAATAGATGAGGAACCATTATCACTATCTTAATGACAAACAATTTTATCTCTGAATTCTGTAGAGTGTTTCTTCGTCTTAAACATTTTGGTCGACCGATATAGTGTATCATCATTCCAAGAATGTTAATTAGTTACTTACTTGTTACTTAGAATATTCGAGAATAATTTGCATCTGATTTGGACAAGACTCCTAGGAATCTACATTCCCCTCATGCTATTAAATTACTCCTTATTAGATTCTTCATTTTTTTTTTAAATATCTTGCGTATATTGTGAAAATGTTTGATCATATTTGTTTTATAATAGTTGAATATTGTTCAACTAACCAGTCAGTCAGTTAAGTGCCACACGTGATACACGATTTTCTAATCAGTGAGGTTTGAACTCTTTCAATACAAAGAGTTCAAACCTCTGCGCGAAATTAAACTTCATGATCTTCCTTACGGATATAAAAATAGAAGAGTACTTCTTTTCAGAGCTCAAAACAATTACGAAGGCCAGTTTGATCTAACCCACAACTCAATAAATCCCGACCTTAACTAATAAGTCAGTCACTTAAGTGTCATACGTGAAACACGCTTGGGCGATCATGTCTCGAAAGAGACATGTCTGACTGGGCAGAAGATTATCCCGCAATAGGTTGCCATTACTTTTTGTGGTAGACTGGTTGCCGACCAAGGCTATGGAACCCAATCTGTTCTGTTATTTAACACAACTTTTCCGATGTGTATTTGTGCGTAAGTGAATGCAGCGAATTCAACTGGAATTCGAACTCGGTTCCCCGATTTCTAGTTCCAAGCCGATAGCCACCGCACCACAATGCACATCCTAACTAATACAAGGCTCAAAAACCACTCAATGTAAAGAATGACTGAATGAGCCCGTTGTAACATGAAATTCAGCAATCTGGTTGAAATTTTAAATAAGGCATGAATTCACACCCGCAGTAGATTGCCAGTACTTACTGCGGTAGACTGGTTGCCAACTAAGGCTATAGAACACAATCTGTCCTGCTAACCCATAGCTGGAGAGAGAAGAGATGGATTAATATCTTTCCAAAGGGCATTTACGCGTAAGTGAAAATACCCTTTGGCAAAACCTTGTGTCTATACAGATTAGGAATTCCTGGCCTTTCAAAGAATCATTCTTTGAAATGCCAGGAACACACTCGGACAGACACACGCTTCTCTGCCATTCTGAAGATGAGATTTTGATCTCGGAATATTAATGTTTAATAAATAGGTAATACCCAAAAACTTCTTTACCTTCCTTTATTTTACTCAACGCATTGTGACAGCCTTCAAGACATAACCATATAACTATTATACACAATGCTTCAAGCAAATTACAAAACTTTACTATATATATATATATATATATATATATGAATTTAAATTTTGGTTCTCGCGTTGTTTTTGGTCGTTCCAAATTATAAATCTGGTGTACCATGTTTTAATTTATTAAATGCATAATTTAATTTCGCTTATACCGAAACGTAAACATGAAATTGAAAAATAAAATCGTACAAGTTATAGGGAAAAAATTAAAAAGAATATAGGCTTACATTTTAGACCACTTGTGTTTATTTATTTACTGTGGACGAAGGCATTAAAAAATAATAAAAATTATATATATATATATATATATATATATATTAAGCAAGGATCAAAAATTATCATTTTTGATCGTTAATGAAGAAGCGAGAATTTTCTCATTAAGTAGCTATTCAACGAATGCAGAATTCGGATTTTTTTCATATGCTACATAAATTTGGCTCTGTAAATAGATAATACTATTTACATCGAGTCCTCCACCTGGATCAGTTTTAATATTAATAAAATTAATATTAATAGGATCTGGTTTCGGGGATTTTACCTATATGCTCATCCTTTTTTATTTAATATATATATATATATATATATATATATATATAGAGAGAGAGAGAGAGAGAGAGAGAGAGAGAGGCAGCAGATAATTTTCTAAACGTATACTGTTAAATATAAGAGACAATGAATGTCTATTATGTTTAATCATGAGCCGTTCCAAACATCGTATTTTGGCTTTAATTTCAAGTGAAAATAAAAACAAAATCTTAATTATATTATCCAAATGTTAGAGAATTTTTGTCTTTATTTTCACCTGAAATTAAAGCCAAAATATGATGTTTAGAACGGCTCATGATTAAACATAATAGACATTCATTGTCTCTTATATTTAACAGTATATTTTTAGAATAGATAGATAGATAGATAGATAGATAGATAGATAGATAGATAGATAGATCCAGACGAAGCGAACCAACAGCTTTAGAATCCCGAATTCTCCGGCATTTACTTTTTTTTTTAAAAAGTGCTCAATACAACAAATATTGTAGAGCATAATATAATGATATTCTTTTAATTTACTTATTTAAAATTAAAATAGTGTACATTGCGACACGGAAATTTCTATGTTTCGAGTTTTTACCTCGTTATCAGGCAATGTTAGTTTATTGTTGTGAAAATGATTTTCATTTGAGCATTAGAATATTTACATATAGAAACTTAAAAACAGCACAATTGTTACCATATCCAGACAATTACGGTGAGGGCGGAATTTCGGAAGGTTTGTCTTAATAAATCAGTAGAAATCCAGGTTATGTTAAGTAGGAGCAATTAGATTATAAGGGTAAGGTGTAGAGAATTGAAATGACATAAAAACCTAGACCCTTTCAATGTCAGTAATAAGACAATTGAATGTATACATATGTATCTTAGCATGTCTGTAAAGGTATCGTGTGTATTCGTGAAACTGTTACAGGATTTTCTTTAAGTCATTTATCACTTAAAGTAGTGAAAAGTGATAAAGACGGGAAAATGTTAAAAATATAATATACGTTAAAAATTTATATTCGAAGTTAGTAAACTAACCGAAACAAATTAATTAAGAGAAGATAGGAGAATTAATAAATTTATGCTAGAGGGTAGTTTATACATTAAGGAATCTAGTCATATTGTATTAGAAAATAAATTAACTATAATTTGCTGTATATATTAGATGATGATGACAAGTGGACGTTATTTCGCTACACTTGTTTAGCAGGTTTAATTCGATCCTCTCAAGGTTATCCATACAGCTATAAATCAATTTAAGGGTATTTCTGTTAAGTTTTTTTGCAAAGAGGGTTATTTTTAGGGAAGAGTTTCTCGACTAATTTGAAGAATTCATGCATTAGCATAGTACTAAACATTTAATTAAATGGGGGTTTATAAATGATTTCTCTTTTTTTTCTATTTTTTTTAATCATTTCACCCCGAGCAAGGCGGAAACGCCACTGATGTGCAGGGGGTTACATAAATGTAAAAAGATTAATTAGAAAAGAGTGAGGAGTACAAACTAGTTAGAAAGGAACAATAGAAAGCAGGTGCGATGACAGATACATAGGTGGAGAGAAAGGGAAGGTTATACAGGGGTGGGGAGAGAGCTAGAGTCCAGTGGTTAGTAGATGAGTATTGACTTTGCATTTAAATTTCTGGAGGAGCCGTCAGGAAAGCAAGAATACGGGAGCGAGTTCCACAGGCGGGAAGTGCGAGAGAAGAAGCTGCAGAAGTAGAATTGTCGTCTGCATTTGGCTAACCTGACTGTGAATGGGTGGGACCCAGTTGCCAGTCTGGTTGCACGGGTAAACACCTGTTGAGGAGGCATCAGTGACTTAAGCTCGTCCGAGCAGAAGCCATGAAAGTATTTATAGAACAGTTTATTGTTGCTGTTATTATGCTTGTTATATTTAATGTCAGGACATTTGTAGCCGCTGTTTTTAGGGCAGTGTCATTAAATTTGTTGTGTTTATAAAAGATATTTTTCACTAAAAGAATTGTTACTAATTCAGTTTTCAATGGAGAAGGGTATATGTCTGATGATTGATCTATGGTGGTTAGATTTAGGGTGGAAGTATGTTGGGTTAGGGTTAGTTTTTAAGTAGGGAGACTAAGTATTATCAACTAGATTAAGACTTTTCAATTCCCTATGTATTAATTTTCTCATTCTTTTGGCTTCAATATGACTGAATTTTTTTATAAACATAAGGCCATCATCTCTGTACAATCCTATGTCCTCAATATTGATATCCTTATACGCCATAAAATAATTCAAAAGGTTTGAGAACTCAGCAGAGTATAAAAATCCAATTGTGATATTAAATAGGTTTTTACAGTCGGCTCTGGCTTACGGCTATATCACGTTGAATACACAGGTTCTCGCTCGATCACCAAAGTTAAGCAACGTTGAGCCTGGTCAGTACTTAGATGGGTGACCGCTTGAAAATACCAGGTCCTGTAAGCGTTTAGTGACGGGTGTGCGTTGTGGTGCAGTGGATATCGGCTCAGAAAGAGAAATCGGTGAGCCGAGTTCGAATTCCAGTTGAATACCCTGCATTCACTTAAGCACTGGTACCCTTGAGAAAGGTATTAATCCGCCCCTTCCCTCCAGTTATGGGTTAAATAACAAGGGTAGAACTTGGGGACCCTGCCCTTAAAAACAAATCCCAATGAATCTTGATACTCGAAAAAAAAGTATTACTAGACAAAAAACTTATATAAAAACAACAATAAATTGTTGAAAGAGTGAGGTATTACCAGCAATAAATAAATAAAATTTAGTTGGCAATAAATGACCCGCCGAGTTTGATATGCCATAAAAACAAAACAATCAAACCAAATCAAATATTTGGTTGTTTTTTTTTGTTTGTTTTTTTTTCTACTGTTCATTATTGTGGATGAGTACAGATCGTTTTGCACTGATTATTATTCGTTCCTTGTTGGTTAGATCGGAATACTCCATGGCAAATTCTAAAGCCAAAGTGAATTGGTCTTTGGAGATAAAACAGTAATAATTCACGATGTCAAACTGGATGAACGAACAATTGGTCTTATCATTTATTCAGTAAAAAACAGTAAGTGACATCATCCGTGTTAATCCATTGAGTTAATCCGAAGCGTGTTTTTATTTGGAAGTTGAGGACGGTTTTGCTGATTTTGCCGATTTCAGGTCGTGAAGAGTTGGTAATTTTGGTGGGGTAGTTAGATTCATAATTCGGTTTATAGTCTTTAAATGGGATGTAGGATCCAAGAGTGACAGAATTTGCTAAGTTTGATTTTTAATTAATCTGTGATGTATTTTCTTGTTTCATTTATGTCTTCAACTAATTTTTAGTTAGTCTTTTTTTTAAGTAATGAAATTTACTTGCTATGAATACTTTTATAGTAATTGGGTGTTTTTTGGAAGATACAAAGATTTATCGGATGAATTAATGTTCTTCACAGTAGTATCAAGGTGTTCTTGAAAATAGATTTTGTGCGTGTGAAAGTTGATGTTATTTATGATTTCAAATAAATCTTTTTCAAAACCTAACAGCTTTTCGATGACGGGTGTGGCTTTTAAGCTGCATAATAATGTTGGAGGATAACGAGGTCAATTTTGTCGAACTTTTCCCTCTTGTCGTTTGACTTCTTTTTCTCTTCTGATGTTTACGAAGTTTTTTGTTCCGATGGTAGCGGAACATTGCCAGCTGTTACAGTTTTGTGCTTCTGTTAAGAGTAGACATTTCGTAATAAAAAGAACTCCTAGCATTCATTGTCCACATATCCAGTGCTACTTTTGGCTGATTTTTTCTTCTAAACAATTTTTCAATTTTCAGGAAAATGGATTTCTCACTAACAATTATAGCTCTTCATCTATTGATATTCCTTTCTAACCTTTTGTATGAAGTAGTGTGGAACATCAGCATCTTGATTATATCCTTATTTTGTCTTAAAGTTACATGTACAGGGATACAGAAGGGGCTGATCTTCTTTTTGGACATCACTCCATACAGAGCGACAGTCAATTTTAGTTGGTTTACAGCAGCCAAACCGAAAGGTTGCTTTCTTTAGGTCGGGCACTCTATGACCCAGAAAGAAGCTACATTTGCCTTCCCAGCAGCTTACAAGTCCCTGGTGCCATTTCCCTTTGAAAATATATTTTTCTCAAATATAGAAAGAAACTCCAGCTCACAGTCTTCAATTTGGGAAAACCAAGACTCGCTCTTTCCCGTTTATGGAATATCTCCTCGACTGAGACAGAATAGATGTATTCGACCCATTTGAATCTGAAGTGCTAAACATGGCTTCTCCAAATACAGGAGTATCTCCATATTTTATGTAAGAAGCTCTCTTTCTGTTTCTCCTTACACTCTGTGTTGTCGTGTAAACATTTATGATATATTTTTCTTTGCGTGGGACACATGTATATATGTATGTATAGTTTTGTGTATGTCTTAACAGGTATAAAAGCTTATCTGGGAACAAAGCATCATTGTCATTTCTTTTTCTTTCACGAAATTTTCTAAAGGTCATTAATCAATTTATTTTCAAAAGAAGTTCAAATCAAAATCAGTGCGAGAAGAATGCTTTGCTGCAATAAACATTATTAAACTGTTGTAGAGGCATATCCTGTCTTACTCAGGAATGGGTATGGCCCGGGTTATAAAAGACTGGGATTAGAACGAACTACAGAGTGCTCGAGAGTGATCCAGAATGTTCGTGAGTATACGAGAGTCTTCGTCATTACACGGGAGTGATCGAGATTATTCGTCATTATACGAGAGATCGAAAGCCATCGGCCTTATACTAGAGTTAGACGTCACTAGACGGAAGCCTTCTTCTCAAGACGGACGCATACATCCTATACAGAGACATTGCTTTCTTAAATGTTATTCTTGTTAACTGTTCGTTGGTGTACTTGTATTTGGTTTATTGTATTGAGATATAATAAATCTCTATTTATATATCCACAGTGTTAAGAGTTATTTCTTGCACTATTCTTTCTCTGTTTATACCCTCCCGGGATACAACATAAACATAACAATATTGACCATGGCTAGAATCAATTCGATCTTGCAAAAAAAAAATTTTTTTTAAAAGCTAAGCTAGTATATCACATTAAATGTTAAATTATGATAAACAAAAAATTAAATATTTTTTTAAATTTTAGTTATTATCTTTTTATTACAAATTACAATGAATAAATCTGGTATAAATCATATATAATTAATTTATTTTTCTAACAAAATTTCTCAAAAATACTAAGGCCGGTAGAGTTATATATATAAATATATTGTTTAACTAAAAACAGAATATCTAAGCAAATAGGAGTATCTATTAAAAATTAATGTTCAAACAAATAAATTAAATATGTCGGTTGTTAATTCCATTTTTAATCTTCGGAACTTTCCGTAACATAATCTGTTTACATTTGTTTACATTACGATACATTTTCAGAGCAAATATTGGTATTTACGAGAAATCGGAAAATTGTATATATAAGGCTTGAATCAGCTTTGTTTAGACTGCAAAATCTATTGTGTTCGAGCTGTCAAAGACGCTTCAGATCAATTAATGGCTTCCCCTATGTTGTTAGTGGTCGCAGATTCGAATTATGCCAAATGACATATTGTTCTTAAAAAAAATTCTCATGAATATTCAGGCTGATAGAGTTCTATACATAAATTTACTGTTTTAATTAAAAGCAGAATATCTACTCAAATAATGGTATCGATGAAAAATAATGTTCAAACAAATAAATTAAATATTTCGGTTGTCAATCCATTTCGTTAATCTTCGGAACTTTCCGTAATAATTAATGATATATGAATATATATATTAATATATTATTTATAAATAATATATTATATTATAAATGATATATAAGATAAATAATGTACAAAATAATACATTGTATATAAAATAATAGTTAATGCATATGGTGTGATGATCCTAATATATATTTACAGATTCTTGATAAAATTCAAAGAAAAATCTGCAATGTTATTGGTTCTGACTTGGCAACTTGGCTTCAGTTAATTTACCATTCCCTTCACATATCTTTCTTTTCTATAAATACTTTCACGGTAATTTTCTTGATGAGCTTTCCTCCATTGTAAATATTCATTAGGGTTTTATTTTTAAATGTTGTTATTTTTATCCCCATCACAGCACCAACAGGCGAATTGTAGATATGGGAAGAAGTTAGGACTGCTTAGAGACTTGGTGGTATTATGGTAGCTGTAGTAAGAATGGTAAGTTAGAATGTTTCAGTGTAAGGAATACTGCGTTTTAGTTTTTTTGTGTAGGTGTAAGGTGTTGTCGTTCTTCTTCTTTTATGTGCCTTGTCCCTTGAGGACGTAGGCGATCATGGCTTTCCATGTCTCCCTATCCCTGGTGGCTCTTAGCACTCCTTCTCCTGTTACACCACGCAATCCTAGTTCCATCATCCACCTGATTAGGTCCTTCAAATATGTTATCCGCTGCTTTCGCCTATCTATTTTCCCCTCTATCTGGCCTGTTAGTATCAGTATTCTCCAAGCCCTCTTTCCTCATTGCATGTCCCAGGAACTTCAGCTGTCTCTTCCTGATTCTCAGTATTAATTTCCTTTTCGTTTTCATTATTTCCAAAACCTTATCATTGCTAACATGCTCGACCCATGATATCCGCAGCATCCTTCTTTAGAACCACATTTCAGTTGCTTCAAGTCTCTCCTTCATCTTTGATGATATTGTCCAGCATTCACTGCCATATTGAAGAACTGACATCACATAGCAATCTAGTACTCTCCTGTATCATCTAAGGTACGCAGATGATACAGTGCTTGTTTAACTACGGGTACGATAATATATAGTTTAATTAAAAACCGAGTATTTACTCAAATACGAGGATCGGTCAAAAATAATGTTTAAATAAATGTAATTTTTTTTTTTTTTTTTTTGTGGTGCATTTCATCCTTTATCCTTAAAAGAAATGTAAATTCATATATATAACGGAAAATCCCGAAGATTAACGAAATGGTTTAACAACCACCATATTGAAATTATTTGTTTGAACATTATTTTTCATCGATACTCGTATTTGAGTAGATATTCTGTTTTTTTTTTTGTTGTTTTGTTTTTTTTTGTTTTTTATCAAACGGTATATTTAACCAAATTTATGTAAGTAATCAGGTGGGTAGAAATAATTATACTGCTTAATCATCTCACCCCAAGCAAGGCATTCCACTGCCACTATTGCGCATGGTGCTACATAGGGGAAGGTAAAGAGAAGGAGTGGTTAGACATAGGGAATGTCAGGAGGAATGGGAGCAGGTTAGTGTGTTAAGAGGTGTCTATTGACCTTACATTTAAACTCCTGGAGATTGTATCGGGGGAAGCAATCGTGTGGAAGGGAATTCCACAGTCGGGAAGTGCGAGGAAAGAAACTGTTGGAGTAGAAGTTGCGGTTGCATTTTATCGGTTTCACTGTAAAAGGGTGGGATCTAGTTGCTAATCTAGTATCTCGTGCAAATTGGTATTTAGGGGGCACTAGTGATCTAAGTTCATCGGAGCAGAAGCCGTGAAAGTATTTATAGAAGAGACACAGGGAAGCCACGTCGCGCCGGTGGGAGAGAGACTGCAGGCGGTCTGCCAAGTCGGTATCTATCACATTATGTTATGTTTGAGTCAGTGGGTAGCTAAGTTTAAGATAAAACAGATTGAAGACCTGCTTTCTTTTATCCCTCCTTTTGACCTTGTACCACATATTTTTATAACATAAAATAAATATTACTTTCCTCTATGGAACCTAGACTTAATGAACCAAGACGCATTACTGGATTAGCGACAAGATCTCATCCATTTACATTTGAAATGGCGATATGTGACTGTAAGTTCTATGCTAATAGTTTCTTCTCTCACAATTCTTGCTTCTTACTTTCCAGTTAACTTTGATCTTCAAAAATGCAAATGCAACGTCAATCGTTATCTTCCTTCGTCTTGATTTCTCTTCTATTTTTCTTGCTCTTTAATAATGTTTCTCTGTTTTCTAACTCTTTCACATTCAGCAACTGCTTTGATGAGTTTTTTTCCTGGTGCTCCGACCACGTGAATTTAAGCGTGCTACTAGATTGGCATCTAGGTCCCACTATATTACCGTTGAAATAGTTAAATGTAACTTTCACTGCTACTCCAATAGTTTCTTTTCTCGCACTTCCTTTGCGTTTACTTGCTTACCTGATAGCTATAATCTCCAAAAATTTAAATGCAATGTCAATTGCCATCTTCTATCTCCTTGAATCCCATCCATCTTTTATCCTTTTTTCAACACCCCTGTACTGTGTCTTTTATCAGACTATAAACCCCTGCGCACTAGTGACAATCCAGCCTTGTTTGAGGCGAAATTATTAAAAAAAAAACCTTGTGTCTTAGTAATTTGCCTTTTCTTGCACTTCTCGCGAGTGGAACTCTTTTTTGTTTTTTTGTTTCCCAGTCAACTTTGACCTTCAAAAATTTCAAAGCAATGTTAATTTTTATCTTCTGTCGTTCTAATTCTTATCATTCACTACCATTGACCGATATTATTTTGCAGTTCAGCACCATTTTCTTTGTTTCAAATGAAATTTACCTGTTTCTTATTACTTTGCTTAGCTTTTGGAAGACACCTTTTGATATTCAGACTTTTCTGTGACATTTTTTTCAAATATAAAGAGTTCAGTTTGAAATTTAATGAAGATTCTCGTTTATTTATTCACTTTTTTTATCATATCACCCAAGCAAGGCGGTAACGCCACTGATGTGCCGGGGGCTACATAAGAGTGGGAAGATTAGAAAAGAGAAAACCGGAAACCGCATCCTAAACAGGAAACAAGGGATGAGCCTCTTCACCTGTTCAATAGACGTGGGTGGAGTGTGAACCGGGCGATAGTTTAGTCTATCTACTCCAATTGAAAAGAAACAAAAAACAAAGTGAGAAGAATAGAAAAGAGAAAACCGGAAACCGCATCCTTAACAGCAAACAAGGGATGAGCCTCTTCACCTGTTCAATAGATGTGGGTGGAGTGTGAACCGGGCGATAGTTTAATCTATCTACTCCAATTGAAAAAAAAAAACAGAATGAGAAGATTAGAAAAGAGAAAAACCGGAAACCGCATCCTAAACAGGGAACAAGGGATGAGCCTCTTCACCTGTTCAATAGATGTGGGTGGAGTGTGAACCGGGCGATAGTTTAATCTATCTACTCCAATTGAAAAAAAAAACAAAGTGAGAAGATTAAAAAAGAGAAAAACCGGAAACCGCATCCTAAACAGGGAACAAGGGATGAGCCTCTTCACCTGTTCAATAGACGTGGGTGGAGTGTGAACCGGGCGAGAGTTTAGTCTATCTACTCCAATTACTTTTCCAGGTTATGCGCGATTGTATCACTCCATAACATTTTATGGTGTTCCTGTAACTTTTAACCCTTTTCTACCAACTAGTTACACAAAATAAAGTTAGTTACTTAATCCTTATCATTTATAGTAATCTTTTGATAATATATCCATATTTCCCTTTGATATATATATATATCCATACACACAGTTATATGAAGTGTTTAGTATTTACAAATTCTACATCTAAAAATATCACGATTGATTTAAAGGACGTGTCATCATTCCTGCTTTCATTCTATTTCCCGACTGTAGTTCCTCATTTGGAAAGGTTTATTTTGAGTCCTATTTCTTGTGACACGAGATAAAAGATGTTGATTTTTGTCCAAGACCATTCTTAACCTAGCCATGAATACCTTTGCCTTCAGTATATCCCCAATTCCATCCACCCATCGTCATTACACAGGCCTCCGGATAAAAGTAGGCACGCTGGTTTCTATAAATAGATTTGTTTGTGATCCTTAAATAATTAGTGCCCATATCTTCACATCTGTGCTTGTATATGTGCAAGACATGCTTTCAAAAGAGATTAAATTGAATAGGGCTCTCTTTTCCACCTTGTCGTACTCTTGATATAGTTTCAAATCTTTCAGTATTGAGGTACCTGTAAGACATTTACAATATTATGTGCTAATTTATGATGTCATATGGAATTCTTAAACGATTAGAATCTATCTCTTCACACCTGTGCTAGCATATGTGCAAGGCGTAATCTCAAAGCTGATTAAATAAATGCGGTTCTCTTTTTCATCTTTCCGTACTATTGATATCACACATAGTGTTGTGGAGTAGTTTTTGCACTGAAGGTTATAATCGTGCTATGTCAGTTGCTAATCGACTTAACGCACCCTAAATGTTAGGAACTTGGTAATCTTCCACTGAAAGCTGACTCCTTAGTATTCGGCTAACTGCCGACTAATATCAACGGCCTAGTAGTTCTACTGAACTCCAATAGAACTCTAAAGAACTCTCTAGAACTTCTAAGAACTCCTATGAACTTCCCAAGAACTTATTGAGTTAACTTCCTGTTAATTCTTATTAATATAGGCGGTAGAGTTCATTATCTGATGAATGGGCGTGTTTCACCATAACATATAGCAATCCAGATGTCAAGATATTAAGATTACGACAAGATGCAAAAAGAGAGCTGCATTCAATTTAATCGCTTTTGGGATCGCTATGTGATGTCAGTTCTTCAATATGGCAATAAATGCTGGATAATATCATCAAAGATAAAGGAAAAACTTGAAGCAACTGAAATGTTGTTCTACAGAAGGATGCTGCGAATATCATGAATCGAGCATGTGAGCAATGATGAGGTTTTGGAAATAATGGAAACAAAAAGGAAATTAATACTGAGCGTCAGAAAGAGACAACTAAAGTTCCTGAGACATGCAATGAGGAAGGTAGGCTTGGAGAACCTGATACTAACAGGCCAGGTAGAGGGAAGGAAAGACCGGGGAAAACAGCGTGTTACGTACATGTGTGGCCTGAGCAGGTGGATGGCAGAATGGGGGTTGCGTGATGTAACAGGAGAAACTGTGCTAAGAATTACCATGGATAAGGAGTCATGGAAGGCCAGGATCGCCTACGTCCTGAAAGGACAAGACACAAAGAAGAAGATTCTTGATATTGTTTGAAATCTTATAGTATTAGCGTCGACGGAAGACATAAAATTGTGTGGAGGGATTTGTGATGTAGTTTGGATTGCTTAAATTATTAGTGCCCATCTCTTCACATCTGTGCTTGTATATGTATATAGATTGAATTAAATGGTATTCTCTTTTCCGCTTAGTCGTACTCTTAATATGGTTTGAAATCTTTCAGTATTGGAGTCATCGTAAGACATGTAGAACTTTGTGGGCTGATTTGTGATGTGGTATGGAATGCTTAAATGGTTAGTGCCCATCTTTTCAAATCTGTAATTGTATATGTACAAGGCGTAGTCTCAAAAGAGATTAAATTGAATGGGGCTCCCTTTTCCACCTTGTACTCTTGATATGTTTTGAAATTTTTCAGTATTGATATTCTAAGACATATACAACTTTGTGGAATGATTTGTGATGTGGTATGCACCTACTATCAATTAGCTTACAATATATGTCACGGTCTTTATGAGAACAGAGGGGATATGTGTATTTTTCACTACTCAACGATATAGTTATTGTAAAAAAGTAAAATAATAAGGCACTGTTAAAGAGCGAATACGTTGTAAGAGCTTTCATATCTGGTAGTCTTGTCTTGTCTCACTCTCTACGAGCGTAACAGGAGGGACTATATATATATATATATATATATATATATATATATATATATATCAGAGTGAATACAGAACTAAGAAAGAATTTTTACAATGTCCAAAACATTAATTTAAAACAGCGCTCGATATATAATGTATACAGCTGTGAATATTTATTATAAAGTATATTTTAGAACATGTACAGAATTTTTTTATATATAAAAAATGAAATAAAAAAATAATAAAAAATAACAAAAATAAAAAATTATGTTCATGTTCTAAAATATAATTTATAATAAATATATATATATATATATATATATATATATATATATATATATATAAGTAAATAACTAACCTAGTGGGCGCTTTTGGTTTTAGGTTACTCGTCTGGGGTTTTTTCTTTGGGCTACGTACTTTGACTGATGTTTGGGTGCTTAGCTCGTTTTTTTTTAATTTTTTTATTGCCATTTTTTTCCTTCCGCCTCGGGGGGTTTTCGAAACAAGTATAACAAGTTTATATATATATATATATATATATATATATATATATATATACAGCCAGAATATTCTGGCTGTATAAAATCCAGTACCTCAATACAAAACAACAGGACTAAGATCTATATTAAAAAAATTATATAATTATATAATTATTCATTACTACATACAAAATATTCCACGCGCATATATCTGACCAATAAAACTCAACCCCAGATCACAATATATACCAGTATATACTGTCTCTTTGGAAACTTTTAATTTTTCTATCAATCTGGGAAGAAGTTTAAATAAACGTGAAACATGTTAGACAGAGATACGTTTCCTACTTTGTTCTTTTACTTTGTTTTATCATCTTGTCAGATTTTGATCCATTTATCTAATACCATATGTGAGGAGAGGGGTGTTTTCTTACTTTTGAGTTTTGTTTAATGACATATCAACCTCTGTGGGTTATTTAATACCAAAAGAGTGGGATTTTAGGGTATTTTTTAATGTTCACTTATATTGAGAAGATTGATTTAATCAGATTTTGATTTTAAAAAAAAAATTAATTTTAGAAAACTGAATATGTCTTCTGTTTTTGTATTCAAAAATGTATTGCTGGTAATTTTTTCCTTCAAAAATGTATTGTTGCTAATATTTTTTCTTCAAAGATATATATTTTTCTCTAAAAGTCTATTTTTCAGTACATATTTCTATAAAAGTCTTTAATGTTCAAGTCTAGTGAGAAGTTGATTTAGTCAGATTTTGATGAAAATGTTGTTTTATTTTATTTTTGAAAACTGAAGATATCTTCTAGTTTTGTATTTAAAAATGTATTGCTGGTACTAATTTTTTTCCTTGAAGAAAGTATAGTTTCTATAAACGTCTATTTTTATACTTTCATGGTGTTTTGACCCCAGTTTGGGGGTTAACTATTTACCCAGAGTTGGGACCCTAACAGGTGCTACCAATCCGGGTCAGCGTGAACTTGAGAACAACAGCAATTAAGAGGTGGTTCCTCACAACTTCTCAATCAGAGGCCTTGCTGCCGGATGCAGTTTACCGTCATACCCAGGACCTGTGAGGAGAAGAGATACCGATATCAACACCGAGTAGAGACAGTCTGCTTGAACACAATCTTCAAGCATTAAGATTGGCTTCAAAATTTATTGAAGTAGATAGACTAAACTATCGCCCGGTTCACACTCCACCCTCGTCTATTGAACAGGTGAAGAGGCTCATCCCTTGTTCCCTGTTTAGGATGTCGTTTCCGGCTTTCTCTTTTCCAATCTTTTCACTCTTTTCTTTTTTATTTATTTATTTATTTATTTTTTTGCAATTGGAGTAGATAGACTAAACTATTGCTCGGTTCACACTCCACCCACGTCTATTGAACAGGTGAAGAGGCTCATCCCTTGTTCCTTGTTTGGGGTGTGGTTTCCGGCTTTCTCTTTTCCAATCTTTTCACTCTTTTCTTTTTTATTTATTTTTTTTTTTCAATTGGAGTAGATAGACTAAACTATTGCTCAGTTCACACTCCACCCACGTCTATTGAACAGGTGAAGAGGCTCATCCCTTGTTCCCTGTTTAGGATGTGGTTTCCGGATTTCTCTTTTCCAATTTTTTCAATCTTACGTAGCCCCCTGCACATCAGTGGCGTTACCGCCTTGCTTGGGGTGATATGATTTTAAAAAAAAATGAAATAGAATGCTATCCTTTATATTCGCATACCTTAACACTATATTTTAAGACTGGCAATAAGATCTCATCGTTTTACAGTTGAATTGGCAAGATGTAACGGTACGTTCTTTGCTAAGAGCTTCTTTTCTCGCACTCTTTATCCGTAGAACGCCTTTTCACCTCCATTGCTTTCCAGCCAAATCTGATCTTCAAAAATTTAAACGCTATATCAATTGTTGTCTACTGTCTTCTTGATTCCTCTTTTTTATCTTTCTCGCTTCTTCTTTTGCCTTTTTTTAATCAATATCACCCCTAGCAAGGCAATAAAGCCACTAAAATGTTACAGGGTGAGGAAAATTAGGAACAGAAACATTAATAATGAGTAGAAAGAGAAAAGAGTAATCAGGAGGAAGCTAGATAGATAGGTTAAGATTTTTATGTAATTTTTCATGTGATCTTAGGATATTTTTTTCCTTTAGCAATGTAAATTATATGAAAATTGTCCAAATATTTTGTTTTTCCGAGCACTTTTGGCTAAACATTTAGCTATTTAAGGGTGGATTTATTTTACGTCACTGAATATGTATAGTGTTTATGTATGTGCGTACAATCATGCGTGTGTATTATATTTTGAACACGGTAAGCACATTGTTGCCGTGTTTCTAGTTGATATTATTAAGTGCTAGGTTTTTTATTATTAATAATGCCTGCATTGTTTTTAATTATTTTTTAATATGATTGATGCTATGATATTTGTGTTACCAACAAGTATGTTACGGATAGAGTTTGGTAGGTTTCCATGTGTATTTAAATGAGATCAAATTGAACTGTTATTTGAGAGGTGCAACGTTAATCTTCTTGTTAACCATGTGGTAGTGTGTCCAATGTAATTATTTACGGAATTGGAATGATTAAAAACACAGTTCTTCAAAGAAAATGTAAATTTGTAAATAATATTGGTTCTCTGTAGTTTAGATCTTGCAGGTGAATTGTTATTTTTGCGATGAGGTCAGCATTTTTTAAATTTTTGTCATAAGATCACATAAAAAAATTACATTAAAAAACTTAACCATCAATATATGTGTGTCCTGTGTTAGAGTGTTCCGTTAACTGCTTTAAATTGCGCTGGTCAACACGATTTTTGGTGCCAAGAAACAAAACAGGTTTTGTAGCTAATTTTATGGAGTCTGATTCCGAAACTGACCTTAGACTTTCATGGTCAGCTAGAGGTTTTGTTGTACCGAAATTGCTGTTTTTTTTGGGGGGGGAGGGAGGAGATCAATTTATGATCTTGGCTGATCGCAACATTTAATCAATAATGGCCGTAGGCGTAGCAATTTATGTAAGCCACCTGAAATAAACTATTTTTATAAGAAAAATAGTGTTTTTGAATCAAAAATTTTAAAACCGATGTACAGATTTTTTTCAGCTTATCGCCAAAACTCAAATTAACGGACACACTTTATCAGTAATACGCTAATATGAGTGATAAGGTTCATTTTTTTAAATGGCCATCAAGATAAATTTCCGGATAATTGTGGTGATGTGAGTGATGCGCAAGGAGAACGAGTCCATCAGAATATTAAAAAAAATGGAATACTACGCCTCCTTGGCCTTACACTCTCGGCGGACCTCAAATGGAATGACTATATTGAATCCATTGCCAAATCTGCTGCTATGAAAGTGGGCTCCCTGTGCAGGGCCCGGAAATTTTTCCCACCTGAAACTATTCTGCACATATACAAATCTACCATCCGCCCGTGTATTGAATATTGCTGCCATATCTGGTCGGGTGCCCCTGCTGCTCGCCTTGGGCTTCTTGACAAAATACAAAGGAGGATCTGTAACGTGGTTGATACTGACTTGGCAGACCGGCTGCAGCCGCTCTCACACCGGCATGATGTAGCTTCCCTGTGCCTCTTCTACAAGTACTTTCATGGCTTCTGCTCCGATGAGCTTAGATCACTGGTGCCGCCTAAGCACAAATTTACACGAGATACTAGATTAGCAACTAGGTCCCACCCTTTTACAGTTAAACAAATAAGATGTAACCGTAAATTCTACTCCACAGCTTCTTTTCTCACGCTTCCCGCCTGTAAAACTCCCTTCCACAAGTCTGCTTTCCCGACAGTTACAATCTCCAGGTGTTTAAATGTAGGGTCAATAGACACCTCCTATCACACTAACTCCCAACTATTCTCACAACACTCTCATCTACCCAACCCTCATTCTCGGTATCCTCACCCGCCTATCACCCACCCTCTGTTATTTCCTATATTTAATCAGCCTTTCTCCACTCTACTTAGCCCCCTGCACAGTAGTGGCAGTGACATGCCTTGCTCGGGGTGAAACGCTTATATAAAAAAAAAAAAAAAAAAAAAGAATGCAACCAGGGACGGTGGGACAAGCGAATGATGGCTGACTACTGCTGAAATATCAAAAAGGACTTAAATAACATTGAACATGACAATCAAGAGTGACAAAAATTTCACCATAGTTCTTAGGTTCACAATGGTTTTATTTTTGCTGTTTGATGAAAATACTTGTTGGTCTTGGCATATTCAACTGTTTTATGTTTTAAGACTTAGTGTCTGTTATTGAAAAAAAATAATATTTCTCAATAAGCAGACCAATATTTGTTGGTTTAAATACAAATTGATAGCTTTCCACGATTTACTTTGAGAAATTTTGCCATTGGTTAATATCATATATACAGGAAACGAATGATAAGTTGTTGTTTTTTTTTGTTTTTGTTTTTTTCGAAAAAAAAAATTTCTGCACAGCAAAAACGGTAGCTAACAAAGAAAAAGTAAGGTCATTTTCAGATTCAGAACCGTTAAATTAGCTAAAAAAAATGTTTGGTGTCTCGTCACTATATTATTTTAATTTTTTTCTTTGATAAGTGTTATACGCTAACCAACCAATGACATAATATGGTATGAATAGTATGAAACTGTCTAGAATTAGTTAATCGTTTTTAATAGTCTAATAGTCTGCCATTTATCACGCGATTTTCGTAGTCCAACCCCATGAATGATTATTACTTTAAAAAACAATATATTAGCCATCGAACAAGTTTGAACATTTTCTTACAATAATATTCACCAGTAGAAGGCCCAAGAACCACTCGAAGTAGGAGGTTACTTTATTGAGGCTGGAAAGTAAAGGTGCGGTGTTTGTTAAAAAAGAGAGAGAAAAAAAAAGAGAATGTTTATGCTGTTGTAAGTATAAAAGGTTACATTAAGGAGTGTTTTCATTTTACTGTTTAAATTATCACACTTATTTCTACCCTTCCCTCGGGTAATAAGATGTAGGTGAGGATGTTACGATGAGAAATTAAACAAATGATAATGTTTTTCAGTTATCATATTTAGTGAACTATATTGACTTTATAAGATCTACATTTTTCCAAATATTTGAATTTCATAAATTTGTGATATAATAGGCTTAACAAAGGAACGAACATTTTTAAGGACTTCAGAGGACAGAAGGTTGTGAGGATCCATTGAAAAAGGAGTAGAGACAAATGTTGTTAAGAGCTTCAAGGGATAGAGGGTTGTGGAGAGCCATAGAGGAAGAAGAATGGATTAATGTTGTTGAGCTTCAATAGGTAGGAGGTTATGGAGAGCCATAGGTGAAGAAAAAGAAAGTACGAACGTTTTAAGAGCTTCACGGCACAGAAGGGTGTGCAGAGCTGTAGAATAAAAAGAAAAGAAAACAAAACAAATATTAAAGATTTCAATGAAGATCCTTATAAGAAAAGGAAGAAAGAAGAAATATTTTTAAGAGCTTCAAGGAATAGAAGTTTGGGGGGGGGGGCATAGAAGAAGAAGAAGAAGAAACAAATGCTTTTAAAAGCTTTATAAGCTAGGAGGGGAAGTTGGGGATAACCATGAAAGAAAAAGAAGAAAGAACTAATATTTTAAGAGCTTCAAGGTATAAGAAGTTCTAGAGAGCCACAAAAGAAAAAGAAGAAGAAGAAGAAGAACAACAACAACAACAACAACAAAGAACAGGCATTTTTAAGAGTTTTAATAGATAGGAGATCGTGGAGAGCCATAAAAGAAGAGACAGATGTTTGTAGGAGTTTCAACCGATTGGGGTCGTGGAGAGCTATTGAACGAGGAATGTGTGCATTGATCTCAGATACACCTGTTAGGAAGTTGTGTTAATAATTATGTTTCTTCAAATGACTAGATATCTGACCTATATATTTCTTATGGCAGTATATATATATATATATATATATATATATATATATATATATATATATATTAACTATAACAACAACTATACCAATAGTAAAACTAATATTAATCAAGCTATAATTTGAATCGTCTTGTATAACCAACCGAGAATAAACTCGGAGGGAAAAAAGGGGAAGCAAAAAAAGAAACAAACGAAGTACATGAACAAAAAGTCAAATACTCGTAAGAAAGAAAAAAAAAATACCCAAGACGAAAACCCTAACACTAGAGCGCTCAATACCAAAGTAGAGCAAACAAAGACAGAAATCTATGCAAGAGCCAACAACCGACCACGGTTTCGCCTAACGGCTCGTCAAATTGGCTCCAATTTCATTGCTTAGATTTCTGTCTTTATATATATATATATATATATATATATATATATATATATATATAATATTGACTATAGCAACAACAATACCAATCGTAAAACTAGTATTAATGAAGCTATAATTTAAATCGTCTTGTATAACCAACCAAGAATAAACTCGGAGGGAAAAGAAGGGAAAGCAAAAAAAAGAAACAAACGAAGTACATGAACAAAAAGTCAAATACTCGTAAGAAAGAAAAAAAACCCAGACGAAAACCCTAACACTAAAGCGCTCAATACCAAAGTAGAGCAAAGACAGAAAATCTAAGCAAGAGTTATATATATATATATATATATATATATATATATATATATATATATATATATAAAGAAATTTATTCAAATTCTTCAAGTTTTCAATTTATTTGTTTAAACTTCATTTTATTAAAATAGATGCTCTGTTTTTATTATTAAAGATTATATTCATTTATTTACATCTACTGGCCTGAATATTCGGAAAATATCCAGCTAGAGGACACATATTTCCGAAATATTTAGGCCGTAGAATTATATTGTATCCTTGGAAATTCAAAAATAAATGAAATAACAAAACCGATAATATATCATGTTTTTCCTACAGAAGTCTCCTAAAAGGAAAACATTGTTTTGTTAAAGTTTCTTCATATTGTATTTTGCGAATACTGATTCTTGTTCTTCCTCTTCTTTTTCTATGTTTGAACATTTAGAAACAGCCTGATGTACTAACGGTCATTTATATATATTGTAGGTTTCTTGGCTATGTTTGTCAAACTGGCCTTGTGCCAAACATAAGCGAATTCCCCACAATTTAAAATATCAGAAGGTTGAATGAATGGTTGGAAAAGTAAAAGTGTTTTGTTTGTAAAATAAGTGAAATTTTATGAATAGAACCGAATAACAAATTCGCAAGAAGAAAATATTCAAAGAGAAAAATGTATGTAGTTTAATGTTTCTTATAGTTGATAGTAGCAGAATGCGTGTATGTAAAAAGTTTAATTAGGCTACTAATAAAATTTGTGTTCCTTTCACTTTTTTTAAAGCTTGGTGATAGAGTGAAAAGGAAGGTAAAGCAATAAAGGAAATTGTACTTATGTTATATATCCATAAATAACAAACACGCGTATATATAAAAATATATCAAGTGATATTTTTATTAATGAACGATGAACCGTGTAGCCTAGGGTACAGAGAGTTGAGGGAGCGCTCTTCTAAGGGTTGACAGGGTGACGGGGGGGGTGTCGTCGTATCTGTTCTCCTCTACGTCTCTCTGCCTAGACTGCCTGTCGAGACTGACTGACTGACTCGTCTGTCGAGACTGACTGACTGGCGAATCCGTGTTTTCGCAGTCTTTATATATCTTCCAAAACCGGGACTTGTTTCTTCCGGCTTTGCCTTGATCACGCGACGCCCACGCGACGCCTACGTAATTTTCAGAGACACCTGTTCTGTCTGCCTCTTGTAGCCATTTCCGCTACTGCCGGAAATAAGGTCAAACAAACATCCGTTCCTTTCAACGGCCGGAAAACGCCCCCGCTTGCATCAGCTTCCTTCTTCGGGTGGGGCCAGATTATTATATTACACTTATCTGACGTTAATTTTTTAGGAATCATTTGAAGATGTTATGTTGTTGTTTTCTTTGACATCGTGTGAGTGAAGACGAATAAAGGAAAATTTATCGGGCATCTCACAGTATTATTTTTCGCAATTACATTCCTGTTCTCGGACAGAGACACAACTGAGCTGCACTCTGCCTTCAATGACAGAGACGAAACTGAGAGATGATTTGGTATCCCCACCCAGCACAAAAAGTAAAATTCAAGATGGCATTACTATTACCAATAATATAATAAAAAGTCAGTCAAATTAAGATGAAAGAAATACGAATCAAAAATTAATAATAACTGACAATGCTTCATCTAACAATAATAATAAAATTTAAGATAATATGACTACAAATCTATAATTAAAATGAAATATAAATCAGAAATGATTAATGTTTGTTGAATGACAACTTGCCAATGTTACTGTGATTTCACCTTCATCTATTTTCCAGTTCATACTATTTATTTATCACCTGGGAGTGGACATATAAAGTCTGAAAACAAATTAAGAAATGCCTGAAGTCTTGAAAAACATTTCAAATTTAGCCAAGGATTTATTTTTCAATGCAAAATTGTCCAGCAATTTTTTTTTTAAATGTAGTTTTTAATTGTTTATTCGGGATCTAGTTTTTCAAAAAGGGGATGCCGTTAATTTTTTTGCCCCTAACTAATATTTTCAACTGAACTTAATTTTAAAGCCCAACATTGTTACACCGTTTTCAAACAGCCGATCAATCTCGAAGTTTAAATATTTTACTAACACACTTAATTGTTTTTCTCCCAGAAAATAGACCGATTTTTTTTCAAGAAATAATATATCGTTTGAATTTTTTTTTTTTATAATCGTATCGCCCCAAGCAAGGCGTTTTATTGCCACTGTTTTTCAGGGGTTTACATAGGAGAAAAGTTATGAGAAAGAGTGACAGGTTACAGGGGGCGTCAGGAAGTGGATAAGAGAAGGATAAGAATACTGATGAGAGTGGCGTGGACGGAGAAAGGAGCATGAGAAAGAGGATGCAGATTAGTGAGATAAGAGATTACTGTTGACTTTACATTTAAATTCTTGGAGATTATAGCTGTCGGGAAAGCAAGTAAATGGAAGGGAATTCCACAGGCAGGAAGTGCGAGAAAAAAAGCTGAGGGAGTAGAATTTGCATTTACATTTTATTGGTTTCACAGTAAAAGGATGGGACCTATTTGCTAATCTTGTGGCTCGAGTAAATTTATATATAAGGGGCACCAGTGTGCTGAGTTCATCAGAGCAGAAGCCGTGAAAGTATTTGTAGAAGAGACACAGGGATGCCACATTGCGCTGGTGAGAAAGTGACTGTATCCGAGCTGCCAAGTTGGGATCTATGACATTACAGACTCTCCGCTGGATTTTGTCAAGGACACCTAGGTGAATAGCAGGAGCACCCGACCAGATATGACAGCAGTATTCAATGCACGGGCGGATGGTAGATTTATATATGTGCAGGATTGTTTCAGGCGGAAAAAACTTCCTGGCCCTACTCAGAGAACCGAGTTTCTTAGCAGCTTAATTTAAATTTAACTGATAATTTTCCTTGCCAATCTTTAACTTGTGATCAATATCGCAAATATCATTGTACCAGCTTTCCTAGCTTGTAAATTCTATAATTGCAATTCTTTTATGTGCCATGTTCTTTCAGGACACGGATTTAATGGCTCTCCACAACTTCCTGTCCTTTGTAGCCCTCAGTAAAATTAGTCATTTTGCTATATCTCCTAATCCCTGTTCTGCCATCCATTTACACAATCTTGTTCTTTTTTTTGTTTGCCTATCTCTTCAGTACATAAGTGATCATGGCTCTCCACAACTTCCCGTTCTTTTTAGTCCTTAGTAATAATTGTCTTTTTATATCTACTAATCTCTGTTCTGTCTGCCATTTGCGCAAAATCGTTAGATAGGTTATTGCTGCTTTCTTCTCTCCATCTTGTCTTCAATAGACCTGCGAGTATCAAATTCTTCAAGCCCTCTTTCCTCGTTGTGTGCCCTTAAAATTGCAACTATCTCTTTCTGATGCTAATAGACAGGCCTATTCGTCTCCTTGTCAAGGGATGTCAGCATTTGACTCCTTATACTTTTTTATGTACTTATCACTGATACAAGTTTGTATTGTTATTTTTTTCATAATATATATGTGCGTGCGTGTGTGTGTGTGTGCGTTAGTACGTGTGTCCATCTGCGTATATATATATATATATATATATATATAGAGATATATATAGATATGTGTGTGTGTGTGTGTGTGTGTGTGTGTGTGTGTGTGTGTGTCAGATTAAATAAATTGCATGTCCAACTTCTCTATCTCACGCAACTTCAGTTTAAGATCGGCTAAGAAGAGTTTGTGGATGTTTTTGGTGTTTTCCGGGACAACTGCCTATTTTGGGTGACCTGGGCGTTCAGCATCATGTGTCTGTACGACCGCGTTTAAAGTCAGCAAACCACCTCTTAACCGTTGTTTTGACGAAGTAGACTCCGAATAACACTTATCAAGCCATTGCTTTGCTTGAACAGTATTTTTCCCCATCAGAAAACAATGCTTTAGCAATACACGAAGTTCAGATTTTTCCATTGTTTTGAAAATTTGCAACAAGAGCTTTTCTTAAATAACTGTTATTTGTAAACTAATAATCTGATTAAGCCCAAATTTTGTCACGTGCCATTTGAAGCTAATCCTTCATAAAAATCCTATGGATTTTTTATTAGAGGCGCCATCTATATGTCAGGCCCGGGACTTATGCGTTATTTAAAGTAAAATGACAAACAATACATTTTATCTGTAGATGAAGCCATAAATTGTATTCAAAATATTTAGATTTTGGCATTAAATAACCCACAGAGATATTGATGTGCCACTAAGTAAAATCAAACAAATCAACAGACCTTAAGGTCAAAACAGCTCTGATGATAATTTTTTGTTCTGTGTACAAATCAGTCACATTAAGTGCCATACGTGACACACGCTTGGAGTATCATGTCTTTATCCATGACTAAGTAGAATATTTTCCTGCAGTAGGTTGATATTTCTTTCTGTAGTAGACTGTTTACCAACCAAGGTTAAAGAACCAAAATCTATTCTGCTATTTAACCCATGGCTGAAGGGAGAAGAGACAGATTAATACCTTTCCAAAGGGTATTTGCGCGTAAATGAATGCAACGAATTTAACTGGAATTCGAACTCGGCTCTTCAATTTTTTATTTGATCCGGTGCCTATGGCATAAATGAATTTTCCACGTTTGCCTTTATAAAGTTCCTCAGTGAACAAATCACCTTGGCGTTAAATGTTTTCTGTTTGTCATTTCTGTTTTAAAAAATGGTATTTCTGTTTTGAAAAATGGTATTTCTTAGAGAAAAGCTGACCGGAACTTTCTTCATTTAGAGCATGGAGGTAATGCGGATGATTCAACTCCGTGAAAATGGAATATCTCCTGGAAATAAACGTCTGAACTGGTGGAACTACGAAGTGAATTTCATCTTAACATCTGCCATGGAAGCAGCAATAGGGTATCAACTGTGTTGCATCTATAGCGAAAAGTCTGTAGAGTAGACATTGTCATCCCACACTAGACTGTGTAAGCAATTTTGATCTCTGTCATGACTGGAAAGTGGGGATTGAGCTTCTCTGGTCTAGATATGGCGGTAATGGTCTAATTTTTTTTTTTTTTTTTTTTAACTAATTTGACTTTTGTAAGGATAAAGTATGGCAGAAGCTTTTAGATATTTTCTGGAGCGAAAAGAGTGTGTTGACCATTTATCCAGCTTCTGAAGTAAAGGGTTATATATATATATATATATTAGTTCCTCTCGGGTTAACTTGAGACACAATAGACGTTCAAAACATTGAGCCTCGTTTACAGTGAAACCGCTCATCATGACCAGTGATGAAACTATGACAGCTTTGTCCAGTTTTTGGTGCGTTAATGTTTAGGGGAGGTGTGGGTTGTGGTGCAGTGCATATCGACTCAGAACGACAAATCGAGGTGCCGAGTTCGAATTCCAGTTGAATTCCTTGAATTCACTTACGCGCAAGTACCCTTGGGAAAGGTATTAATCTGTCTCTTCTTTCCAGTTATGGGTTAAATAATACGACAGATTGGATTCTATAGCCTTGACTGGCAACCAGCCTACCACAGAAAGCAATGGCAACCTACTGCAGGATAATGTTCTGCTCAGTCAGTCATGTCTCCTTCGAGACATGATAATCCAAAGCGTGTATCACGTATGGCACTTAACTGACTGAATGTTTAGGGAGACGGATTTATATCACCCTTATAGATTAGCATAACCCACCTTTTGACCTTCGCTTTCGAGTTGGGCAAAATAGTAAATCACTCAAGGTTTAGAATACTAATTTTCAAAAGCTAAATTTTTAAATTAGGCAATCCAGGTTCGTGCATGGTGATTTCAAGGATTATGAGAGCAAACATTGTTAAACGATTCTGGGCTCCATCAAACCATGGAAGTGGAGTGTGTAATTGCAGTGAAGTTACAGCAACAGTACTCTGTTTTTGTTCTAATATGACTCTTGTAAATTAAAATTATGGATGAAGCTGCCATATATGCCTTAGAACTACAGAATGATCATTTTCTAGCATCATCAGCAGTGATATAAGTTCTACTTGAGGTCTGCATTGAAGACGGGTACGTATCACCCTTATAGATCAGCCAAACCCAGTCTTCCACCCTCGCTTTCGGGTTGTGCATAATAGTAAATCACTTAAGATTTAGAATATTAATTTTCACAAGCTAAGTTTTGTAAATTACTCGAAAAGACCAGGCTCGTACATGGTGATTTCAGGTATTAGGGAAGATAGCATAAAGGCAAACATTAAACGATTCTGAACTCCATCAAGACATGGCAGTGAGGATTATACAGCTCCAGTCAATTTATGGCAACAGTACTCAATTTTTGCTCTAAAATGAATTGTATATTCAAAGTAGAGCAGAAGGAATCAGATATGTCTTGGATCCAACTACTTACTCGCATCTTCAGTAATGTTATGAGTTCTACTTGAGGTCTGCGTTAGACTTGAAACCCAATAGACGTTCAACGTATGGAACCTCATTTACAGTGCAACCGTTCATCGTGACTGGAGAAAACCTGGGGAGTGGGCATTGGTGACACAATGATACTAGCTTTTTTTTTTTTGTTCTTTTTCTTTTTGTTTTTTGTTTTTGGGCAGGGGAGAGGTTATTAAAAATAACAAGCCAGTTATTTTCCCTTTGAGTTGTTAGCACAAGATCAAAGGCGATATCAGCTGAAAAGCTCCTGACACGTAGGATAGAATGAGAACAATCTGCTCTTGGTGGAATGTATAAAAGGTTCAATTCAAAATTCACAGGTTACCAAGTCTAGCAGACACCTGAACAAGTCCAGGATATACACTGACCGAAACGTTACGACTACAACAACTAAGATGAATATATTAGTCCAAGTCTATTAGTTCCGAAAAAAAAATTAGGATTATTTTCTACCAGTTCTTTACAAAAAGGCATGAGACAAATAATCCTGCAGTTCTGCATTGATAACCATGTTACTTTTATCTCATTCATTTATAGAAAAAAAAAAGCGTGGGCATGTCTTCTACAGTTAATCCAATATATTTTGTCAGTAGTCTGAAACAAACCTTTAGAATATGAATTTTGATATCATGGGTAAGATTTAATAATTTTGATATCATAGGTAGGATTTAATAATGTTAATATCATGGTAGGATTTAATAAATATCTCAAAACTGATGCATGAACCAAAAGACTCAAACTGACCCCTCCGAGCAATTCATTACTTGCAGTGTATAAATATTTAATTTCCGACCTCTGCACCAAGCTCACCCCGTCCCCCGAAGAATAACTGCAACTTTATCCCCACCGTCCAAACTCTTTCCTCAATCCACTCAGCCACCAAACAAAAGTTACAGCATAATTACTTTGCACCCTTTTTGTCACATGACCAACTTGGCCACATCCGTTCCTCCACCCCCCATACACAGTACTTTCTGATAGACTTTATGATGTATAATTTATCAAAATGTCAGGAGAGAGAGCCAACAGTGGTGTCTGGCAGGGAAAAAAGATGACGCTAGATCTACAATGTCAGGTAAACAATATGCTAACCGAAAAAAGACAGATTTTTCACGTTATCCCTTACCTTGCCTTGCTTCCTACACAATAGACAGACGACGAATTAGCTTGCCTAAGACAATTTTAGCAATTCTTTACCTCTATTAACCCTGCGTTAAAATTGTAATACGCATTATAGATACAAGTTTGGTTAAAGACCAACAAAAGTTCTGCGCTAAAGATTTCTTTCAGTAATTTTTCCTATATTTTAAACCTAACTTCCGTTACATATTCAAAATGCATTATAGGCGATTTTCGAAGCGCCGTTTAGATGTGGTACAAAGCCGAAAATATGGGCACTCAGTGAGGTTCGAACTCACTACTTAGTTGTATCAGGTTCTAGCGCGACAAGCTTGTTAACCATTACACCACACCGAGATGCCTGATTAAAGCCTTTAATTTTAGATGTATGTATGGTTGATCATTCGTATCCAAGGATGTCTGTCTTCTAAGTTTGTTAGCTAATACCCGTTTAAGAAGAAGATACCAATTTGATATTTGCTAGTCTAATAAAAGAGGTTTCGACTGAGGCAAAATGCGTGCTGTCAAAATTCATCTCATAATAAATTTGATTTATTTACTTTTTTAAATATTTCTTCAGAAGATGGGAGTTAGGTGTAAAATGCTTCCTGAAATAGTTTATTTTCATTGATATAAAAATGTAAAATCCTCAAAAAAATTAGGATTATCTAAAAACATTAATCCTATTAAATAATAAAAAATATTTAACGCTTCTAAAACAAATATTTCAACAATTTTTACAAGATAGCTGCCTTCTTTTATGTGCGATATCACATCAGGATTTAGACGATCATAGCCCACCACATCTTCCTATCCCTAGTAATTCTTAATACCTCTCGTCTGCTCTTCTATCGATTTGCGTAAGTCCATCAAGTATGTCACGCGTTGTTTTCCTCTGTCTTTCTTTCCTGTATCTGTAAGTATTAGATTCTCCAAGACCTCCTTCCTCATTCTAGTTGTCTTTTTCTGATGTTAAGTATAAATTTTAATTTCCAAAACCTCGTCGTTGGTCACATATTCAATCTTCCTCAGTATTCTTCTGTAGAATCACATTTCTGTTACTACAAGTCGCCTTCATCTATGAGGAGCTAGTCCACCATTCGCTGCCATATAAGAGGACAGATATTTTTTTTAATCATATCACCCCGAGCAAGGCGGTAATGCCACTGATATGCAGGAGACTACATAAGAGTAAAAGGATTAGAGGAGAGTGAGGAGAAGGACGAACCAGTTAGAAAGGAGCAAGAGAAGGATGGGAATACAGGTGTGATGACAGTTGCAAAGGTGGAGAGAAAGGAAAGGATCTACAGGACAGTGTGGATAGAAGTAGGGTCAAGTAGTTAAGAGATGAGAATTGACCTTGCATTTAAATTCCTGGAGGTTGTAGACGTCAGGAAAGCAAGAATATGGAAGCGAGTTCCACAGGCGGGAAGTGCGAGAAAAGAAGCTGAAGGAGTATAAATGTCGTCTGCATTTGGTTGATCTAATTGTGAATGGGTGAGACCCAGTTGCCAGTTTGGTTGCACTAGTAAACACCTGTTGCTGAGGCACCAGTGTCTCAAGCTCGTTGGAGCAGAAGCCATGGAAGTATTTATAGAACAGTCAAAGGGAAGCCACTTATCGTCGGTAGGAAAGTGGCTGTAGTCGAGCCGCCAAGTTCAGTACTCTTATTTTTTTTTTGTTTTTTTGTTTCCAATGAAATTTCCCTATATTTCGATACTCAACTCAGCTTTTGGAATACATCCCTGACCATCGGATCTCAGAGAACAGGATACAGACAGTAAAATAGAAAGGGACAGAGAGGCGTAGAGATTCAAAAGAGAGTGCAACACAGAGAGGGATTGGAGCGAAGGTGTCATCTTAGATAAAGGTAGTCATTTGTAGTGAGGGCTTAAATCGTGTCGTGGGACCTAATGATTTGTTGGGGACAAATTCACCCCTAAACTGCAAGTGAGCTTTTGAAATGAAAATCACTTCCTTTTTTTAATCTTATAATCACAAATTTGTTGCAGACTCGGGGAACCTTGACTGTTGCTGTATATTTCTTAGAAAAATAAATAAATATTATTTCAACTGACATTCTGCTTCTACTTTTGCTTCAGAGAATAACCTTGTTGTTGTTGTTGTTGTTTAGATCTCGACACCCAAATAACAACAAAAACCTGGGTAGGCGGTTCCCAATATTTTCCCAATTGGTTGTTTTAAAACCACAATCAAGTCTTTCATCTTCGTCATGCTTTTGTTGGTACCTGGCTTAAAGTGAAAAAGATGCATGTTCATGAGGGCAAAATTCTTCTTCTGCTATGCACCGTATTTCTCCAGAACGTGCACGATCATGGCTCTCCACAACTTCTGCTCTATGTAGCACTTAGGAATGTCTGTTTTTGTTGTTTGTTTTTTGTTTTTGTTTTTTATTATTTTTTTTTATATCTCCTAATCCCGGATCTGTCAACCATATTTTTCACTTACTATTTGGCAGCTTTTACGAAAAATCATAAACTCGAGTACGAATTGCGGTCTACTAGTTTGTTTCATTTCATTTTCGTACAAATACTGTTGTGATCTAGTGTAGCCGTCAGGAAAGCAAGAATACAGGAGCGAGTTCCACAGGCGGGAAGTGCGAGAGAAGCTGCAGGAGTAGAATTGTCGTCTGCATTTGGCTAACCTGACTGTGAATGGGTGGGACCCAGTTGTCAGTCTGGTTGCACGAGTAAACACCTGTTGAGGAGGCATCAGTGACTTAAGCTCATCCGAGCAGAAGCCATGAAAGTATTTATAGAACAGACAAAGTCCAGCCGAGAGCCGAGTTCGAATTCCAGTTGAATTCCTTGCATTCACTTACGTGCAAATACCCTTGGAAAAGGTATTCATCAGTCTCTTTTCTCCAGCTATGGGTTAAATAACAGGACAAATTGGGTTCTATAACCTTAGTTGTCAACCAGTCTACTGCAGAAAGCAATGGCAACCTACTGCGGTATAATCTTTTGCCCAGTCAGTCATGTCTCTTTCGATCGCCCAAGCGTGTGTCACGTATGACACGTTACTGACTGAATCTTCTTTGGGAAGGCATGGATCCATCTTTTCTTCTCCCAGGTACAGGTTAAAACAAACTTCACTGTAAGGAAAATTGCACATTATTATTGTATATTTCTGAAAAAAACATAAATATTATTTCAACTGACATCCTGCTTCTATTTCTCCTTCAGAAAATAACATTTTTCATGTTTCATTTAAAAGATCTGTTGTTGAAAATATTGTTGTTTAATGTTTAAAATCCCAACACTCAGATAAGAAACAAATCCTGGGTAGTCGGATTTGAACAGTATCATCGGTTTCTGAAGAGATTTAAGACTGCATTTTACAATGTTGATAGAAATTTGATTCTGTTTTGGATTTGGGGATTTTAGGGGTTGGGTTTCGAATATTTGTTATCTTATCTATAAATGAATAATAACATTTTCAAGTGTTTTTAATTCAATTTTTATATCATTTTCACATTTTGTTTCTTAAATCTCTTGTATATACATGTTACTATATCCAGACTCCCAAAATATATGTAGACATAACCGTCTTGAAATTATAAATTATTATGTTATGTTATTTTTTGCTTTTTTGTCAGCTCTCCTGCCTCCCATAAGCATGGACAAAGCGATTCTCCCGGAGAGTAATACACTACGCCTCCTCGGACTTACCCTGTCCTCAGACCTCAAATGGAACCACTCTATTGAATCCATAGCAAAATCTACTGCTAAGAAGGTTGGGTCACTATGTCAATCCAGGATGTTTTTTCCGCCTGAATCCATCCTGCATATATACAAGTCAACCATCCGTCCGTGCATGGAGTACTGCTGCCATTTATGGTCAGGTGTCCCTGCTCTTCTCCTCAGTGTTCTTGACAGGCTCCAAAGGAGAGTCTGTAATGCGATAGGTACTGATCTGGCGACTCGACTGCAGCCACTTCCCCATCGTCGAAATGTGGCTTCCCTTTGTTCTATAAATACTTTCATGGCTTCTGCTCAGACGAACATAAGTCACTGATGCCTCCTCAACAGGTGTTTACTCGTGCAACCAGACTGGCAACTGGGTCCCACCCATTCACAGTCAGGTTAGCCAAATGCAGACGACAATTCTACTCCGGCAGCTTCTTCTCTCGCACTTCCCGCCTGTGGAACTCTCTCCCGTATTCTTGCTTTCCTGACGGCTACAACCTCCAGAAATTTAAATGCAAAGTCAATACTCATCTACTAACCACTGGACTCTAGCTCTCTCCCAACCCCCGTATAACCTTCCCTTTCTCTCCACCTATGTATCTGTCATCGCACCTGCTTTCTCAGCTTTCTATTGTTCCTTTCTAACTAGTTTGTACTCCTCACTCTTTTCTAATTAATCTTTTTACATTTATGTAGCCCCCTGCACATCAGTGGCGTTTCCGCCTTGCTCAGGGTGAAATGATTAAAAAAAAATGTGATTTATTAATTTGTGAAAAAACATTCTTTCATCTGGCACACAAAGTATTTTCTGTCTGCCACAAAATGACGCTTGGTGTGGGTTTGTGAAAGAGAGACAGAAAGAGAGAGAGTGAGAAAGAGTAGAGAGAGAAAGAAATAAAGGGAGAAAAAATAGAGAGAGAAAGAGAAGGAGAGAGTAAGCAATGTGTTGGCTATATGTGTTTCTTTACCCGAGTCAAAATGGCAATGTGATTTGGTTATGAGGTAAAGTTCAAAAGGTTATTTGGCTGCATTTTGGGAGAAATTGGATGAACTGTTGGCAGAGACAAACAATTTCAAACAGTGTTTGCTCTGACTGCAATTAAATTTTAAAACTTTTTATTTTGAGGGTATAAACATAGCTTTTCTTTTTTCTCATCCATATTCCAATTATTTATTTTTACTTTTGAATGTTTTTTTTTCATTTTTTTATTTAATTTATAATTGAATAAACAAAATGAAGAAACACGGACTTAAACTACTACCTAATCTCACAGGAAGAAATCAAAATTGGCAAAAACAAAAAATATTAACTGGAACAAAAATAAATAAAAAATAAAAATTAGTAGAGAAAATAAAATTTCTTAATTTCAGAAGCTAAAACACAAAAGTCAAATATTAGCACACAACAACAAGTTCATTGAAAATTCTTGTAAAAACCTGTTAAAAAGAGAATTAACAAAAAGTTCTTAGAAATGTCTATTAAAATCAGAATTTGCCAAAAGTTCTTGGAAATGCCTGTTAAAAGCAAAATTCGCCAAAAAGTAAATTTTTGAAATACCTACTAAAATCAGAATTAACAAAAAGCTCTAAGAATTACCAGTTAAAATTAGCATTCACCAAACATTCAACAAAATACATGTTAAAAGAATTCACTATTAATTCTTGGAAATGCCCGTTCAAAGTAGAATTTACAATAGGATGTTGAAAATTCATATTAAAAGCAGAATTAGCCAAAAAGCTCTTATAAATGGCTGTTAAAATCAAAATTCACCAAAGATTCTTGGAAATGCCTGTTAATAGCAGAATTCAAAGAAAGTTAAAGGAAATGCTTTTTAAAAACAGAATTTGCTAAAAGTTCTTGGAAATGTCTGTTAAAAGCAAAATTCACATGAAACTAGGTACCGCTACTCATTTTTGATACCTAACTTTTAAATTGAATTTATAAAAATAAAAAAGTCTTCTTGAAACTTTTATCTTATTTTTAATTGAAAATTATTTTTCAATTAAAATTATTATTTATAGCATGAAATTTAGAATAAAACTATTTCTTAAATTCAGTGTGTTGAACTTTCTGACCTTTCCCCATATATTTGACAAGCGATATCAGACAGATGTGAGATAAGAGAAGTTTATCGCAACCAGAACTGACAAAATTGTCCAAATTTTTTTCCAGTAAGAGGAAGAAACTATGAAGCGTATAACATTTTACAAAGAAATTGCCATACAAAAAAAAAACTTCAATTACCCCAAAAAGATTAAGAAATATTTTTAAAATACAGAGGCACAATGATTTGTATTAAACTTTCCAATTTTTGATTAGTAAATAGAGTCTTCACTTAATAACTTAATAACCCAATGCCAACAAATCATTGAAGTATTTTAAAACCATTTTTGAAACATTATAAATTATTACAATTAAAGAAATGAAAAGACTTCTTTTAAAATTTCATTATTAATCAAAAAAAAGTTTTTCTTCAGACTATAATGTCCTTAATATATATTATAAGCAATTAACAGCTCATCAAATTAAATAATGTCATAGTTTTATTGCATTTTTTTTTATTTTACTATTGGGAGCAAATTTTTGGAAATAAAGGCAAAATGTTTGAAAAAATAATAGATGTTTTACATTCCCCAATGAGTTCTGCATTTAACTAATGAAACCAATTTTCCCAACAAAATTTAATTTCTTAAAATTTCATTAATTTATGTGGCAGGAGTAACAGATGTAAAAATACATTTTTACAAAGATTGTTTAAAAATAATAATTTCAAAAATAATTCCACTCATTTCTGAAAGTTTCATTAAAATCTGACAATTATTTGATTTTTTGCAAGAATTTCCAAATTAATGTGTTTTTCACAAAAGAAAACTGAGTTATGTAGTACTACATAATCTGGGAAATACATATTAAAAGCAGATTTTCACAAAAATCTCTTGGAAGTAACTGCTCAAAGCAAAATTCACCAAAAATTGTTAGAGAAGTCTGTTAAAATCAGAATTAACCAATAATTCTTAGAACTACCTGTTAAAATCAGAATACACCCAAATTCTTTGAAATGTAGATTTAAAGCAGAATTAACAAAATTCTTTTAGAAAAGCATTTTGAATGCAGAATTCACAAAAATCTATTGGAAATGCGTATTAAAATCAAAATTCAACCAAAGTTTTGGAAATCCCTGTTAAAAGCAGAATTTACAAAAAGGTTTTAAAAATGTTTAAATCCCATTTAAAGATTACAAAGAAAACTATAAACTTATGCATTCTAAACAAGTGGAAATATTTGTGGAACTATCACACAAACAATGAACTTTCCAGAATTAAAACCATTCTAGGGGAATGGCATCAAGGTCGCAGACTTTCTCAGTAGATAGAAGTCGTCCAATCAAATATATAGGATACATCTATATCACTCTTATTTCTCCTAATCACAAATTATAGCACTAACTCTATTCTTGAGACATAACAGAAACAGTGGTGCAACCAATGACCTACCAAATTGTTTACATGTCATGTATTTGTTGTGGAGTAGTTTTCGCACTGAAGATTATAATCGTGTTATATTGGTTGCTAATCATTTCAACGCACCCAAAAATGTTAGAAACTTGAAAATCTTCCACTCTAAGCTGACTCCTTAGTATTCAGCTAACTGCCGACTAATATCAACTGCCTTAGTCCAATTATGTTCAAACTAGAACTAACTAATAATTCTACTGAACTCCAGTAGAACTCTAAAGAACTCTCTAGAACTTCTAAGAACTCCTTAGAACTTCCCAAGAACTTCTTGAGTTAACTTCCTGTTAACTCTTATTAGTATATGAGGGAGAGTCTATTATATGAGGAATAGGTGTGTTTCATCATAACAGTTTTAAAAAATGCACATCATTAAAGAACCAACACAGTTGATAAGCCATTAAAACAGAACAATTAATCAAGATTATAATTTTCTTCTCTTCCTGGAACATATTTAAAAAAAATAAAAATACATGAAACTGGAAGAAGGTGATGCAGACATCACCTGGAAGCCATCTGGGTACCAGACTAAGATTATGTTCTCAAAACCATCAGTACATGGCAAAGATACAGTGGTTTCTGTGGAAAAGGCTCCATACCTTTTCAGAAAAGGAAGAGAACCAAAATAAAATTGAAGAATTAATCATGACAATAAATTAAATTACAAACATCGGCAAATATTATGAGAACTTATATCACAGATTAATATTATCTTATATCATAGATTAATTTGAGGGAATTGTGAGAACTAAGTTTAAATGAAAATCCTTAAATTTTGAGTGTTAAGGAGAGAGAACAGGAATTAAAAAGACAGAAGATAATGACTGATATTTAAATTTTTGAAGATCAAAATTGACTGGAAAGAGTTCCACAAACAAGAAGCGTGAGAGAAAAAATTATTAGCATAGACCTTACAGGACATCTAGATATTTCAACTGCAAAATGATAAGACTTATTTTCATGGACCCGGTAGAAGGTCCAGCAAAAATAATACAAAACAACCAAAATAGGAAATAACGAATATATATTAAACACGGCAAAATACAACACCCGGAACTTTGTTAGTAGAACAATAATATGGGTTAGTGTGTAATACTATAATTCAACCCTTGAACTGGGACTCATAATGGTCATTATGGTAGCAGTGTTCATAGATGACTCTTAGCTATGTTCAGGGTGCTCTCGTCAGGCTACTCTCTCAGGCTATCTACCTGGCTATCTACTCTCACCTCTTGTGAGGAGAGGTATATGTAATGGTTGGAAGAGTTCATTCTGTTATGGGTGATGCTGCCATGACACTTATCTACTAATCTAGTCAGTCAGTTAAGTGCCATACGTGAAACACGCTTGGGCGATCATGTCTCGAAATAGACATAACTGACTGGGCAGAAGATTATCCCGCAGTAGGTTGCCATTGCTTTCTGCGGTAGACTGGTTGCCGACCAAGGCTATAGAACCCAATCTGTCCTGTTATTTAACCCATAACTGGAAGGAAGAGACGGATTAATACCTTTCCATTAAGTGAATGCAATGAATTCAGCTGAAATTCGAACTCGGTTCCCCGATTTCTCGTTCCGAGCCGATATCCACTGCACCACAACGCACATCCACTAATCTAGTACTGCATTTAAATTCATAAAGTCAAGGTACCAAAGAAAAAAAACACATCAGAACAATTACCATAAAAAATATTTAGCTATTACAGCAGTGAGAAAGTCAAGATAACCGATCAGGTCTGATAACATTGCAGATTTTCCTTGTATTTTATCAAGAGTCATTAATTACGTTAATCAATTAATTAAGTAATCATTAATTACTAAATAAGATGTGGCAGCTATATTCACTACATGAACAAATGGTGGATCTATACATGTGTAAGATAGATTCTGACAAGGAAAGTTCAGCATTTATTGGCATAACAGCCACCACTATAATTGGTTGAAAAATGTTTCTATTACCAGATGAAGCATATATATAACCATTAAATATTTCTATTACTAGATGAAGCATATACATTTAACCATTGAATATTTCTAGTACCAGATGCAGCATATGCATTTAACCATTAAATCTTTCTGTCACCAGATGCAGTAAGTACATTTAATCATTATTCATTTTATCATCAGATAGAAAGTTTTAGGTTTTCTGTTAATGAAAATTTACAGGCTGTTATATTTATTGACAACTAGCAGTATAGCCCGGCATTGCTCGGGTGTAATGAAAGCTTTAAAACTAATTCATGGGCCTGGAGCTCAGACTCTTTGGACATTGGCACGAAAGACAATAGCAATAGTTGTTTCCAGTTAAAGCGAAACCGTAGAATGAAAGAAAAATGAATGGATGTAAGTCAAATTTTGATTTCCTGGTATCTATATCAAATAAGTTTTTTTTCGTCGTAAACTGAATTTTGAAGGCTAAATAACTCCTCTGAGTAAATGGTATCATGGCTGAGACTAAGAACTACAATTATACCTACTTAGAGCCAAACCCAAAGCAAAAACTAAAATAAAAGGGCTGAAAAAATACAAACATACAGGCAGATAAACACACACACACACAAACATCTTGCCTTATATATATATATATATATATATATATATTATCGATTTTCTGCACTATTGTAAGAACTGCAACCTTGAAACTTCTGAATATCGTTTCTTAAGTCTTTGTCTATGAGTGTATCAAATTTGATTAAAATCGGACCAACCTGATTTTTTCGATTATCGATTTTCGATATTTATCGGGGGTACCTTGACACAAAATGTAGCTAAGAACACTCGCAGATGCTTATAGTACAACTGTGTAAATTTTCAAGAAAATCGGTTCAGCTGTTTTGGAGTCTATCGGTAATGGACACACACACAGACACACACACATACACACACACAGAGACAAAGTTCCATTCATAAATAAGTTTAGATTAAATATTTTAGATATAATTACAATTCAAAATGACCACCCTTTACTTTTATATTTTCTTAACTGAAGTTCATGACTTCTTCACAAGCTATTTGCTCAAATTGTACCACAACACCAAAAGAGCATCTATTTTTAATCAAGGCAATAAAGTATTAAGAAACAGGACAATTTCGCTAGAAACTAGGAAGAGAGTACTGGATTGCTATGTGCTGTCCATTCTTCAATATGGCAGTGATTGCTGGACAATACCATCAAAGATGAAGGAAAAACTTAAAGCAACTGAAATGTGGTTCTACAGAAGGATGCTGCGAATATCATGAATCGAGCATGTGAGCAATGATGAGGTTTTAGAAATGATGGAAACAAAAAGGAAATTAATACTGAGCATCAGGAAGAGAGAGCTGAAGTTCCTGGGACATACAATGAGGAAAGGAGGGCTTGGAGAATCTGATACTAACAGGCCAGATAGAGGGCAAAAGAGACAGGGGAAAGCAATGGATAACATATTTGAAGGACCTAATCAGGTGGATGACACAACTAGGATTGCATGGTGTAACAGGAGAAGGCGTGCTCAAAGCCACCAGGGATAGGGAAAAGTGGAAAGCCATGATCGCCTACGTCATGAAGGGACATGGCATATAGAAGAAGAAGAAAAGCCACTATGACACAAGGGGTTAGTGGGTGTGAAAATTCTTAGAGAACAGAAAACATTATGGAGGGGTGGGTAAAATAGAAGAGTAATCAGAAGGACACTAGATCATGATTGACATTGCTAAATGAACAGACTACTGCTGTCACATCTGGTCGGGTGCCTCTGCTATTCATCTCAGGCTTCTTGACAAAATCCAACAAAGAATCTGTAATGTAATTGATCCCAACCTGGTAGCTCAACTCCAGTCACTTTCTCACAAACATAATGTGGCTTCCCTCTGTCTCTTCTATAAATAATTTCACGACTTCTGCTCTGACGAGCTTAGCTCCCTGGTGCCCCCATGAATGAAGTTACTCAAGCTACTAGACTAGCAGCTAGGTCCCACCCTTTTTACAATGAAACAAATCAAATGTAACCGTAACTTCTACTCTAACAGCTTCTTTACTCACACTTCCCACCTTCCGTATACTTGTTCTCTGACAGCTACAATCTCCAAGAATTTAAATTTTAAGTCAATTGCCATCTCTTATCTCCTTGATTCACATCCTTTCCCTGACAACCTTTGTATCATGTTTTTCTTCCTTTCCACTCTACTCTCATGCAGCCTTCTTCACATCTGTATTCTCATCCTTCTTCATTCTTTGACTCCCCTGGAACTTGTTCCTCTTTCTCATTACTCACCTCCTATGTATACCCCTGTGCACCAGTAGCAGTTTTGCCTTGCTTGGGGTGAAACGATAAAAAAACCAAAAAGAAATACTACAAAGTCAAAGATGAATTCATAAAAGAGAAAGGACTGCTGAAAGCAATAAAACGTGAGAAACTGTGGAGAGCCATATACATATTTCCTGAAAGAAGATGGCATTAAAAAAAATGACAAATATGAGCAAAAATGTAAAAAAAAAACAATACCATAAAGTCAAGAATGAGTTCAATAATGAGAAAGTACTGTTGAAAGCAATAAAAGGCCAGAAGCTGTGGAGAGCCATATACACCTTTTCCTGAAAGAAGATATGCAAAAAGAATGACTAACCTACTTGACAAATTTGAATAAAATGGACAAAGAAAAAAGTACCACAAAGGCAAAAATGAGGTCCTAAAAGATTGCTGAGAACAATAAAAGGCCAGAAGCTGTGGAGAATCATGATTACCAAATCCTGAAGAATTATCTTTTATATTTCGTACGTATTATATTTCAATTTCGGTTTCCCATAAAGAGACATTAAGGCTTGTCCTGTTTTAAAAAAAAAAAAAAAAAAGACATGGTTAATAAAAGAAATAGATGAAGAAGGAAACGGAAAAAAATTGCGACCTTAAATGAATGCTGGTTTGTGTTGAACAACAGATCTTTGTGTTATAACTAAGTTTATTCAGTTAGTACTTTCTGGCCTCAGATAACCCCGCTCCCCTTGACTGCCATCCAAAGATTCAAAAGATCTCATTTTGTGATGACATCAAATAATCTTAATAAACGAGTCTACGAACTGTACAAGGTCTGTCCTAAGATGATCCAGCCATTTAATTTTTCAAAATAAATAATCCTACCAAGGCCAATGGCACCAGAGTTTACACTTCAAAGTATAACCCCCCCCCCCCCGCCAGCCTCAGAACCGTGCACAGTTATCTCAGCTCAACTACAACACATCCAACACAAGAAAATTACTGTATTGTTATATGATAACTGTCCTCTTATGAAGGAAAGATTTGAAGCAAGAGAAATGTGGTTCTACAGAAGGATACTGAGGATATCATGAACCAAGCAATGGTGATATTTTAGAGAAGATGTCAGCAAAAAAGAAACATACTTAACATCAGGATGAGACAGCTGAAGTTTCTTGGATACATAATGAGGAAAGAAGACTCAGAAAACCTGATACTCACAGGATGGATAGAAGGAAAGAGAGAGAGAGGGGGGCAAAGCAACACATGACATACTTGATGGACTTGAACAAGTGGATGACAGGGCATCGTTTGTGAGAAATACCAAGAGAAAAGGTGTCAAGAGCTGCATGGGATAGGGAGATGTGGAGGGCAATAAACGACTACGTCCTGAAGAGGCACGACACATGATGAAGAATATTACAAGTTGTTTCTTTAACCTGTCGGTATGCAATTTGTTATCTACCATGTTTCTCCATCTTCGTCTTCTTTTATGTGTTATATCTCTTCATGGTCCCCCACATCTTCCTGTTGCTCTTAATATATTTTGTCTTGTTATTGCTCCCAAACTCTGCTCTGCCACCCATTTGCTTAAGCTCATCAAGTATGTCACGCGCTATTTTCCCCAGTCTCTCTTTTCTTCTATGAGTATCAGATTCTCCAAGCCCTCCTTCCTCATTACATGTCCTAAAAATTTAATCTGCCTCTTTCTAATATCAAATATAAGTTTCATTTTCGTTTCTATTGTCTCCAAAACCGTGTCGTTAGTCACATGTTCGGCCCATGGTATCCTCAGCATCCTTCTGTAGAACCACATTTCTGTTGCTTTGAGTCTTTCCTTCATCCTTGAGAAGATTGTCCACTATTCTCTGTCATACAGGTGGACAGATATCACGTAACAGTTCAGTACTCTTTTCTTTGTGTTCCATGAAAATTTTCCTGTCTCTTAATACACTGCTTAGCTTTTGGAATGCGTCCTTGGCCATGCCATTGCGTCTTTGGATCTCAGTGTCACATTTTCTGTCCTCTGTTAGAACACTTTGTGGTAGCAAGCTTAAATTCACGTGGTCGGGTTACCAAGGAAAGAAACTCACCAAGAAAATTTTATCTATCGGGAAACAAGCTAATAAAAGGGAGTTCCACAAACATGAAGTGCGAGAAAAAACCTGTTCGAGTAGATTTGGCTGATGCATTTCACTATTTCAACGGTGAAAGGGGTGGGAACATATATGCTACCCTAACAGAGCGTTTAAATTCATGTGGTCGGAGCACCGGGGAAAAAAGCTTGTCATAGCAGTTGCCATGAAAATATTTGTAGAAAAGACAGAGGGAAGCTACGTCACGTCGATGAGAAAGTGACTGAGGTCGAGATGCCAAGTCAAGACCGATTATATTGCAGATCCTTCTTTTGGTTTTATTAGAAAATACATCCTGAGTCACATGTTTTTTATTTTGAGATTATACACCCCTGGGTAAATTAATCAAAATAAGATGAATGTCTTCCTAGGATCTTTCACACTTTCCATGATCATGAATACGTCATCTCTTGGCATAGTTTTTCTCTTCTGATCGCATTTTTCTTTACATTTTGGACTGATGGATCCATTTTGTTTCTTTACCTTGATGACACAAGTGGCAATGAAAGATTAATTATAACAATATCTGAAATTTCTCTGTAAGGCTTGCCAGTGTGTTTGTGCAGCGTTACAATTTTTGTACACTTCTTTGGAGTAACATCCATTGCAGACAATGGCCGTGGGACAACTAATCAACAGTCAAGACAAAAGGGTCTGGGTGTGAACCTCAAGATGAATAGCAACAGCACCCAACCAGATATGGCAACAGTATTGAATGTATGGACGTACGGTAAATTTATAAATGTGAAAAACGGATTCTGACCAGAAAAGATTCCTGGCCCAACATTGTGACCCAACCTTCCTAGCAGTAGATTCGATTTAGTCATTCTGTCTGAGATCATTTGAGAGAGTGATGACAAGTAGGCGCAGTGCGTTGCTCTCTAAGCGACTAGTGTCATGAAAGTTTCTCTCTGGTGGTTAAAAAAGAGCAGCTTCGTTTTGGAAGCATTCAAATTTATGAGCCATTCCTTATACCATTCAATCACAGAGTAGAGGTCATTTTGAAGAACAGCAATCAGGCTTATTTTGTCAGATTTGGCAGATTTCTTATTGAGGCGGGAGTAAATGGTGGTGTTTATTTAGAAAATAGCAATAATAACTCCTTTCATCACTCCTGGAAATTCGGGTAAAAGATTTTTGCAAGCCAATGTGAATTTATTTTCTAATCAGTGAGGTTTTGAACTCTTTCAATACAAAGAGTTCAAACCTCTGCGCGAAATTAAACTTCACGATCTTCCTTACGGATATAAAAATAGAAGAGTACTTCTTTTCAGAGCTCAAAACAATTACGAAGGACAGTTTGATCTAACCCACTACTCAATAAATCCCGGCCTTAACTAATAAGTCAGTCACTTAAGTGTCATACGTGAAACACGCTTGGGCGATTATGTCTCGAAAGAGACATGACTGACTGGGCAGAAGATTATCCCGCAGTAGGTTGCCATTGCTTTCTGCGGTAGACTGGCTGCCAAGGCTATAGAACCCAATCTGTCCTGTTATTTAACCCATAACTGGAAGGAAGAGACGGATTAATACCTTTCCCAAGGGTATTTGCGCGTAAGTGAATGCAATGAATTTAACTAGAATTCGAACTCGGCTCACCGATTTCTCGTTCCGAGCCGATATCCACTGCACCACAACGCACATCTAACTAATAAGACAAAAACTTTTAGGCAAAATTCAACTTCATTCATCAACATAGTCTCCTTCTAGGGTGTTACACTGATTCCAACGCTTCTCTAGCAATTCGATACCTTTTTTATAAAAGGATATGTGTTTGACTTCAAAGTACTCCTCAGTTTCCGATATCACTTCTTCATTGAACCCAAGTCTCTTTCTCTGGAGCACTCTTTTGAGTTCTGGGGCCAGATCTGGAGAATAGGGTGGATGCAGAAGCAATTCGAAGTGCAATTCATGTAGTTATGCCATCACTGCAATCAACTTGTGACATGGTGCATTGTCTTGGTGAAAGTTCACCTTTTTTTCTTCATTTGTGGTTGTTTTCTGGCGATTTCTTCCTTCAAAAGCACCAATAATTCTTTATAATATTCGCTGTTGGTGTTCCTTTCTTTCTTAAGGTAATCGATGAACAAAATACCTTGCGCATCTCAAAATACGACGGCCAAAACCTTGCCTGCTGATGTTTGCGTCTTTAGTCGCTTTCGACGGCTTTTACCTGCTGCTGTTCACTCAGCTGACTGCCGATTTAACTCCGAAGTGAAGTGATGGATCCATGGTTCATCCATTGTCACATATTTACGCAAAAAATCCTCCTTTTTCCGTTGTAACAGTTGCAAAAACGCTCTGAATCATCAACTTGTTGTTTTTGATCGAATGTGAGCAAACGCGACACCCACTTTGAACACAGTTTTCTCATTAAGAAATGTTCATGCAAAATGGTGAATACACTGCCTTCTGATATGTTCTACTTCTCTGCTATCTCACGCAACTTCATTTGACGATCGGCTAAGACGAGTTTGTGGATTTTTTGTGTGTATGAGTGTGTTTTCCGGAACAGCTGTCGATTTTGGGCAACCTGAGCGTTCAGCATTTGTGTCTGTACAACCGCGTTTAAAGTTAGCATAAGACCTCTTAACCGTTGTTTCTGACGGAGCAGAGCCCGAATAACGCTTATCAAGCTTGAACAGTATTTTTTCCATCAGAAGATAATGTTTCATCAACACACGAAATTCAGATTTTTCCATTGTTTTGAAAATTTGCGACAGTCAGTCAGTTAAGTGCCATACGTGATACACGCTTGGGCGATCATGTCTCGAAAGATTAGATCAGAAGATTATCCCGCAGTAGGTTGCCATTGCTTCTGCGGTAGACTGGTTGCCGACCAAGGCTATAGAACCCAATCAGTCCTATTATTTAACCCATAACTGGAAGGAAGAGACGGATTAATACCTTTCCCAAGGGTATTTGTGCGTAAGTGAATTCGAACTCGGTTCCCCGATTTCTCGTTCCGAGCCGATATCCACTGCGCCACAACAGTAGCTTTACTTAAATAACTGTAATTTATAAATTAAAAATCCGATTGGGCCAAAATTTTGTCACGTGCCATTTGAAGGTTAGTACTTCATTAAAATCATATGATTTTTTTATTTGTGACGCTATATGTTAGACTTATTGAGTGATGTGTCAGACAAGCGTGTACACACACACACACACACACACACACACACACACACACACACACACACACACACAAAAATATGCCCATACATATGTACACATTGGAAAACGACAGCCAGCAGCTGCCCACTATGGTCGTATTCACAAACCCATAGTAGAAGGAATTAACTAGCAATCACCAGCTAAGCCTTTTGTTTACTGACCGTCATAAAATAAGTCTGTCCAGACATCTCACACCGCATTAAGAACACTTAATTACTTAATAAAACAAACCTTTCTGAAGAGAAAAGGTAATATTTTATTGCTGTTGTCAGTTTTCAGTTAAGTGCCATACGTGATTCACACTTGAATGATCATGTCTATTTCAATCCATGACTGACTAGGCAGAAGATGTTTTGGAGTAGGTTGCCATTTCTTTCTGCGGTAGACTGGTAGACAACCATGGCTATAGAACTCAATATGTCCAGCTAATTAATTCTTTTATCCAGATCAGTCAGTTAAGTGCCATAAATGATACACGCTTGGACAATGATGTCTCTTTCGATTCATGACTTACTAGGCAGAAGGTTTTTTCCCAGTAAGTAGCCATTTCTTTCTGGTAGACTGGTTGCCAATCAAGACTATAGAACCCAATCTATAATTCTTTTGTCCAGATCAGTCAGTTAAGTGCCATAAATGATACACGCTTGGACAATGATGTCTCTTTCGATTCATGACTTACTAGGCAGAAGGTTTTTTCCCAGTAAGTAGCCATTTCTTTCTGGTAGACTGGTTGCCAATCAAGACTATAGAACCCAATCTATAATTCTTTTGTCCAGATCAGTCAGTTAAGTGCCATAAATGATACACGCTTGGACAATGATGTCTCTTTCGATTCATGACTTACTAGGCAGAAGGTTTTTTCCCAGTAAGTAGCCATTTCTTTCTGGTAGACTGGTTGCCAATCAAGACTATAGAACCCAATCTATAATTCTTTTGTCCAGATCAGTCAGTTAAGGGCCATACGTAATAGGCAATCATCTCTCTTTCGATCCATGACTAACTTTCAGAAGATTTTCCCGCAGTAGGTTGCCATTTCTTTCTGTGGTAAACTAGATGCCAAACAAGGCTAAATAACCTAATCTGTCTTTCTATTCAACCTATAGCTGGAGAGAGAAGAGATGGAATTAAACCTTTCCCAAGGGTATTTGAGCGTAAGTAGATGGATTCCAACAAAAGTCTCTATCTGACGAGGCTATTTAAGAACATTAGTTAAGATTTTAGGTTAAATTTTGTTTTTTTTTAGAAATGTGCGGTGTTGGGGGGGGGGGGAGACTACCTCCAGTACAGTCTATTCTGTATTCAGTTTCCTTATCTCCTACACGAAAATTTATTAAAATTGATCCATACACCGACATTTTTTAAACGTTTACCATTTACTAGTTCCACATGATGGGTTCAGGGTATGTGCCATCACTTCTCTCATTTCAATTTCAGACCCAGCCAATGTTTACCCTTCAACTTGTGGAAGGCTGAGGTGGGGAGGTGAAATTTTGGCCTTGACAAAATGTCTACCACGTTCACAAAGCAAAAATAAAACAAAAACGCAAAGTGCAAATTACAAAATTTCTATATTCCAGAAATACTTGAGGTGATTTATAAAAATTGTTTCTTTCCTTTTTTTTTTTTAAATTTTTAGGCCTTGTTTCTTCTCGAGAAGACAGTTTTCATACGACAGGAAATAGAGTAGACACGGGGAAAGGTTTCTTAACGACTC
>JBBBDQ010000891.1:1105000-1197500 GCA_037127315.1 Ascarosepion bandense | reverse complement strand
ATTTTTTTACATAGTCATCTAGATAAATTTCCGGATAGTTGTGGCGATGTCAGTCATGAGAAAGGATCAGGATATCAAAACTATGGAAGAGCGCTACCCAGAATGCTGGGATAAACGAATGATAGCTGACTACTGCTGGAGTATCAAATGGGACTTAAATAACATTGAACATGACAGACAATCAAGAAAAGGAAAAATTTTACCATAGATTTTATTTTCACGAAGGTTTTATTGTTGATGTTAGATAGGAAGTGTGTTTGAAAGAATGGGATAACGGAGTTTTAGTTATACGGATCTTGACTGATCGCAACATTTAGTTAATAAAGGCCATAGAAACTTATAGAATGCTATAATAGAAGTACCGAATTATTCCAATTATACAGCAAAATTCAAATTAACTGATTTACTTTATTAGTAATAAATTTTATCATTAATACGCTAATATCTGTATACATATTTTTTTACATAGTCATCTAGATAAATTTCCGGATAGTTGTGGCGATGTCAGTCATGAGAAAGGATCAGGATATCAAAACTATGGAAGAGCGCTACCCAGAATGCTGGGAGCGAGTTAGTGTTAGGAGGTGTCTATTGACCTTACATTTAAATGCCTGGAGATTGTAGCCGTCGGGGAAGCAATCATGTGGTAGGGAATTCCACAGTCGGGAAGTTTGTTTGTTTTTTTGTTTTTTTAATCATTTCACCCCGAGCAAGGCGGAAACGCCACTGATGTGCAGGGGGTTACATAAATGTAAAAAGATTAATTAGAGAAGAGTGAGGAGTACAAACTAGTTAGAAAGGAACAATAGAAAGCTGAGAAAGCAGGTGCGATGACAGATACATAGGTGGAGAGAAAGGGAAGGTTATACGGGGGTGGGGAGGGGGGGGGGAGAGCTAGAGTCCAGTGGTTAGTAGATGAGTATTGACTTTGCATTTAAATTTCTGGAAGGTTGTAGCCGTCAGGAAAGCAAGAATACGGGAGCGAGTTCCACAGGCGGGAAGTGCGAGAGAAGGAAGCTGAAGGAGTAGAATTGTCGTCTGCATTTGGCTAACCTGACTGTGAATGGGTGGGACCCAGTTGCCAGTCTGGTTGCACGGGTTTATTAATTATTTCATTAAAATACTTGGTATATTCAATTGTCTTATTTTTAAAGACTTAGGGTCTGGTTGTTATTAAAAAAATAGTATTTCTCAATAAGCAGACCAATATTTGTTTGTTTAAATACGAATTGAGAGGTTTATACGATTTTACTTTAAGAAATATTGCCATCGGTCAATATCACATACACAGAAAACAAATGAAAAAATTGTTTTTTTCAAAAAATTAGGCATTTCTGTACAGCAAAAACGGTAACCAAGCAAAAGTAAGGTCCTTTTCATATTCAGCGCTCCCAAATTAGCTAAAAAAAAGATGTTTGGTGTCTCGACACCTTTTTATTTATTTGATTATTTATTTTTAAATATTTAATTATTTATTTTTAAATATTTAATTATTCATTTTTATCTTTTTAAAAAATGTTGCACTAAAAGAGCCTGTCGTTATTTAATTCCTGTAATATGAGCTAAATTTTCAATAATTACAATTTTGTAAGTATAGAAATGGATTTTTCAAACTTAAAGATATATATAAAAGCGTTAAAATAGCATTATTCCATCAAAATTTAGCTTAAACACATATTTATGCCAATTCAAATGGTAGCCATCTTCAAAAATGGCAGCCATTTTGTTTTTCAACATGATTAACGTACTTTTCTGTGAGAATAGGTTCTAGAGAACATGTATACCAATCTTCAACGACTACGTGAAAGCATGCTATCTCTTCTAGCCGCAGCAGCTGGCAGCCAGCCCAAGACTCCAGTCATAGCATCAGTTAAGCTAACCCAATCATCATCATCATCTCCAGCTGGCTATAAGAGGTCGCTCCGGCAATATACAGTACATCTACTGCTCAAGGTATCTTCAGTAGGCTTCCCACTCCGATCATCCTCACCAAAGATATTCAATAAACTGTCCTTCTCGAGACAAAGCTCTCCAGCGACCACAGAAACTGTCTTTCTCACGACAACGCTCTTCAGCGTCTACCAAAACTACCCTTCTCAGGACACCGCTCTCCAGTGACTACCAAAACTGACCTTCTCAGGTAAACGCTCTCCAGCGTCTGACAACGTCCTTCTCACGACAACGCTCTCCAGTGACTATCCAAATTGTCCTTCTCACGACAACGCTCTCCAGCGACTACAATAACTGTCCTTCTCACGACAATGATCCCCAGCGAATACCAAAATTGTCCTTCTCACGACAACATTTTCCAGTGACTACCAAAACTGTCGTTTTCAGGACAACGCCCTCCAGCGTTAACCAAAACTTTTCTCACGACAACGCTCTCCGGTGACTACAAAAACTGTCTTTTTTTGGTCAACGCTCTCCAGCGACTACTAAAACTGTCCCTCTCTCGACAACGCTTTCCCACGAATACCAAATCTGTCTTTGTCAGAACAAAACTCTCCAGCGACTACCAAAACTGTTCTTCTCACGACAACGCTCTCCAGCGACTATCAGGACTGTCCTTCGCAGGAAAACGCTCTTCAGCGACTACCTGTCTGTCTTAGGACAACGTCATTTTTACCTTCTACATGATCTTGAAGAGTTGTTTTTGCTTGGTGTACTGTAATATTATTTACCTTATGTATTTTCTTTAGCAAAAACATACTTAGCAATATAATTTTATTCTCAAGTCTCTGTTTGGTTTGTTGTTGTCTTTCATAATTTAATATCTGTTTGCCGTTCAATATACAACCCACAACAACCCCACACAACAAATTTACTACTAAGAATTATAAAAATGAAATTCAAATTTGCATAGAACCACATAAACACCAGCAGACAGGGGAAAGAATTTTGTCAAAAATATTTAATCATTCATGAAAAAATTCAATATTTATTTTAGATAACGCCAGAATACATAGACATCCAAATCTAGTAAAAATTGTATCACATTTTAAATTTTTTTTTTTTTCAGTTTATGGCCACATACACTTATATTCGGAATCCAGTAGAGAATGTTTTTGCTAAAATGAAATTAATAAGATTTGAATTTTTGGAATCTTTCTAGATAAAAACTTTAAGTTGCTTAAATAGAGTCTATGAATCAGATTGAAATGGATACCATTCTATATTATTTAAAAATGGAAGGCATTGCAGATGATTTTACTATGTCAAAGCATTGCAAATTATTTTTACTATAGGAAAGCATTGAATATGATTTTTATTATAGGAAATCATTGCAAATGACTTTTACAATATGAAAGCATTGAAAATTATTTTTGTTATATGAAAGTATTTCAAATTATTTTTACTATGTGAAAGAATTGAAAATGATTTTTATTATAGGAAACCATTGCAAATGATTTTACTATATGAAAGCATTGCAAATATTTTTTACTATATGAAGGCAAAGCTAATGTTTTGTTTTTTTTTACTATAAAAAAGCATTGAAAATGATTTTTACTATATGAAAGCATTGAAATGGTTTCTACTATAGGAAATTATTGGAAATGATTTTGATTATAGGAAAACATTGAAAATGATTTTACTATAGAAAATCATTGTTGATTTTTACTATAAGAAAGCATTGAAAATGGCTTTTACTATAAGAAAGAAATGATAATAATTTTACTAAAAGAAAACCATTGAAAATTATTTTGCTATATGTTGTGGCGGAAGTTCGTCGCCAAGTTGTTGAGGCCTGTTTGGGCCTTAAGAAAGACACAGAAACAAGAAGGTAGGTTCAAACAGTGTATTAGAATAACAGAACATATATACAATAATAAGTGTTAGTAATCAGCAATAAGAAGTGTATGTTCGAATTGTATTGTTACGCTGCGTCTTGACTGTGTCAAGACTGTCACAACTGCCTCACAGTTGCGTCCCCGGAAGTCTCTCAGGTTGACGGAGGAAGAATCCATTGCCTGTAGATAGAGCGCCATAACACCATAAGAAAGCATTGCAAATTGTTTTATTATAGAAAAATACTGGGGGAAAGTAGGAATAAAGAATTGTGCGTTATTTAAAACCATATTTTGAATAGTAAAAACTAGCAGTATGGCCCGGCGTTGCTCGGGTGTAATGAAAGCTTTAAAACTAATCCACAGTCCTGGAGCTCAGACTCTTCGGACGTTGGCACGAAAAACTAAAAAGCAATAGTTGTTTCCAGTTAAAGTGAAAGCGTAGACTGAAAGAAAAATGAATGGATGTAAGTCAAATTTTCATTTCCTGGTATCGTTATCAAATAAGTTTTTTCGTCGTAAACTGAATTTTGAAGGCTGAATAAGTCCTCTGAGTAAATGGTATCATGGCTGAGACTAAGAACTACAATTATATCTACTTAGTGCCAAACCCGAAGCAAAAACTAAAATAAAAGGGCTGAAAAAATACAGGCATACAGGCAGATAAACACACACACACACAAACATCTTGCCTTTTATATATTATTGATTTTCTGCATTATTGTAAGAACTGCAACCTTGAAACTTCTGAATATCGTTTCTTATGTCTTTGTCTATGGGTGTATCAAATTTGACTAAAATCGGACCACTCCTTTTATAACCCGATTTTTTCGATTATCGATTTTCGATATTTATCGGGGTTACCTCGACACAAAACCTAGCTAATAGACGCTTATAGTACAACTGTGTAAATTTTCAAGAAAATCGGTTCAGCCGTTTCGGAGTCTATAGGTAACGGACACACACACACAAACACACACACACAAACACACACACACACATACGCACAAAGTTCCATTTATAAATAAGTTTAGATTAGATATTTCTTTCATGCAAGTAAATATCGCATTAACACATTTTTAGAATAACAATGATTTTCTAGATATAAGACTTATTTAATCAATATCTGGGAGGACGATGGATTTATATACCATTCCCATGGGTGTTTGCATGTAAATTGATGTAATGAATCCGGCTTGAATTTGAACTCAGCTCTCTGATTTCTCATTCCGTACTGTAATCTATTATGTCCCCCGCACATCTAATAACCAGAGAGAATATGATATCTGACAACACCTTAAAATTCTCCGAATTTCACCCACACAGACTGCGAAAGGAAACCTTTTTTAACAATGTGGCGGAAAAAGTCAAACCTCGTAGTTTAAAGGCTAGCGTGATATCGGGTAGAAGCGGAGGGGTGGGTGGGGGGGGGGACAAAATTATACCTCGCTCCCTTTCCCAGCGCGCCTTAATCAAGTGCTTAATTTACTGTCTGGTTAATCAAAGACTAACATTCTCTGAAAGCGACCACGTGGAAATGTCCTTATGCCATGCACAGTTGCACCCCCCTAAACAAACAACGAAGAACTAGGAGTGGCCATGCTCTATGCTAAATGGTGCTTTCTAAATCAACACTGATAGGGTGGCGATCTTGAGAAGTAAATTTCAAACATTTTAGCATTTAAAACATTTTTTTTTTGGTAAAACAAGACTGTCCGCTTACATAGTGAAAAGTTATAACAATTATTCGACTTACTCTATTAGTCCTGGGTATGATAATAAACTACATCCGGCAGCAAGACATCTGATCGGGAGATTAGAGGTTTTTAGGAGCCTGGAACCACTACTTAATAGCTGTTGTTACCAGGTTCACTCTGATCTGGGCTGGTGTCACCCGTTAGGGTCCGATCTATGGACAAATGCTTGTATTTGTGGCGGCATTCACCTGGGCGGATTAAGCCGGTTTCTTCACGAGAAGAAGTTTCACACGACATTTTGGCTGCACAACCGATCCCTAACCGCATATTCTTTAAAGATTTTCTCACAGAAATTCTTACTGCGGTTTCCAACCAAGGCTATAGAACCCATTTTATCCTGGTATTTGCCCACAGCTGATAAAAGAACCTTTTCCCAAGAGTATTAGCACGTAAGTGAATGCAATTAATTCAACTGGAATTCGAACTCGACTCTCGAATTCCTCAGTCCAAGCCGCTACCCATTACTCCACTCTAATAAGAAATAATTCTCGCTTGTGGGTAAATAACAAACCCCTTAATGAAAGCAAAACACTACGAAAGCATAAAAACCCATTTTTATAGTAAAAATCACCAACAATACATATCTAAACTTATTTATAACTGGAACTCTGTGTGTGTGTGTGTGTGTGTGTGTGTGTGTGTGTGTGTGTGTGTGTGTGTGTGTGTGTGTTACCTATAGACTCCGAAACGGCTGAACCGATTTTCTTGAAAATTTACACAGTTGTACTATAAGCGTCTGCGAGTGTTCTTAGCTAGGTTTTGTGTCGAGGTACTCCCCGATAAATATCGATAATCGGATAATCGAAAAAATCGGGTTATAGAAGGAGTGGTCCGATTTTAATAAAATTTGATACACTCATAGACAAAGACATAAGAAACGATATTCAGAAGTTTCAAAGTTGCAATTCTTACAATAGTGCAGAAAATCGATTATATATATATATATATATATATATATATATATATATAAAAGGCAAGATGTTTGTGTGTGTGTGTGTGTGTGTATGTGTGTTTATCTGCCTGTATGTGTGTATTTTTTTAGCTCTTTTATTTTAGTTTTTGCTTCAGGTTTGGCTCTAAGTAGATATAATTGTAGTTCTTAGTCTCAGCCATGTTACCATTTACTCAGAGGACTTATTTAGCCTTCAAAATTCAGTTTACGACAAAAGAAACTTATCTAATATCGATACCAGGAAATCAAAATTTGACTTATATCCATTCATTTTTCTTTCAGTCTATGGTTTCGCTTTAACTGGAAACAACTATTGCTTTTTAGTCTTTCATGTCAACGTCCAAAGAGTCTGAGCTCCAGGACTGTGGATTAGTTTTAAAGCTTTCATTACACCCGAGCAACGCCGGGCAATACTGCTAGTGATAATAAAATGACAAATAATAAATTTTATCTGTAGTTGAAGGCATACTATTGTTTTCAAAAGATTTTCATTTTGACATTAAATAACCCATAGACATTGATATACCGTTAAAAGAATCAACCAGCCAACCTTATTCTTACTCTTCTTCAGCCTTATCCTGTGGGTGATCATGTCTCCTCCACAACATCCTGCCATTATAGATGTGTTATACCCTGCTCCAAATTTCTAAGATTGTGGTTGACGTGAAGTGGAAAGAATCTATTGCTAGGCATGCTGCTGAGAAAGCCATGGCCTTGTGTCGTGCTAAACAATTTTTCTCTCCAGAATCTATCTGGCATATTTATAAGCCTATCATTCCGTCCATGATTTGAATATTTCAGCCACATATGGTCCGGTGCTCCGGTTGCTCCGGCTATATATTTAGAGATTCTTGATAAAAATCCCAAAAAGAATCAGCAATATTATTGGTCCTAATTTCGCAACTCGGCTTCAATCAACTTTCCACCACTGTAAGGTCGTTTCTCTGTGCCTTGTCTGTAAATCATTCCGTTGTAATTTTTCGGATGAAGTATTAGCTATGATATCTAGACTTTATGAAATTGACAGCAGTACTAGATTGGCGGAAAGGTCTCATCGATTAACGGTTGACTTAGCTAGCTGTAACCGTAAGGTTCTATGTTAACCGTTTCTTTCCAGCTTATTTTGATCTTCAACAATTTAAATGCAATGTCAATCGCTATCTTAATTAGTCTTCTATTCTTCTCTCTCCCTAACATTTGTCTTTTTCTCTCTTTCTGATTAACTCCAAATGAAAACCTGTCAGCTGAATGTTAACACTACCAAAGGAAAAGTAAAAATACAAAGTCACTCTCTGCAGCGGTCTCGATCATTGCACCCAGCTCAGAAAACAAATCCCCCAAAATATAAAATACAATTTAAATGCCTGAGTCAACTGACCTAGCACATGCTTCAATGCCAGACCCTACCAACTCTCTCATCCTCCCAGTAGCCTCACCCTCTCACAAAGAGATATTCTATCTTGATACTGCAACACAGAGAATTATTTTAACATCTTTGTCTCCTTTCCTTTCCGACTTACAAGCAATATTCTGCAGGATGACATCTCTTTCTTGAAGTTTCTTTTTCATCCATGAGAAACAGTGTGTTACGTATATCTCTGGTATTTTTCATGTTTGCAAAGGGCTATATTATATTTGACAGAAGAGTATATTTTACAGAGGGTATATTTAGCCTAGGGGGATAGTTGAAAGGGAGGTATATCATATTTGACAGAGGGCTATGTTACATATGAGAGAGAGTATATTATATTTGACAATGGGGTATATTATATTTGACATCGTGTTATATTTGACAGAGGATTATATTATATTACACAGAGGGGTATATCCGGCATAGGGGTATATTATACTAGACAGGGGTAAATTTGACAGAGGGGTAAAATATTTTTGATAGAAGGGTATATTTGACAGAGGAGTATATTATATTTGACAGAGGGTATATTCGACAAAGGGATATATTATTTTTACAGAGAAGTATATTATATTTGATAGAGTGATGTATTTGACAGAGAGGTGTATTTTACTTCTCAGTGGAGTGTATTATACTTGTCAGAGAAGTATATTCTATTTGATGGAGAAGTACATTTGACAGAGTGGTATTTTATTTTTGACATATGAGTATATTTGACAGAGGAGTATGTTATTTTTAACAGAGATGTATATTCTATTTGACGGAAGAGCATATGTGACAGAGGAGTATATTACATTTGACACAGGGATATTTTCAACAGAGAGGTATATTATATTGAACAGAGGGTATATTTGACAGACGGGTATAATATATTTGGAAGAGGGGTATATTTGCCATATTATATTTCACAGAAGAGTATATTATATTTGACAGAGGAATATATTATATTTGATGGAGGGGTATATTTAACAGAGTGGTATATTTAACAGCGGGGTATATTACATTTGACAGAGTGTATATTTGACAGATTGGTATACTGACAAAGCGAACAGATGTTAATATATTTTATATACCAACATTTGGGAATTAAATGACAATGATGAAAATTATAATAATCTCAATTATTATGTTGATAAATATTTAACAAGTTTGGTTTCAAGCTAAAACATTCGTTTTACATTGATTTTAAATTAGTTATTATATTACCGTCTTTAATACATTCGTGTCTGTAATTTAGGCAAATCTTACAACATTGAATTCCTTGCATTCACTTACGCACAAATATCCTTGGGAAAGGTATTAATCCGTCTCTTCCCTCCAGTTATGGGTTAAATAATAGAACAGATTGGGTTTTACAGTCTTGGCTGAAAACCAGTTTACCGCAAAAATCAATGGCAACCTACTGCGGGATAAACTACTGCCCGGTTATGTCTCTTTCGAGACATGATTGCCCAAAGCATGTATCACGTAGGACACTTAACTAATAGACTTAAAACATGCAAAATGAAAAATGCAATTAGCAAAATACCAGAATGTTATACTCAGCTTCAAATTAGATCTTTTTTCCGATTCTTCCATCCTCCAGGTCACTTTCCTCGCCCACAAAGAGACATTCTGTGTTGATCCATTATATCGGCAATACGATTTTAATTTGATATATGTCTCCTTTTTCTTTCCGAATCACCGACATTACTTTGCTGATATCATTTTTTTCTTTTGTAACCTTGAGTTGTATATAACTAGAACAAAAAATGGAAAATGCCGATTAATGTTTTTAGCTTTAATGATTAAAATATTGAGTAGAAATGAAAAGCTACAGACAGAAATTCTCGCACGGATTCAGGAGAATTAAAGTTTACGAACAAAATCAGCTCAGTTTTTATTTCTGTTGTTTTCGTTGATACTTTTCATTCAGTAAATTGAAAGGATTAATTCGCTTGAGAAGGAAAAAAGCACAATTTTGGGTGTAAGATTTTTTATTTTTTAATAATCTTATAAATGCGTATGACAGATACTGGTGAGAAAAATTGAACCAAGTCTTCCAGGAACGACCTATAATATTCGATTCCGGTATAGTGCTTCCGAATTATTTTGATGAATTACTCTACAACCCTTTTCTCACAAACAAAATATCACAAGCCTCTCGCTACTCTATCGCTATTTCCAAAGAAAATGCACAGACGAACTACATTCCTTATTTCGAGCAGTTCTAATCTTCACGGCCAAGACCCACCATACCATGAACAGCATATAACTATTTATTGTTATAAGACTCCAAATATGTCTCCGGATCCTTGTGGGTGACGAACTAGATCCTACCCTACAACCACTTTCCTCACAAATAAAATGCCGGATACCTTTTGATACTCCATCGCTATTTCCATGGCAAATGTTCAGACGCACTATATTCCTTAGTTTCACCAGTTCTATTGACTATGACCTAATATCCTGGATACATTTTTACAATCTCTTCAATCTCTTCATATTCCATTGATGAGATGTAAGTTCCACTTGAGCAACTTTCAAAAAATGTTGCTTTATGGAACCGACTCCAAGGGGGATACTTTCCCGATCACTTCAATATTTTTATTTTATGGGCTGCAAAATATAGTAGGGTCAGTTGGGCAGTCTGTGAGATAAAGAGCACCATTCACTCTGCCAGAAATTTAGAAAACGGTATGCTGTAATACTTGACATTTGCGTTGGAAGCTCCAATACAAACATTTCAGTATGTTTGGTGTCAATATGAGGACAGTACAGAGGATTCAAAAAGAGTTGGATGAGTCTAAAGGTGATCCCGAAGGTGCGGCAGCTTGGATGTAACTCTGATCGTTCTGATAAGAAAAAGAATTCCCCAATTTATTGGTAAGGGCCTCAAACCCAGCACAGAGGTCTACATCAAGTGATTTGAGGAGGTAGTGCTGCCTGGGTCAAGAGGGTGATTGCTGGAAATCCCTATGTCTGGCAACAAGATTTTGCACTATGACACACAAGAAGGAGAACCCAGTCGTGGCTGTCAGATATTTTCTACGACCACATCACCTCTTATATCTGGCCACTTAATTCCCCAGACAGCAACCCCCGTGATTATTATGTGTAGAGCACAGTTGAGCGTGAAACCAACAAATCATCTTGTAACACCAAAGATGTGCGGAAGGCAAAGATTATGACAGCATTCATCAACTTAAACAAGGACACAATCCAGATGAGTTGTAAGAGATTCCAAAATTCTCTGGGAGCCGTGATTGAAGCCGATGTCAATTTTATTGAATAAATTTTCTCTTTAATATTTTTGAGTAATTTTGGTAAATATATGTGTTAAAATGAGATGTCAGTGTTATTCTAATTTTTCCTAATTCATACGACAATTTAGCCATCGCATCACGTATGAATATCATACGACAATTTATCCATCACATCATATACGAATGGTATGCGACAATTTATCCATCGCATCATTTATTACTGTTGTGCGACAATTTATCTATCGCATCGTTTATTACTATAACTAGTAATAGTCTTACTATTGGTGAAATTTAACTTCTACTTGAGCAACTTTCTTCCGGACTCCCAAGAGGATGCTTTCCCGATGACTACAATATTAACTTATCAAGTCTAGAGTCACCTGTTATCTTCTCCACATATCCCCATAAACTGTAGTTACTCTGTAAAATTCTAACTTGAGTGGTTGCAGAGCCTTGAGCAGTGTGAACGTGATTGTAAAACATACTGGTTGAACAGAAAAAAATGTTACAGGGTCAGGTGAGATTGCGATAAAAATTCTGATAGCTTCGATATTGACAATATTATTGAAATAAATGAAATGTAAGACAGTAGAAAAATACAAGATAATCTCACTAAATCTATCATTGTGAGACCAAAGAAGCCAGGGCAAAATTAATGTGTGTTCCATTAAACAATCAGTTTAATGGAAAGAGCTATAACAGTTACTGGACTTGGAGCAACCTACTTTCTTGAAAAATTCTCTTAATAGCAAGATTTTATAAACTTTAACTGAAAGTATCATAGTCTTGTCGGATCAATGAATACTGAATATTTCCTTATAAGCTAATATTACCAATGCTGTTACCATTTATTTGTCCTATAAAAATCAGAAAGAACAATAAAAACAATATAACAAAGGAAATTAAGAAATAAATATGTTCTATAATATTTTAAATGGTGTGATCAAAAGCCCCGGTACACACAGTACACACATTTCATTCATTATTACCATTTCTACAATAATCCACTACCTTAAGTGGCTCTTGAGCCTTTTATTGAGTGATACTTAGTAAAAAAAAAAAAAATTTTTTTAAATTTTCACTGCTGAAATGTAGGAGCTATGTACTTTGGATCTTATATACCCTGAAATGTGACACATGTACTTAACTTCGGGTAAGTTATTTGTTTACAATTTGAACGAAATGAAAACTTTTGTATATATATATATATATATAAATTGAATTAATAGATAAAGTTGTTCTCTGCTTGTAAATTTCTACTCTAAATAAACGTTAGCCCCGTAGACTTCCTGTTCAAGTCCCGAGCCACAGCCTCACTACAGTAAGTGTTGCTAATGTGGTTTTGGTAGCAAATACACACGATGTCCAACTAGTTTTGAATTCAGCTATATTTTTCTTTTCTTTTTTTTCCTTTTTTTTTTTTTTTTTTTGGTTCTGTTATTTGATCTTATTAATCATTTCATTCCAAGCAGGGCAATAAAGCAGGGCAATACACAAAGAGTTAACGAGTTTGAAAGAATCTGAGTAAAAAGAAGAAAAAAAACTTTATTTATTGTGAGAGCAAATAAGACAATAGTCAGTCAGTTAAGTGCCATACGTGATACACGCTTGGGCGATCATGTCTCGAAAGAGACATGACTGACTGGGTAGAAGATTATCCCGCAGTAGGTTGCCATTGCTTTCTGCGGTAGACTGGTTGCCGACCAAGGCTATAGAACCCAATCTGTCCTTTTATTTGATTCATAACAAGAGGGAGAAGAGATGTATTCTATTATTATGTAATAAGTTAGTGGGTGATCAGTTTATTACTTAATAACAATAGAAAACCGATCCCCCACTTTATGACCAGAAGTCAATCATGATTCCAACTATTATATTCAGTCAGTCAGTTAAGTGCCATACGTGATACACGCTTGGGCGATCATGTCTCGAAAGAGACATGACTGACTGGGTAGAAGATTATCCCGCAGTAGGTTGCCATTGCTTTCTGCGGTAGACTGGTTGCCGACCAAGGCTATAGAACCCAATCTGTCCTGCTATTTAACCCAAAACTGGAAGGAAGAGACGGATTAATACCTCTCCCAAGGGTATTTGCGCGTAAGTGCATACAATGGATTCAACTTGAATTCGAACTCGGCTCCCCGGTTTCTCGTTCCGAGCCGATATCCACTGTACCACAACGCACATCCTCTTAAACTAGTTGAGAGCCAAAACTAAAGCTTAGTCTGTCCTGATATTTAACCCATAGCTAAGAGATGGCTTCAAACTTTCCTCCAAGAGTATTTATGTAAAGTTAAAAGGCAATAGCCTCATCTGGAAGTTGAGCTCACCATGACAATCTCAATTTTGAAGCCAGTAACTGATATACTACACACACATCCACCTAAATAAATAAAGTCAATAAAAAAACATTAAATTTTCTGCATAGATCATCATCATACAATCTGTTTCTGTAACTGGTGATGACATGGGTGGGATATATTAAACAAATTACACTCTACTGATCTATATATATGACTAGATTTATTAAATAAATACTTGTCTATGAATGACAATGATTTACATTCATAGACAACCAACCCCCCAACACACACACACACACACACACACACACACACACACACACACATATATATATATATATATATATATTAGTCATCCACATACAAGCCTGTTTCACTATGGCTAGACTTCCACTTGCTTCCAGCCGAGATCGAAATTCGACCGATTTGGTGTCAGTCAGTCCCTACTCCCTAAGCCATGATAGAAGGGAAATTTTAGTGTGTTATATGTAAGCAGTGTATACACATGCCAATCACCGGAAGAACTCAATTCATTGCTAAAGAGTAATGCGTAAATCCCAGAAATGGTACTGTTTTTAAAATGTTCCTCTCTAGAGAGCTCAATCGTAATGAGAACATAATATGTTAGTCAGCCACATACAAGCCTATATTATTTATTTATCTAAAATCTAAATTTTTTTTTTTTTTTCATATTTTCCAACACTCAGTAACCCCTTGCGTCTTTGAAGGTTTATTCCTCTTGTTGGGGTGAAATGATTAAAAAAATGCCATTGACTCCATTTCTCACAACATTTATCTCTCCAGCTAAAATCTCCTTTTGTTTACATATTCTCTAATACTTCTTGTTTTTTTTTTTAATCATATCACCCCGAGCAAGACGAAAACGCCACTGATGCGCAAGGGGCTACGTAAGAGTGAAAAGAATGGAAAAGAGAGAAACCGGAAACCACATCCTAAACAGGAAACAAGGGATAAGCCTCTTCACCTGTTCAATAGACGTCGGTGGAGTCTGAACCAGGCGATAGCCCAGTCCATCCACTCCAATAGAAAGAAAATGATGGTGACTTGCTAAGTTTTAACTTAAAGTCCAGGCAGTGAAATTTTGGCTAGAAAAACAAAATCACTCCTTCAATTAAGCATGATCACTTTTAAATTTAAGCAAAAGTTAAAAGAAAAAATGGCTTACATTTTAACAATATTAACAATATTTTAAGAGATGATTCCATTGTTCTGCCGGTGGTTGAAGATAATATTTTAACTTTTAGGCCCAGGGTGAAGGGATTCAAATAGACAGTGTGACCAGGTCACTAGAATACTATGAAAGAAAGAAAGAAAGAAAGGAAGAAAGAAAGAAACTGACTGAAAAATTAAAGACAAATTCCACCAGGCAGTGAAATTTTGGCTAGAAAAACAAAATCAATCTTTCAATTAAGCATGAACACTTAAATTTAAGCAAAAGTTAAAAGAAAAAATGGCTTTGCGTCTTGGGGGCTTTATTACCTTGAAATTCGTTTTAGAAATGTCCTTGACCTCATTTCTCCCAACATACATTTATCTATCCATCTAAAATCAACTTTTTTTTCTTTAATTGATATGGACTTCTCCAGGTATTTGTGATAATGAATATTAACGTAAGATTAGTAAAATGTTATTTTTCATGCATATACGCTGATTAAGTTGAAGCAGTTTGAATCATAAACAGATTGAAGTAAATGAATTATCACTAATGGAAAATTACAAATAAAAATATTTGCTGTTGATAATGTAAACATTAAAAGGAAACGTTTCTGAAGTGATTAATTTAATTCTTAAAGGAAGATTGCACTTTGCACTTTTTTGATGAAAAGAGCCATGTTGTGTGTGTGTGTGTGTGTGTGTGTGTGTGTGTGTTTGCACTTGTCATATCAACGCACACATACAATGCACACACACACACAGACAAATACACACACAACATGGGACCTTTCATAAAAAAAAATCTAAAAAGTGCAATCTTCCTTTAAGAATTATATTTTTTATTTGGTTTATATCAAATGGATTGATTTGGGGTGATTTTTATTTATGTAGTAAGTATTTTAAATTTTCAGTATTTTTAATTGAGTAAATGGGGGATTATACAGAGTAGAACCAATATATATATATATATATATATATATATATATATATATATAGGTAAGGAGGTTAATAAGTATCCGTGCATTGAATACTGCTGCCATATCTGGTCGGGAGCCCCTGCTATCCACCTAGGGGTCCTTGACAAATTTGTAATATAATGCAGTTTCTGTAGCTTTTCTCTTTATCTCTCCCTCACACAGACACACACACGCGCGCACACACACACGCACACACGCACACACACACACAAATATATATATATATATATATATATATATATATATATATATATATACCCAGCAGTGTTTATCAGATACTGAAATGCAATCTCCAAAAGATTGCATTTCAGCATCAGACAATCACTGCTGGGTGTTGACTTCAATGTTCAATGTTATATTTACATACGCTTTATCCCTGATGTTATGCACTTAAACCTATAAATATAGCAAATCATGAATATATATATATATATATATATATATATATATATATATATATATAATCCCGAATACTACATTCGTTGTATAGCTATTTCGGCGAGAAATATCTCACTTTCTCAGCAACGATTAAAAACAAAATTTTATTTCAAATATGGTTACAAAAATTCACATTACTGAAAGATTATTCAATAACATTTCCATACACCGGAAGTTTACATCGAAAAAAGGCGGTGAGTTAACAAGGAAAATAAATAAAATTAAAATTTATCGTCTAGACATTGATACAAAGATTTACGGAAAAAAGGCAGAGGAGGAAAACATCCGAGACGAGTAATCTATAACAAAAAAAGTGCTCAATACGTAAGCAGAGCCGACAAAATAGATAAGCTAAAGGGATTTTCAGGGAAAACCAGCCTTCCCTGAAGATCTGGTTAGGTGAAACCTAGGTAGGTTTGTTGGCTCTTTAGGTTATATATATATATATATATATATATATATATATATATATATATATACAAAGAATCTCAAGCTAGCCAAAACCTACCGCGGTTTCACACTACGGCTGACGATCCGTAGTGTGAAACCGCGGTAGGTTTTGGCTAGCTTGAGATTCTTTGTGTGTCTTTGCTCTACTTTTGCATTTCGTTTGTACTTTGTATCGAGCACTTTTTCTTTCTTTTTTTTTTTGTGGTTGGTTCCGTTTGGGGTTTTTTTCTTTACTGCAGAGTATCGTATGTCTTGTCCTTATTCCGCGGATTTCATTTTTTTTTCTCCCCTCTTATCCAACGCCTTAGTGCACCGGATTGTAACGGAATTAGGTTCTGTTTGTTAATGGTTTTTCTTAAGGTTTATCTTAGTATAAATTTAAAACTTAAATACTTGCAGAGTCTATTTAGTTATTATTTTGAATATACATATATATATATATATATATATATATATATATTAATCATATCACCCCAAGCAAGGCGGTAACGCCACTGATGTGCATGGGGCTACATAAGAGTGAGAAGATTAGAAAAGAGAAAACCGGAAACCGCATCATAAACAGGAAACAAGGGATGAGCCTCTTCACCTGTTCAATAGATGTGGGTGGAGTGTGAACCGGGCGATAGTTTAGTCTCTCTACTCCAATTGAAAGAAAAAAAAAACAAAATGAGAAGATTGGAAAAGAGAAAACCGGAAACCGCATAGCGTCCAAAATGAGGGAACAGAAGTGAAAAATTCAGTATCTCCAAAATTAATCATCAAAATTGCCTTTTTTTTATATTTACTCCGCTTCTTTCTTTCTTTTTCTTACAGAAACCAAGCAGTATGTCTGACATGTTTGCCTCTGTCCTTCTTTACAATCAAAATAGAATAGTTAATTATTTATGAAGTATTAAAATTGCTTTTCTCTTCCCTCTCTCTCTTTCTCCCTTTCTTCCTTCTCTCTCTCTCTCTCTCTCTCTCTCTCTCTCTCTCTCTCTCTCTCTCCACTTTACAGAAACCAAAAATTGTGTCTGAGTTTCTGAGTTTAAGGTTTTGTTTAACGGTATATCAACCTCTGTGGATTATTTAATGACAAAAAGGTGGGGTTTTAAGCTATCTTTTTTCTTGTTTTTTTATGTTTGGTTATTCCTCGCATTCATTTGCGCACAAATACTCTTGGGGAAAGGTATTAATCCGTCTCTTTTCTTCGATTTATGCGTTAAATAATAGGACAGACTGGGTTCTATAGCCTTAACTGGCAACCGGTCTACCGCAGAGAGCAATGACAACCTACTGCGGGATAATCTTCTGCCCAGTTAGTCATGTCTCTTTCGAGACATGATCGTCCAAAGCGTGTATCATGTTTGACACTTAACTGAATGACTATAGAAAGAAGATTGATTCAGCCAGTTTTTATTGAATTTTTTTTTGTTTTTATTCTTTTTTTATTTTAGAAAACTGAAAATGTCTTCTAGTTTTGTATTCAAAAATGTTTTGCTGAGAATAATTTTTTTTTCAAAAATGTGTTATAGTAAAAATTTTATCTTCAAATATGTTTATTTTTCTATAAAAGACAATTTTTATGTATATATTTCTATAAAAGTGTATTTTTATACTTTCATAGTGTTTTGACCCCAGTTTGGGGGTTAACTATTTGCTCATAGCTTGGACCCTGACATGTGCTACCACTCTGGGTCAGGGTGGACCTGAGAACAACAGCAATTAAGAGGTGGTTCCATGCTCCTCGCGACCTCCCAATCAGAGGCCTTGCTGCCGGGTGCAGTTTACTGTCATACTCAGGACCAACAATGTCTCTGATTCGGCTTTCCAACTTTTCTTCGAGATAAAAATGGAACTGTTCCTTATTTATTAACAATTGGAAGGGTGTGATATAGGTGCTAAGTAACTAAGTAACAAGCAGTATAATAATAATAATAATAATAATCTTCTATGTGCCTTGTCCTTTCAGGACATAGGCGATCATGGCCTTCCACGTCTCCCTATCCCTGGTGGCTCTTAGCACGCTCTCTTCTGTTACACCACACAACCCTCGTTCTGTCATCCACCTGCTCAGGCCCTTCAAATATGTTATCCGCTACTTTTCTCTGTCTCTTTTTTCCCTCTATCTGGCCTGTCAGTATCAGGTTCTCCAAGCCCTCCTTCCTCATTGCATGTCCCAGAAACTTTAGCTGTCTCTTCCTGATGCTCAATATTAATTTCTTTTTCGTTTCTATACTTCCAACACCTCATCATTGCTCACATGCTTGGTCTATGATATCCGCAGCATCCTTCTGTAGAACCACATTTCAATGTTTTTTCTTCATCTTTGATGATATTGTCCGGCATTCACTGCCATATTGAAGAACTGACTTCACATAGCAATCTAGTACTCTCTTTTTTGTTTCTAGTGAAAGTTTCCTGTCTCTTAATACTTTACTCAGCTTCTGTAACATGTCCGTCGCTATGCCAATTCACCTTTGGATCTCCGTTTTTGCATTTTACGTCTTCTGTTAGAACACTTCCCAGGTACTTAAATTTTTGTACCTGAATGATTTTAGTAACCCCACCTATAAGTGGCATTTTGGCTGCTCTTTTTGCTGATGACCATGCATTCAGTTTTCTTGCAGTTTATTTGTAGTTCTCTTGTCACTCTCAGAAGAAGAAGAACAAGAACAACAACAACAACAACAACATTAACAACAACAACATCAACAACAACAACAACAAGAGAAATAAATTAAATATAGCCATAACAACACACCACTACCTACCTTAGGTCATTCCACAGACTTGGTAAGTAGTGTAGCCATAGTAGAAATCGAATTATTATGAAAATGAAATGTTAATAATAATAATAATAATAATAATAATAATAAAACTAAGTTAAAATCAACTCACTGCAGGATATTAAAAAAAGCAAAGATGTCTTCCAAACGCTAAGTAGAGCATTAAGAAACAGAGAAACATCGTTAGAAACAAAGAAAGTAGTACTGAACTCATTCATGATATTTCTCGTCCTGTATGGTAGTGAATGCTGGACAATCTCCTTAAAGATGAAAAGGGACTTGAAACAACAGAAATGTGGTTCAACAGAAAGATGCTGAGGATAACAATGAACAGCAACAAAGTTTTAGAGAAAAGAGAAACAAAAAATACTTGTACTTAACATCAGGAAGAAACAGTTGAAATTTCTAGAGCACTTTATAAGGAAAGAAGGAGTGGAAATTTTAATATTCACATGACAAACTGAAGGCAAGAGGGAGATAGGAAAACAACTCAAAGCATAGTGTGCTTGAGTAAATTGATGGCAGAACAAAGTTTAGGAAAATAAAAAAAAGAAAATTTATTAAGAGCTACAAATGAGAGGAAACTGGGAAGAGCCATGATTATCTACATCCTGAGGGAATATGGCACAGAAAAGAGACAGGATAGACTGCTTCAAAGTCCAACCCCAGTCAACGCGCGCCATGGCTGACCTTCTTTTATACAAAAGTTTCATGTAACCCCTGTAAAAAAAATGCATACAAATAAAAAAAGAAAAATATCATAGCAGCAAAATTCATCTTATCATTGATAAAAAGAGAATGATAATGAAAATTCAACCATCATGAATATATATATATCGTGTGTCGAGGCAGCAAATAATTTTCTAAACATATACTGTTAAATATAAGAGACAATGAATGTCTATTATGTTTAATCATGAGCCACTCCAAACGTCGCACTTTGGCTTCAATTTCAGTTGAAAATAAAGACGAAAATTCTCCAACATTTGGATAATTTTTTATTAATTTGTTTCTAAGCATTCGGCTCACATGAGCCATCTTCAGAGAGGTCACCAAGACGGTAACACAATAACATCCACCATCACTGACGATTTTATTTTGTGTTGATATAAAACTCGCTAGGCAACGGCAATAGTTACCAAAAATAATAAACGCAATTCGCAAATTTACAATGAGGTTCTATGACGTCACATTGCATGATAGCGCAAAATGACAACAGAACCATGTATTCAAATGCAATGTAATATGTTATGGCCAGATTTAAAAGTGATTTTATTAAGTGTGGGTTGTTTGGATTTAATGTACATGGCCTCCAATATCTGAAGGTTCTTTTTGCTGTGTGTATGAGTAAGGATTATTGTATTATTGACTAAAATCTGTCTGATATTACCTACATATTTTATGTACATTCCGATCCATCTGTTTACTTCTCTAAATGGTCCACTCCTTCCGATCCATCTGTTTACTTCTCTAAATGGTCCACTCCTTCCGATTCCATCTGTTTACTTCTCTAAATGTCCTCCTTCCGATCCATCTGTTTCCTTCTAAATGGTCCACCCCTTCCGATTCCATCTGTTTATTCCTCTAAATGGTCCACCCCTTCCGATTTCCATCTTACTTATCTAAATGGTCCACCCCTTCCGATTCCATCTGTTTACTTATCCTAAATATCCTCCTTCCGATTTCCATCTTGTTTACTTATCTAAATAGGTCCACCCCTTCCGATCCATCTGTTTACTTCTCTAAATGGTCCACCCCTTCCGACATCCTGTTTACTTATCTAAATGTTTCCACCCCTTCCGATCCATCTGTTTAAACTTCTCTAAATGGTCCACCCCTTCCGACATCCTGTTTACTTATCTAAATGGTTTCCACCCCTTCCGATCCATCTGTTTAAACTTATCTAAAAGTCCACTCCTTCCGATCCATCTGTTTACTTATCTAAATGGTCCACCCCTTCCGATCCATCTGTTTACTTATCTAAATAGTCCACCCCTTCCGATCCATCTGTTTACTTCTCTAAATGGTCCACCCCTTCCGATCCATCTGTTTACTTCTCTAAATGGTCCACCCCTTCCGATCCATCTGTTTACTTCTCTAAATGGTCCACCCCTTCCGATCCATCTGTTTACTTCTCTAAATGGTCCACCCCTTCCGATCCATCTGTTTACTTATCTAAATGGTCCACCCCTTCCGATCCATCTGTTTACTTATCTAAATAGTCCACTCCTTCCGATCCATCTGTTTACTTATCTAAATAGTCCACCCCTTCCGATCCATCTGTTTACTTCTCTAAATGGTCCACCCCTTCCGACACATCTGTTTACTTATCTAAATGGTCCACCCCTTCCGATCCATCTGTTTACTTCTCTAAATGGTCCACCCCTTCCGACACATCTGTTTACTTATCTAAATGGTCCACCCCTTCCGATCCATCTGTTTACTTATCTAAATGGTCCACCCCTTCCGATCCATCTGTTTACTTATCTAAAAATTGTTGCAGATTTTGTGGTATTCAATAACTATAATTAAAACTAGGTACATTAACCTTTTTAACATTTTTACAGATTATTTCTATCACAAATACAAATAAAGTTATAATTTTTTAAAGTTCACACCGACATTATGAACACCATATCTATCTATCTATCTATATATATATATATATATATATATATATATATATATATATAGATTGTATCGAGGCAGCAGATAATTTTCTAAATATATATTGTTAAATATAAGAGACAATGAATGTCTATTATGTTTAATCATGAGCCGTTCTAAACATCGTATTTTGGCTTTAATTTCAGTTGAAAATAAAGACAAAAATTTTCCAACATTTGTATAAATTTTTATTAAGTTGGTTCTAAGCTTTCGGCTCACATGAGCCATCTTCAGAGAGGTTACAGGGACGTTAACATAAAAACATCCACCATCAAAGACGATTTTATCTTGTGTTGACATTAAACTTTGCTAAGCAACGACAACAGTCACCAAATAGCAAACGCAGCTCGTAAATTTATAATGCGGTTCTATGACGTTACACTGCGCAAGAGTCCGAAATGTTAACAGAACCATATATTTAAATACAATGTTATGTGTTATGACCAGATTTAAACGTGATTTTATTAAGTGTGGGTTGTTTTAATTTAATGTAGATGGCCTCCAATATCTGAAGGTTCTTTTTACTGTGGGTATGAGTGAGTATTATTGTATTGTTGACTAAAACCTGTCTGATATTACCTACATGGCTATGTTTTTCTAAGAAATGTTGTTAAATTGAACTCTGATCAGAAAGGTGACAGGTAAGTTTACCTGGAGCATGGGTGTAGTAAAACCAATGTATGTAGCGGATTTATTATAAGTACCAGAGATACAATCTCTGAACGGGCATGTAAATTGATACACGACGTATATATTGAGATTTCCTGCCTTCCAGAGCACCAACATTGATACTGGGTAGATAAATTATCTCAGCTGATGCAATAAAATTAGCTGTGTAGGATGTGATGGTGAAAGCTGGGGGTTAAGGCTAGGATGAAATGTAAAGCTTAAATGGCTTAAGTGGGGTATGTGCCGGACAGAAAGAGGGCAGGCTTATAACAAAGCTAGCATTGTTATGTGAGTACATTTTATGGTTCATTAATTTGTTAAGTTACAATTGCTCTATAGTGAGTTATCTTTGCCTGTTTAATAATCTTACGAACAAACTATTGACAATCTACAAGACAGGCAACGCTTGTACTACGGCTTTGGTATTAAATAAATCGAGTATGACACAAGTCAGAGTTTTTTTTTATAATCATTTCACCCTAAGCAAGGCAGGACCGCCATTGGTGCGTAGAGGGCTACAATGTGAGGCAAAAACATGGGACAGGAGATGTCGAAGAAAGAATAAGAGATGAATGGGAATAGATAGAAGATGGCAATTGACGTTTCATTTAAACTTTATCCAATTTAAATTTAAACTGAGGGAAGTAATGGATAGTATCACGGACTGAAGAAATAGAGAGTTCGATAGATTCACTTACGGAAAAAGGTTCTTGGGAAACGTACTTTTTTAAATAGCCACCCCTCTCTTTCATGGATGTCCGTAGAAAGGGCAGTGAATATCGACTCGGAACGAGAAATCGGAGAGCCGAGTTCGATTTCTAGTCAAATTCGTTGCATTCAAATACCCTTGAGAAAGTTATTAATCCGTCTCTTCTTTCCAGCTATGGGTCAAATAACAGGACAGATTAGATTTTATAGCCTTGACTGGAAACCAGTCTACCGCAGAAAGTAATGGCAACCTACGGCGGAAAATCTTCTGCTCAGTCTGTCATGTCTCTTTCGAGACATGATCACCCAAAGCGTGTATCACGTATGACACTTAACTGACTGACTGGATCTCTTTCATGAGCAATCGCTTTAGTTCGACGAGGTTCTAAAGGAAAATTACTTCTAAAAGAAAAATTACTTCCACCATAGATTTTCCTAAAATTGTTTATGATATAAAAAGATTTTCCCTTTTTCATAGATTTTCCTAAGATTGTACTTGATATATAAAAATGTCAATATCATTTTCCCATGAATGTTGAAATAATTCTTTCTTGGTCAGTGAATATAACACTAACATTTCTTCCCTCACTTTTTTTGTTATAGTGCCCTATCTACATTGGAATGAATTCTTCCTTCTTCATAAATACTAACCTGTGAGACTTCCTAAAGGAGTCAGTCGAGACGCAATGTAACTTGACAGTACAGATGGACACTTCTATCCGCTGTCAGGCGGACCCTACTGTCTTCTGACTAATAACACTTTTATTTTGTATATATGTTCTGTTATTCCAATACACTGGTTCTACCTACCTTCTTGTTTTAGCGTCTTTCTTCCTGGCCCTAACAGGCCACAAAACTTCCTGACACCCCCTAAAACATGTCACTCTTTCTCATAAACTGCCTTGCCTGGGCCGATATGATTATAAAAAACAAAAAAGTAACTTAGACGGCAAAGAATTCAGAAATCGGAAGAGAGTTCTACAGGCAGGAAAATAAATTATTGAATAGAATTTCAACTCCTATTATTTGTAGCTCTAAGCAATTATTCATAAGTCTCAACAACTTCCTATCATTTATAGCTCATAGCAATTTTATCCCCTTACAATCTGTTATGGTGCCCTATCTACATTGGAATGAACTCTTCCTCCTTCATAAATACTAACCTGCGAGACTTCTTAAAGGAGGCAGCCAAGATGCGGTGTAACTTAACAGTTCGGACGGAACACTTCTATCTGCTGACTAATAACACTGTTATTTTGTATATATGTTCTGTTATTCCAATACAATGGTTCAACCTACCTTCTTCTTTTTGTGCACAATAACATCAGCTTATTTTCTAGCACTGGAAATCACTTCTGTATACTTGCTTCCCTGACGGCTATATTCTCTAATAATTTAAATGCAATGTCAATTCCCATCTCTTATCCACTTAACTTCAGTCCTTCTCTCGTCGCTTTCCCATTTCCCCGTGTATCTTGTTCTTTTCCTTTCTAACGCTACTCTCGCAACTGTCATCACACCGGTATTCCCATCCTACTCTTGCTCTTTTTCCGACACTCCGTAACTCTCTCTTTGCTCTCCTCTTGCTTAAAACTTTCATTCTTCTCTTATGTAGCCTCCTGCGCGCCAGTGGCGGTGCCGCTTTGCTTGGGGCGAAACGATTTTAAAAAAATAGACCTTAATAGTTTTCTATTAGACCTTAGAGTTTTCTATGGTATGTGTGGATAGTGGCACATTTTCTTCATACTGAGGGCACTGGGTCGGCAGTTTTCTGGTTGCTGTTTCTGACTGGTAGTTAAGAGACCGAACTCTTGTGTCAGGGGAGGCTGCTCTGATCAACATACATAATATCAGTGTAGTATGTCAAGGAAGTGGGTAAGAGAAGGATGGGAATACTGATGAGCGTGGAGTAGACGGATAAAGGAGAATGAGAGAAAGGATGCAGGTTAGTGAGATAGAAGATGACTATTGACTCTACATTTACATTCTTGGAGATTGTCGCTGTCAGGGAAGCAAGTAAATGAAAGAGAATTCCACAGGGCGGGAAGTGCGAGAAAAGAAGCTGAGGGAGTAGAATTTGCATTTACATTTTATTGGTGTCACAGTAAAAGGGTGGGACCTAGTTGCCAATCTTGTGGCTCGAGTAAATTTATATATAGGGGGCACCGGTGAGCTAAGTTCATCGGAGCAGAAGCTGTTTGACTTGATTGATTCGTTTTCTATGGAAACTTTAGTTTGTTATTTAAAACCAGAAAATATTTTTACATTGCAAGAATTTTCAGGGATAGTAATGATTTACTGAGACAAGTAAGACACATAACTAGAGGAAGCGGTGGCCTTTCTCAAGATTTAGAAGAAACTAGAAGAAACCTCAGAACATTTTAGTAGTAGAAGATATAAAAAAAATAATTATATAAAAAATTGTTGTGTAAAAATTGTTAAAAAATTCCCTTAAAAAAGTTTATTTTCTTTTGTTATGCATAAACGTAATTTGATGTTTTGTGTGACATTGTAAACAACATTGCGTTTGTTTTTGTTTCAAAATTACGAGGGAAAATATTTACAATTTATGTTGACTAAATGAATTTAACATAAAAATAAAAATTATTTATTTTGCTTTACTGACATTAGAAATATAAAAACTATTACGCTCTCAGTTCAGAAATTTACGAAAAATATTTAAAAATGTAGACAGGAAAAAGTTACATTAATCCCACACGAATTACAGACAGTTGATTTCCTGCATGAAATATTTAGCGAAAAAAAAGCTTTATTTTTTTTGTATGAAATATTAAATCTGAAAAAAAAAACCATTGGCACTTTTTTTTTACTTTTTTTATATTCTTTTTGTTTCAAAATTAAGGGGAAAATATTCACATTTTTTTATTGACAAAATGAATTTTTAAAACGTCGGAATTAAATTTAAATATAAAGGCTCATTTTTTTAATAAAAAAATATTTTAGTCGCGTTTGATACGTGTGATTTGATTTCTGTGACGTAATGTAGCAACCATCTTAGATCTTAGATGTTTTATGGAGTAAATGTAAGCAATCGGCTCCATTGGCTTCCCTGTAGATATGTGTCTCTGGAAAGTTTGAATGGCGTAGCTTAAAAAATGTAGGCGTGCATAGGGAACAGTCACACACAGACTAACAAATTGCCTTTTATATATAGATGAAAGCAAAACAAAAGTTATTAAGAGCTACAAGGATCAGGAAATTGTGGAGAGTTAACATCCTGAAAAGACACGGCACATACAAGAAGAAGAATAAGAAAAGAAGGAATTGGAGAAATTAACACTCACATGACATACTGAAGGCAGGAGAAAAAAAGGGAAGAAACGACTGCCTACTAAATCAGTCAGTCAGTTAGGTGCCATGCGCGATACACGCTTGGGCGATCATGTCTCGAAAGAGACATGACTGACTGGGCAGAAGATTATCCCGCAGTAGGTTACCATTGCTTTCTGCGGTAAACTGGTTGCCGACCAAGGCTATAGAACCCAATCTGTCCTTTTATTTGATTCATAACAAGAGGGAGAAGAGATGTATTCTATTATTATGCAATAATTAGTGGGTGAACAGTTTATTACTTAATAACAATAGAAAACCGATCCCCCACTTTATGACCAGAAGTCAATCATGATTCCAACTATTATATTCAGTCAGTCAGTTAAGTGCCATACGTGATACACGCTTGGGCGATCATGTCTCGAAAGAGACATGACTGACTGGGCAGAAGATTATCCCGCAGTAGGTTGCCATTGCTTTCTGCGATAGACTGGTTGCCGACCAAGGCTATAGAACCCAATCTGTCCTGCTATTTAACCCATAACTGGAGGGAAGAGACGGATTAATACCTTCCCCAAAGGTTATTTGCGCGTAAGTGAATGAAAGGAATTCAACTGGAATTCTAACTCGGTTACCCGATTTCTCGTTCCGAGCCGATACCCACTACGCCACAACGCACATCCGCCTACTAAATAGACAGCAGAAATTTAAATAGATATGTAAATATATATGTACATATGTAAACAGATAAGGACGCATCATGAGGAAAGGAAAAAAGACCTGAAGAATTTGACGCACACATGACATATTGAAAGTAAGATGAGCAGAGTGAGACAGCGAGTAACCTACTAAATAAACAGCAGTTATGTAAATAGATATGTAAATATATTACATCTATAGATATGTAAATATATGAGTAAACATCATGAAGAAAGAAGACCTGGAGAATATGACACACACATGGCATATTAAAACCAAAAGGAGCAGAAGGAGACAACTAGTAAACTACTAAATAAACAGAAGTTGCGTAGATATGTAAATATATTACATATTGATGTGGCCTTGGTTTTAAGACCACTGAAAGAAAACACGAACGCAACGATACCAAGTACAATACAACATATATTAAATACAGATAGTCAATCAAACATAATCGCTTAGCAGATTCTTGAAGTATCACAATAATGCCACTACTATAGTTACTCGACTTAGTCCCTCGCCAAGTACTGTCTCCTGGCTTAAATAGAATCTGGATGAGTTCACTCTGGTATGTGGGTAATGCTCCCACAACACATATATAGATATGTAAATAGATGTGTACACATCATGAAGAAAGAAGCCCTGGAGAATATGACACACACACCTACTAAATAAACAGCAGTTATGTAAATATATATGTAAATATATTACATATATAGATATGTAAATAGATAAGGGCATATCATGAGAAAAGAAGACCGGGAGAATTTGACACACACATGGCCTGTTGAAGGCAAGAGGAGCAGTGTGGGGCAGCGGGTAACCCATTAAATAGACAGCAGTTATGTTAATTGATATGTAAATATATTATATATGTAGATATATAAATAGATAGGGACAAATAATGAGGAAAAGAGACCTGGAGAATTCGACCCTCACAAGATATATTGCCGACAAGAGGTGTTAAATGGAATCAGTGGGTAATGTAAGGAGTTGGAGTGATAGTAAAAGGGCAAATATTACTAAGAGCTACAAAGAGAGCTGTTGAAAGCCGTGAATGAACACGTTCTGAAGCATGAAAGCATGCTGTGTTCTCGTATAGGTCTCACATTTTGATGGATCCATGCCTTACCCCAGGGCATTCGTGCAAAGTGAAAGCAAGAGCTAAATCTTCCAGACTGATGATCATTATTCTATTTTGAATGAAGGAAAAGGCTGTGCCATTTAATGACCCTACTTCGCCTTTCTATCCAACCATGCCCCTTCTCGGAGTCAATTAATGAATAACTTAAATAACATACTGTGCTCTTCCCCATATAATGGCCACTTTATACACCAGAATTTCGCTTAAAATAACTCACACATTATGCCACAAATGGCAAAGTTTGGAGCAAAACTGTAAAATCCACAAATACCCACCCACGACTGATCTACAGAATGACACATAGATAACTTCCAGAATCAAACATACTCTTTGTATGGTTAGAAAGACAGTGTATAAACAATATATATATATATATATATATATATATATATATATATATATATATACGAGCTTATAATTATACTCGTGTCAAAAAATGGTTTTAAAAAAAGTACATGAACGTCAGTCAAAAGTGTTCGGATCGAGATCAGCACGAAGCCCAAAGAAAAAAAACCCATACGAGTAATCATCTAACAGAACCAGCTTTCCCTGACGATCCGTTTTGGTGAAACTTAGGTAGGTTTGTCTGGCTCATTAGGTGTTATATATATATATATCCGCAGACAGATCTGTTTCGCTGTATCACAGCTCATCAGTACGGTTAGACTCCGATTACTTTTAACACAGGATTGAAACCCGATTAAATTGGCGTCAGTCGGCGATTCCACCTCAAGCTATATGCGTTCCGTAGAAGAAAGCAGACTTTTTAGCGTGTATATTGTCATTATACCCGCCCAATAGCCAGAGTGCTCTAATCCAATTACTGAATGAGCGATGCGTACATGCCAGAGTAGGTACTGTTTTTCAAAGTCTACCATTCTTCCAGAGTGCTCAATCAGGGTGTGAGAGCGTAAATAGTAAATAGAAATAATATATATATATATATATATATAAAGTAGAATTCTTGATATTTGGTAAGGCAAATTCCAACGGAGACAAAATCCAAGGAGATCTCATTGTTAAAATTTATTGTTAAATTTAACAGAGTATTATAATCAAGAATAAAAATTGGATATTTTTACAAATTTATAGGTAATATCATACCTCGCGGCTCTCTCGACGCTCGTCAGACTATAATCATACAACCAAGTATGTAAAATAATTTTTTTACATATTTTTATTTATTTATTTATTTTTAATCTTTTAATTTTTATTCTTATTAATTTAAGGTTTCTAAGTATTAGTTTCTTTATTACCACGTTATTATTACTACGAATATAATAATATAATACTACTAGTATTATTACGATTAGAATTAATAAGAAAAAATAACAATTAATTTTTCTAGCAAAAATTCAACCCCTGATTTTTAAATTTTAAATTTGAATGTCATATATCTGAAAATAGACAACTAGCAACCCAAATCAATATTCATTGTTTTCCTTAACGACGGCTTTTTGTAAATCTAGGCCAAAGACGCCGCGTGACGCTAAGATTTAATAATTTAAGTTAAACTCACTTTTCTTATTCTTTTCTTCTCCTTTTCTCTCTCTTTTCACTTGTTTTATAATTTTTTTTCCTTTTTTTCCTTTTTCTATTTCACTTGAGTTTACATAAATTTGAACCATTCATTGTTCTATGATTTTGGTCTGACGAGCGGTAAGATGATAAAAGAGCCGCGAAATATGATATTACCTATAGATTTGCAATAATATACAACTTTTATTCTTGATTATATATGTGTGTGTGTGTGTGTGTGTGTGTGTGTGTGTGTGAGTTGAATATATGGATCGGAATCCGACAAGATGCATCTTTATGCTCGCTACTATATATGTGTGTGTGTGTGTGTGTGTGTGTGTGTGTGTGTGTGTGTGTGTGTGTGAATCAGTAAATATACATATACATACACATATATGAATATAAATATTATCTGATATTTTTTGGCTGGTGTGGATCATCATTTCCCATTTGCATCTCTGTCCTCGGGCAGAGTGCGGCTCCGTTGTATCTCTGTCCGAAGACATATATGCTGCTGAGAAAAATTATACTGAGAAGTGCCCGGTCTAGGTGAACAGTATCCCAAGGCTGAATCACCCCATTGAACCAAAAGGGGTTGATCGGTGGTCGCCACCGAGGCAAGCGAACACAGGGACTGGGAATTTGGGGCCTTGGCCCGTGGGTATGCGTTCGGGTTTCCCACCATAAACTCGATTTTGTGTCACATCCACGTCTCAGTGGGGAAACGAAATAAATATTATGCATCTGTGTATGTGTGAGAGAGAGAGAAAGAGAGAGAGAAAGAGAAAGAGAGAAAGAGAGAGAGAGAGAAAAAGAGAGAGAGAAAGAGAGCAAGCAATAGTACACCGTTAGTATTTTTTTTTTTTAATGATCTCACCCCAAGCAAGGCATTCCACTGCCACTATTGCGCATGGGGCTACATAGGGGAAGTTAAAGAGAAGGAGTTGTTAGACATAGGGAATGTCAGGAGGAAGGTGACAGATGAGTAAGGATAGCGAGGATGAGGGTTAAGCAGATGGGAAGAGTGCTTGATAGAATGGGAGCAGGTTAGTGTGTTAGGAGGTGTCTATTGACCTTACATTTAAACTCCTGGAGATTGTAGCCGTCGGGGAAGCAATCGTTTGGAAGAGAATTCCACAGTCGGGAAGTGTGAGGAAAGAAACTGTTGGAGTAGAAGTTTTGGTTGCATTTTATCGGTTTCACTGTAAAAGGGTGGGATCTAGTTGCTAATCTAGTATCTCGTGCAAATTCGTATTTAGGGGGCACTAGTGATCTAAGTTCATCGGAGCAGAAGCCGTGAAAGTATTTATTAAATGAATAAGTAATAAACTTTGTTTTCAAATAATCCTTTTCGCCATATTCCTTCTAATATTGAATTTCAGTTACGTGAGGAATTAATCATCATTTTTAGTAAATGGGGGCTCAAAATGAAATATTCGTGTTGTGAAGAACTGCTTTACTTTAGTGCAGTTTCTTTTTAATGAAGACAGTTTTCGTACGACAAGGAAAACCAATGGTTCTCATCCGCCGTGCTACGGCACACTAGTGAGCCGCACAATCTTTTTAAGTGAGCCGCGAAATATTATCACGACCTGCATGTGTATACTTAATTACCTGTCATTTTTTGGCTGGTGGGGATCATCATTTCCCAGTTGCATCTCTGTCCTCGAGCTGAGTGCGGTTCCGTTGTAACTCTGTCCGAATACATATATGCTGCTGAGAAAAATTATGCTGAGGGGTGCCCGGTTTCGGTGAATCCCGAGATTGAACCACCCATTGAACTAAAAGGGGTGGATCTCAGTAGTCGCCACTGTGACCAGCGTGATCAACGGTTGTGGGAAGCACAATTTCCCCACCTCCTGCCCGTTCACGTGCGTTCGGGATCACCGCATTAAATCTCTATTACGTGTCACATCCACGTATTAGTCGTGAGACGAGGTAAATATCAATATATAAACATTTCTCTGGTGATAATAAAACCGTGCTTGATGTAATATAACAGAGCTAAGAAATATATATTAATAAATATATATATATTATCTTACGTCTATAGCACGACTCGGAATTCCATGCTCTATGCAATCATCATGTGCATATTGTGACAAATATATATATATATATATATATATATATATATAGTGACGTAAATTAATAAATATACATGAGGAGTGTATACATATGTCTAATTGAAATATGCGTCTGATGATTGCATAACACTGAAACTCCGAGTTGGGCCATATATATATATATATATATATATATATATATATAATAAAATTCCGAATTCTATTTCAGCGAGAAAAATCTCGCTTCTTCAACAATGATCAAAACATAATTTTTTATTTCATGTATGTTACAAACATTCACGTATCGGAAGGCGCTCAAAAACATATCCATACACAGGAAGTTTACACAGGAGGCTCTATAAATAGATAATACTCTTTACATTAATTCAAAATGCAGCAAATAGTTATCTCTTCATAGAGAAAGGAAGAGTAAATATATATATATATATATATATATATAATATCGTTATATAATATTATTTATAAGATGTGCATGCATACATATTAATGCACGCACAGACGCACACATGCAAACACACACACACGCACATGTATATGAATAATGTGGAGAAGTATGTCACTTAGCTGAACAGTGTTATTTCAGTCATGCAGACTGAAGTTTCGTGAGGGCATTATTATAATGCCTTCACTCTTCATTGTCATTTCTTTTCTGCTGCTGTTTCCCAATTAATTCGTGTTTACATGAAGTAAAGTATAATGTGTTATCTTTGTGCGTGTGTGATTTTTTTTTTTTTTTTTTTGCATGATAAAGGTTTTATTATTTGTTTATCTTTGATTTTTTTTTTTTTTTTGCTGTTTCTTAAGTGGGGTAGAATTTGGTGGTGGTTATTTGCCTTTTAATTGTGTTGACCCCTTTTAACCGTGCTTATGTATATGCTTACTTAATTTCTTTATACTGGATTGAACTCTTTTTAACATTCTCGGCTGACTTCTTTTTTGTGTAGGGTTGATCTTCTTTTACGTGTCAAAATATATTCCTGCTTAACTTTATATATATATATATATATATATATATATATATATATATATATATATACGCATCGCTCATTCCGAAATGAAAGAGAGCACTCTGGCTATTGGGCGTGTATAATGATAATGTATACACTAAAAAGTCTGCCTTCTTCTACCGAGCGCCCATGGCACAGAGGTAGAATCGCCGACTGACGCCAGTTCGGTTGGGTTTCAATCCTGGGTCAAAAGCAATCGGAGTCTAACCGTACTGATGAGCTGTGATACAGCGAAACAGATCTGTCTGCGGATGACTACACACACACACACACACACACACACACACACACACACATATATATATATATATATATATATATTCCTGTATATATACATAGTTTATTAACTTTGCATGTGATATAATTTTTTCCAGGACGTAAATTATGTAAAAATTGTCGCATGGAGAAATAAAACATACGGAAAATCTTTTTATAATTCATGTCCTGAAAAAACATATATATATATATATATATATATATATATATATATGTTTTAGCATATGCATTGTTTTACAAGTCTTCCTTCCAGTTGTTCATATCTGTGACTCATAAGCCTAATTATAAAGAACAAAACTAGTTACTATCTTTGAGGTTTTGTGGTATAAATTGAGAAAAGGAAAATAATGGGCATTCTTGCATCTAATAATAACCACATTTTGCATTCTTGCTATGCACATATGCTCGTCTTGCTGAAAACAAATTATGGACTGTTCCTTCCATTAGCACATACTTAGTGCATTCACGATTGGCCCCTGTTGAAATTGACTGTTTTATCGCTGCTACTCGCTGGGCAGGTAAATTAGTTACGGGAAAGGGTTTTTGTCCCATGATTGCCATATTGGGTTACAAAAGAGAAATTAACTTTCTTCTCGTTAGCAGCCAAAGTTAGATCAGCTGATCTTTAAAAACAGCACCAAAAGACTCGACTGTCAAAATTCAAAATTCAGTAACGTTTTTTTCCGATTTAATTTGCCCATGTTCTCAATCATATACTCTTTTCATTGTCTGTCACCATCATTAAAAACATATACATTGTTATAAACTAGATATATTGATACGAGCAGATAGAGCTAGATAGATAGATAGATAGATAGATAGATAGATAGATAGATAGATAGATAGATAGATAGATAGATCTGAACAGAATGAGATAGATAGATCAGTCAGTTAAATGCCATACGTGATACACGCTTGAGCGATCATGTCTCGAAAGAGACATGACTGACTGGGCAGAAGATTATCCCGCAGTAGGTTGCCATTGCTTTCTGCGGTAGATTGGTTGCCGACCAAGGCTATAGAACCCAATCTGTCCTGTTATTTAACCCATAACTGGAGGGATGAGACGGATTAATATCTTTCCCAAGGGTATTTGCGCGTAAGTGAATGCAATGAATTCAGTTGGAATTCGAACTCGACTCCCCGATTTCTCGTTCCGAGCCGATATCCAATGCTCCACAATTGAAATTTTTGTAATTGTTTGATTTTGTTTTTTTCAATTTATAACTTGCATTTTAGTCTCACTCTTCTGCTAACGACCATGAATTCTATCAATTGATGTTTAGTCCTTTCTTCTTGCTTTCCTTCGCTACCTTCTGTAGGACTTCCTTGGATTAAGACCTTGAATAAGTTCTAGCTGTTTTTTAACAGATGGCGTTCCCAGAACTGCGTGTGTGTAGTTGTTGGGTATGATTGTCTTTCAAGTTATCGCTCAGGGTGAATGGTGAAAAGGAAGGAGGTGAGAGGCGAGAGATGAGAGAGAAAAACAGAGACAATAACAGCGATCATTTTATGTTCGTCAAGGGTACATGTTAATTACGCTCTGGCGACGGTCGTCTTGTCTCGTCTTTTAGATCGCATGTAGATCATTTGGGAATTTACTCCCGGGTGTGATTCTGGTCTTCTATCTTCTTTTTAGATGTTTCCTAATTTTATATTGGACGAAAACATATTGCATCGAAGTGTAGAATTGCGCGAGTTTTGTATGTGCTAAGCTAAGATTTTGTACATTCGAGAAAATTCGTTTATTTCTAACAAAATCAATGAGTCAGTGCTTAGCATTTGAATTTTTAAATCTAGAAGTTGTTTTGTTTACTACATAGTCTCAGATGGTAACACATCTATAAAGATGTACTGACACATCATTCAATAAGTCTCGGGCCTTACATATAGATGGCGCCATTAATAAAAAAAAATACTAACCTTCAAATGGCATGACAAAATTTGCGCCTAATAGGATTATTACTTTACAAATTACATTTCAGTGAAGTTACTGTTGCAAATTTTCAAAACAATTGAAAAATCCGAGTTCCGTGTGTTGATAAAGTACTGCTTTCTGATAGGAAAACTACTGTTCAAGCAAATCCATGGCTTTATAAGTGTCGGAAACAACAGTTAACAGGTGGTATGCTGATTTTAAACGCGGTCGTACAGACACGAAATAACGCTGAACGCTCAGGTCGCCCAAAATCGACAGTTGTCCCGGAAAACACCAAAGAAATCCACAAACTCATTTTGGCCGATCGTAAATTGAAGTTTCGTGAGATAGCAGACGAGTTTAACATATCAAAAGGCAGTGTAATCATTTAACATGAACATTTGTCAAAGAGAAAGCTGTGTTCAAAGTGGGTGCTGCTTGTTCACAGTCGATCAAAAACCTCAACGCGTCGACGATTCAAGGTGTTGTTTGCAACTGTTTCAACGCAACAAGAAGAAGTTTTTGCAAAAATATGTGACAATGGATAAAATATGGATCTACCACTTCACTCCGGACTCAAATCGGCAATCAGCTGAGTGGACAGCAGCAGGTGAAAGCCGTCCAAAGCGACCAAAGACGCAAACATCAGCAGGCAAAGTTTTGGCCTCCGTATTTTGGAATGCGCAAGGTATTTTGTTCATCGATTATCTTGAGAAAGGAAGACCCATCAATAGCGAATATTACATAGCATTATTGGTGCGTTTGAAGGAAATCACTAAAAAACAGCCACAAATGAAAAAGAAAAATGTGATCTTTCACCAAGACAACGCACCGTGTCACAATTCCATCCCAACGATGGCAAAACTACATGAATTGCACATCGGATTGCTTCCGCATCCACCCTACTCTCTAGATCTGGACCCCAGCGACTACTGGCTGCTTACAGACCTCAAAAGAATGTCTCAAAAAAGAGATTCGGCTCCAATGAAGAAGTGATATCGGAAAAGGGGGCGTATTTTGAGGCCAAAGACAAATAGTTCTACAAAAAATCATCGAATTGATAGAGAAGCGTTGGAATCACCCTAGAAGGAGACTATGTTGATAAATAAAGTCGAATTTTTTCTAAAAGTTGTTTTAGTAGTTAGGCCTGTGATTTATTGAGTGATATGTTATAAGAAAGCTTGAAATTCAGAGTATATCATTTCACCGAACGGTAAAATACTTTGTTTTTCATAGCGTTAAACATCGGATTTCGTGCTGAAAAGTCTATTTGCGGGGAATTTTACCGAAAACATCATGGTAGAGCGCTATCGACTACAACTGATGCGCTTGAGCCGAGCATTGAAAAAAAAAACGCCAGCTATACGAGCAGAGACACGACATTGTGATTTTGAAACATGACAACGCTAGACCACATGCTGCAAAACGGGTGAAAATCTACATGAAAACGCTTAAATGGAAAGTCCTACTCCACCCGCCGTATTCACTAGATGTTACCCTACCAATTATCACTTGTTCCGACAGATAGTACATGGCCTGGCTGAGCAGAACTTTCATTCTTATGAAGATGCCAAAAAATGGGTCGACTCATGGTTCCTTCGTGGAATTCAAATACTGCCAGAAGGATGGAAAATGTAGTGGCTAGAGATAAACAATACTTTCAGTGATATGTTTCTTCCTCATTTTTGTAAATAAAACTTCTTCTTCTTCTTCTTCTTCTATGTGCCTTGTCCTTTCAGGACCTAGGCGATCATGGCCTTCCACGTCTCCCTACCCTCGTGGCTCTTAGCACGCTTTTTTCCTGTAACACCACGCAACCCCGTTCTGTCATACACCTGCTCAGGCCCTTCAAATATGGTATCCGCTGCTTTCCTCTGTCTCTTTTTCCCTCTAACTGGCCTGTTAGTATCAGATTCTCTAAGCCCTCCTTCCTAGTTGCATGTCCCAGGAACTTCAGTTGTCTCTTCATGATGCTCAATATTAATTTCCTTTTCGTTTCCATTCTTTTCAAAACCTCAACATTGTTCACATGCTCGATCCATGATATTCGCAGCATCCTTCTGTAGAACCACATTTCAGTTGCTTCAACTTTTTCCATCATCTTCGATGATATTGTCCAGCATTCACTGCCATATTGAAAAACTGACATCACATAGCAATCCAGCACTCATTCTTTGTTTCTACTGAAAGTTTTCTGTCCCTTAATACTTTACTTAGCTTCTGTAACGCGTCCTTCGCTATGCCATTTCGCCTTCGGATCTCTGTGTCGCACTTTCGAAGGGTAGAAGCACGACTGGGCAAAAATAGACAGACATTTTTTGGCCGGGCCATATAGCTCGGAAATCCCAGATATAAACTGACCATGTGTCATATTTTGCCCTTACTGGGAGGGTCGACTAAATAATGAGTCGTACAGAGTCACTAGACTGACGACTCTACGACACTGTCAGCACTCTGCCTTCGGGTAGAGGGCGCTCTCTGCTTCCGAGCAGAGAGCATTAACCCAGTCGCGGTTCCGCCGAAGGGTAGAGGCACGACTGGGCAAAAATAGACAGACATTTTTTGGCCGAGCCATATAGCCCGGAAAGCCAGATATAAACTGACCATGTGTCATATGTTGCCCTTACTGGGAGGGACAGCTAAATAATGAGTCGTAGAGAGTCACTTGAGAGTCTCTAATGAGTTACTGAAGAGTCAGTGAGTGTCAGTTACCTATAGACTCCGAAATGGCTGAACCGATTTTCTTGAAAATGTACACAGTTGTACTATAAACGTCTGCGAGTGTTCTTAGCTAGGTTTTGTGTCGAGGTACTCCCAATAAATATCGAAAATCGATAATCGAAAAAATCGGGTGATAGAAGGAGTTTTCCGGTTTTAATCAAATTTGATACACTCATAGACAAAGACATAAGAAACGATATTCAGAAGTTTCAAGGTTGCAGTTCTTACAATAGTGCAAAAAATCGATAATATATAAAAGGCAAAATGTTTGTGCGTGTGTCTGTTTATCCGTCTGTATGTCCTTTATACAAATCCACAATTTTTATCTCACCAAACTTCACACAAATATTTTTTAGGCTGAGTCTAAGCTCCAGGACTATGGATTAGTTTTAAAGCTTTCATTACACCCGAGCAATACCGGGCTATCCTGCTAGTATGCATATAATCTAATGTGCAGGAGCAAGAATAAGGCCCCATTTCTTTTTTTGGTTACTACACACAGAATGCCTGGAAAAATCCTATATTTGATAATTTTACATTTTTTGGAGATTATAATTTATTTATATCAAGGTTAACAATAGAGGTAACAGTTTTTGTTACCCTTCTTATGTCATGAAAATTAGTTATGAGGGAGAACATTGCCCAAGTACTGACCCAACCTGTCTTTTTCCATCCATAATACCAGTAAAGAGATATTTTATCAGAATTCAATGAGTTTTTCTTCTCAAACTTCTCACTTGTGGAACTCTCTTTCAGATTCTTGCTTTCTAGTTAAATTTGACAGTTAAAAATGTAACTTCAATATTTTCAGTCATCTTAATTCCTGTTCTTTTATTGTTCTCTCTCGTTATTAATATTTTTATATTATCTCACTCCTTGCATCGTAATGGCTTTATTGCCTTACTTGGCATGAAATGGTTAAAAGAAAACACAAGTTATGTCCATAAATGGTCCAGCCATTTAACATTAACAAAAAGACAGCAACCTAGGACAATGACAGCTTGGACCTTTTTAAAGTTTTCTTCATGAGTTCTAACACATTTATCATCATATCCCTTACAATTCTTAAAACAGTCTGCAAAGTCCATTTTCAGGATTACAGTCAGCTACCTTGTCATGTGATCCTCAATCTTATGCACAAATCCTTCAAATGTACTTTCGGCTTCAATAAAAGCCAGAAATCGCAAAGTGCCAGATCTAGACGGTGGGGGAAGGAAAATATTGAGAAACCTGGTCGAAACAATATTTTGTATCTGTGACATTGAAACTTGGGCCAGCATGCGGTTGAGTCTTGAGTGCCACTTCTCAAGTGAGAACAGAGGCTGGATGCATAAAAAATGGCATGAAAGAAAAAAGTGAACTCATTGTCGAAAAAATACAAATGGTAGAAATCAACTGAGGAAATAATTTTATTTTATTCATTGATCCTGAATCGTAACAGTTAAAAGTTCAAGTAGGAAAATTGAAAATGTATATAAATGAAAATTAGAGACCTGTGATAATAGATCATTCCATCTTAAATAAATCAGCAATCAAGATTTTGAAGTAATTCTTAACAGGAGCTTAAGATTTTTCTTGTTAAGAAATTGAATAATTTCAACATTATGGATAAAAATAACGAACTTTATATAGTGTTTTCCAAGATTTAGCAGGAGCAAAACAAATTTACAGATTTGGCCAAGGAAAAAACCCTGAACAATGTCAAAATCAGAGAAAATTTTTCATCCTTTAATAGTCAGTTGGGATTCGTTTAATTTGTAACGTTTATAAGTAGCAAAAGGAAATGTTGACAAGATAGGGTCACAAAGCACATACCTAAGGCCTCCCAAGCTGACTTGAGCCCCACCGACTCTGCTCTTATTCTGTAAAGGACATACATTAAAAAAAAAATTTATCTGTCAAATAACTACAACCTAATAGATAATGAAGATTTAAATAGATAGATAGATAGATAGATAGATAGATAGATAGATAGATAGATAGATAGATATGAACAGACTGAGACATAGATAGATAGATAGATAGATAGATAGATAGATAGATAGATAGATGAACAGACTGAGACATAGATAGATAGATAGATAGATAGATAGATAGATAGATATGAACAGACTGAGACATAGATAGATAGATAGATAGATAGATAGATAGATAGATAGATAGATATGAACAGACTGAGACATAGATAGATAGATAGATAGATAGATAGATAGATATTGGTTGCTATGATTACAATGTTTCGTTTATTGTGTTCTTTTTGTTTTGTTTTGTTTTTTCAGTTTTCCCCCATACTCGGTAACGTTCTCGAAATTTTCAACCGTATCGTAATGTATCGTATCCTCCTCGGCGATACAACAATAAGCTATGCGTAGAAAACCTGTTCAATAGACATGGGTGAAGTGTGAACCGGGCGATAGATAGAGCTATTTACTCCAATTGAAAAAAAAAAAAGTGAGAAGATTGGAAAAGAGAAAGCCGGAAACCACATCCTAAACAGGAAACAAGGGATGAGCCTCTTCACCCGTTCAATAGACGTGGGTGGAATGTGAACCGGGTGATAGTTTAGTCTATCTACTCCAATTAAGTCTATCTACTCCAATTAATGAAAATGGTTTTTGTAAGCCGAAAGCTTAGATTGGATTATTGAAAAAGTTGATGTATCAATATTGTAATTTTCTTACTGCTAAGCTTATTAGAGAATATGAAAAAAAATTAACATAAAATAAATAGACAAAATTTGTCTATATTATTTAATGAAATATGCATTAATGAAAAAATGCCGCCTAAATACACACAATATATATATATATATATATATATATATATATATATAAACTTCTGCCCACAGAAATAACAAATAGACTTAAATAAAGTAAACGTCATCATGTAGACCTTAGGATCCTTTCAGCCAAGACATTATCAAAGGTGCTCGTTGGCGTTAAAAATGCCGCCTAAATACACACAATATATATATATATATATAAACTTCTGCCCACAGAAATAACAAATAGACTTAAATAAAGTAGACGTCATCATGTAGACCTTAGGATCCTTTCAGCCAAGACATTATCAAAGGTGCTCGTTGGCGCTAAAAATGCCGCCTAAATACACACAATATATATATATATATATATATATATAAACTTCTGCCCACAGAAATAACAAATAGACTTAAATAGACGTCATCATGTAGACCTTAGGATCCTTTCAGCCAAGACATTATCAAAGGTGCTCGTTGGCGTTAAAAATGCCGCCTAAATACACACAATATATATATATATATATATATAAACTTCTGCCCACAGAAATAACAAATAGACTTAAATAAAGTAGACGTCATCATGTAGACCTTAGGATCCTTTCAGCCAAGTCATTATCAAAGGTGCTCGTTGGCGTTAATGTTAATAACGGACTGGACACCGAATTACTTACAGAAGGGAAAGTTGGAACTCGTTTAAAACATAATCTTAATCAAAAATATAATTAAAATGTGTTTGTGAACGAGTTATTTCGCAACCCAGGTCTCTACCATTTGGTGTCTTCAGACGATTTACAATAACTGATTTTACCGTTTTTTTAAGAATGCTCACATAACGAGGAATTTTTAAGAACGCACAATTTTCAAAATTAGAAGTTATAACGTTTTCATCAATGGTTGCATGATCCTAATAGGTATGATTACACTTGAGAGACTCGTTCTGTCTCTCATCAGCATGGCTGATGCTAACCTCCAAGAGAGTGACTCATTACACCTATTCAGGCTAGCATTAACCACTGACATGAAGTGTAACGATTATATAATCTATTGGTTGGTTCACTATGACGATTTTTCTCCAGAATATTATCTTATAAATGTATAAGTCTGTCATTAATTCATGTATTGAATACTAACACATTTAGTCTGATGCTCTTGCTATATATTTAAACATTCTTAATAAAATCCAAAGAATTATCTGCATTGTTATTGGTCTTGATGTGGTATCTCGGCTTTAGTCTTCCCCTTGTCTTTTTTTTTTTTTTTTTTATAAGCGTTTCACCCCGAGCAAGGCATGTCACTGCCACTACTGTGCAGGGGGCTACGTAGAGTGGAGAAAGGCTGATTAAATATAGGAAATAACAGAGGGTGGGTGATAGGCGGGTGAGGATACCGAGAATGAGGGTTGGGTAGATGAGAGTGTTGTGAGAATAGTTGGGAGTTAGTGTGATAGGAGGTGTCTATTGACCCTACATTTAAACACCTGGAGATTGTAACTGTCGGGAAAGCAGACTTGTGGAAGGGAGTTCCACAGGCGGGAAGCGCGAGAAAAGAAGCTGTTGGAGTAGAATTTACGGTTACATCTTATTTGTTTAACTGTAAAAGGGTGGGACCTAGTTGCTAATCTAGTATCTCGTGTAAATTCGTGCTTAGGCGGCACCAGTGATCTAAGCTCATCGGAGCAGAAGCCATGAAAGTACTTGTAGAAGAGGCACAGGGAAGCTACATCACGCCGGTGTGAGAGCGGCTGCAGCCGGTCTGCCAAGTCAGTATCAACCACGTTACAGATCCTCCTTTGTATTTTGTCTATTAATACTTTCATGATAATTGTTGTGATGAATATTCCTCTATGGTACCTAGATTGTAAGGACATTATTATTAATAAAATAAAAATTAAAACTTATTAACTAATAATAATAATAAGAGATAACATAAATAAATAAGACAAATTCTTTGATGGATCATTCGAAATTAGTATTCATATTTGACTAGTATAGCTTTCATTTTATTTTTATTGCTTTACACTTAATAGGAATAGACGTAATAGTCTTAAGTTATATTTTTTGTTTTTGTTTTTTTTTAATCATATCACTCCGAGCAAGGCGGTAACGCCACTGATGTGCAGGGGGCTACGTGAAAAGATTGGAAAAGAGTAAACCGGAAACCACATCCTAAGCAGGGAACAAGGGATGAACCTCTTTGTACAAATTTCTTTGATGAAGCATTACCAATTATTTTACATTTTTGACTCGCATTTCTTTTATCTTATTTCTATTGCATTATTAAATAGTAATAGACGTCATAGTCTTAAGTTGTCTGAATTTCTTCGATGACGCATTGTCAACTATTATTCATTTTTGACTTGTATTTCGTCCATTTTATTTTGCTTGGCTTGTATTTTTTATACTCTGCAGAGTTAATTAAAAAGCAATAAATTATTTATTTCAGTCTCAAGTAGATTTCAGATTATGCTGTGCACATGCTTAGAATGATATTTTCCGAGTGGCTCTCATTACTGTGAATGGGCCAATCCAGTTCGTATGTTGAGGACTGGACGACATGGTAGTAATTCGAAAGTGGAGTCACCATTATAAAGTAGACTGGTTGTCCAATCCACCACATTAATAATAAAAATAACTCAGAGAACAATATAACAAGAATAATAACATAGTTACAGGATTGATTATTTTGTGCATGCAAGATTTAGTGGAGAAAGTCCTCTCTTGGATGTTGAAGAAAATGCATCAATGTTCATACTGGAAGAGTTCCTGAAAAAAGGAAATATGATGTTCGTACTAATCAGTAGTTGAATATAACTATATATGTAGTGAAGTATGCTTGTAAGAGAGAGAGAAATATTTTTGGTGTAACTAATTGCTAAACGCAATTAGCGCAGTATGTGAGTTAGAAAGGAACTAACGGCATTTGGACTGTTAGCTCCAAAAGACAGATTCCAACTGGTCTACACACGTGTGAACATCAGCTTATATATTTCTGAATGAAGCGCGGGAAAAAGAAGTTTCACGTGCGGTACTAATGTATGAGTATGTGCGTATATGTGTGTGTACGTGCGTAGATAGCGATAGGTGTATAAGTATGTACATGCATGTAGAAGTGATTCTAACATTATATTAATCGCTATTTCTTAATAGTTAATCATCTTAGCAGGAGAATAGAAACCCTTCATTTTGTTTACAGGCTGTATTCATAAATATGGTTGTAGAATGAATCAGTCGAAAAGTTACAACAAAGTGCCGAACAAATGATGAGTTCATTCATCAAAACAGGAATGATAACGGTCCTTTTCAAAAATTACAAAAGTCATCTTAAACAAAAATAAGCAATAAGGAAAAAACATCTTGTAATGGTAACAAGTCAGATCTATCTATCGCCCGGTTCACACTCCACCCACGTCTATTGAACAGGTTAAGAGGCTCATCCCTTGTTCCCTGTTTAGGATGTGGTTTCCGGCTTTCTCTTTTCCAATCTTCTCACTTTGTTTTTTTTTTGTTTTTTGTTTTTTGTTTTTTTTTTCAATTGGAGTAGATAGATCTATCTATCGCCCGGTTCACACGCCACCCACGTCTATTGAACAGGTTAAGAGGCTCATCCCCTGTTCCCTGATTAGGATGTGGTTTCCGGCTTTCTCTTTTCCAATCTTCTCACTTTGTTTTTTGTTGTTGTTTTTTTTTTCAATTGGAGTAAATAGCTCTATCTATCGCCCGGTTCACACTTCACCCATGTCTATTGAACAGGTTAAGAGGCTCATCCCTTGTTCCCTGTTTAGGATATGGTTTCCGGCTTTCTCTTTTCCAATCTTCTCACTTTGTTTTTGTTTTTTTTTTCAATTGGAGGAGATAGCTCTATCTATCGCCCGGTTCACAATCCACCCATGTCTATTGAACAGGTTAAGAGGCTCATCACTTGTTCCCTGTTTAGGATGTGGTTTCCGGCTTTCTCTTTTCCAATCTTCTCACTTTGTTTTTTGTTGTTGTTTTTTTTTCAATTGGAGTAAATAGCTCTATCTATCGCCCGGTTCACACTTCACCCATGTCTATTGAACAGGTTAAGAGGCTCATCCCTTGTTCCCTGTTTAGAATATGGTTTCCGGCTTTCTCTTTTCCGATCTTTTCACTTTCGTTACTGCCTTGCTCTGGGTGATACGATTAAGAAAAAACAAAAAAGTCTTCCCAACTTTATCAACAGTCAAAACGAATTGCTCTCTTGAAATCCAAAACGGCTTTTGTGTCTTTAACACACGTGCATTTATGGTGCAAAGTTACGGCTCCTTAAATAACAAGCGGTCTGTACATATTGCTACTCTAGCAGAATTTTTGGAATCTCGATCTCACCCACACACTCACCTAATTGCCAAATTACAGTCGTCTCTTTCTTTGCGCTTTTGCTACCTTCTTCTGCCTTTAAGCATTTTCAACGGGGTTAACCCTAAACTGACAGTATGTCATTATTGCAACAAGGTAACGATTGAGTCATACAGAGTTATCAGCAGCATCAAAAGAAACGAGGTCTGGTTGAAATAATAAAAGAAATCTAAATAATTAAATAATAATAATCTAAATAATTAAATAATAATAATCTAAATAATTAAATAATATCTAAATAATAAAGAAATCTAAATCTGTCACTGTTTGTTTTTTGTTGGTTTTTTTTTTTTCTGTGTGTTTTCCATTAGAAGTTAATAGTATGTTTCTTTCATTTTTAGGATCCATTTTTTTTTTTTTTTGTATTTTTTTTATAATCGTATCGCCCCAAGCAAGGCATTATACTGCCACTGTTGTGCAGGGGGGTTACATAGGAGGAGAGTTATGAAAAGAAGTAACAGAAGACATGGGGTGTTAGGAAGCGGATAGAAGAGGGATGAGAATACTGAAAAAATGAGATAAGAGCATGAGAGAGAGAATGCAAGTTAGTGAAAAGGGAGATGACTATTGACTTTACATTTAAATTCTTGGAGATTGTAGCTGTCGGGGAAACAAGTAAACGGAAGGGGATTCCACAGGCGGTAAGTGCGAGAAAAGAATCCGTTGGAGTAGAAGTTGCGTTTACATCTTATTGGTTTCACAGTAAAAGGGTGGGACCTAGTTGCTAATCTTGTGGCTCGAGTATATTTGTATATAGGGGCACCAGTGAGCTAAGTTCATCAAAGCAGAAGCCGTGAAATATATGTAGAAGAGATACAGGAAAGCCACATTGCGCCGGTGAAAAAGTGAGTGTATCTGAACTGCAAAGTCGGGATTGATCACATTGCAGATTCTCCGTTGAATTTTGTCAAGGACCCCTAAGTCGATAGCAGGAGCACCCGACCAGATTGGCAGCAGTATTCAATACACGGGCGGATGGTAGATTTGTATATGTGCAGGATTGTTTCAGACGGGAAAAGCTTCCTGGACCTGCACAGAGAACCGATCTTCTTAGCAGCGCATTTAGCTATGGATTCTATGTAGACATTCCACTTGAGGTCTGTTGTGATAGTTAAACCGAGGAGGCCTGATCCATGCTAATGGGGTGGGTAGTAGCGATTGTCTGTAATTGTCAGCTTCGTTTTAGAGGCATTAAAATTCACGAGCCATTTCTTACCCCAGTCCACCATGGATTAGAGGTCCTTTTTAAACTCGGTAGCGAGGTTTGCTTTGTCAGCCTCGGCAGACTTTTGATGGAGGCGTGAGTAAACCGGTGTCGTCAGCGTATATGCCTACTTGGGATCTTATTACATCGGGGAGATCGTTAATGTAGATAAGAAAAAGTGTAGGACCTAGAATATAGCCTTGATGGACATCCGCGTTCGTGTGATTGTATTGGGAAGCATGTCCGTTCAATACTATCTTAATTGTGCTATTTGAAAGAACTGAGTGGATTAGGTCGAACAACTGTCCATAGCTCCGCAGCATGCATAGAAGGCCAGCATGCCAGACTCTGTTGAACGCTTCGGAGATGTCTAGAGCAACAGTTCGGGCTTCGCCGTTCTTGACGAGAGCCTGGTGTATATACTGTGATGAATACTTAATGACGTTATTTCTACCACAATAATAGCAGGAGATACAAACAATTGGCTGTATAGGGCATACACAATAGCAGCAGAAAACACAGACAATTCGCTGTATAGAATATACACAATAGCAGCAGGAGACACAGACAATTATCTGTCTAGGGTGTATCTAATAGTAGCAGCATTTAACTGACATTTAAAAGACCATTTTTATTTCTAGAATTAAGCTTTCTCCTCTTTTCCTCGACTTTTATGTAAGGTCACAGCTGGTCAATAATTAGGATTTTTATTTGTTGTTAATAAAAGGCTTCTTTCAATTTTTATACTACTATTGAAAGGTAAGATCAAGATTCTAAAATGTTCTACAATTATAATAGGAGCCATTTTATGTTCAGATGAGACTAAAGTAGAGCTTTTGGTGAGAAATAATAGGTGAGCCCTTAGTACGACGTTTGAAGGAAACAAATTGGTGCCAATAGATAAACAGGGCAGCGTTATGATTTGGGGATGCTTTGCTAGACCTGAAAGAGGCAAAATAGTACACATTGAGGGCACAATGGACTCTGATAGATACCAAGCAATTTCGAACGAAAGTGTCTTGCTCTCGGTTCAAAAGTTGGATTTAGGTCGGAGCTAGATTTTCCAAAAGGACAATCATTCGAATCAATACAGCAGATCTACAAAAGTTTCGGGAAAAATGTCAAACATTGAAATAAACTAATCAAATTCCTGATCTAAACCCAATTCAAAATCTGTTGTTCAAGAAGCATTTTAAAAATTATAGAGAAAAACTGGTCGACGTTGTGACCTCAAAAGAATGAATTATCAAATACTAGTAGTATAGCCCGGCGTTGCTCGGATGTAATGAAAGCTTTAAAACTAATCTATGGTCTTGGAGCTCAGACTATTTGGACATTGGCACGAAAGGCTAAAAAGCAATAGTTGTTTCCAGTTAAAGTGAAACCGTAGACTGAAAGAAAAATGAATGGATGTAAGTCAAATTTTGATTTCCTGATATCGATATCAAATGTTTTTTCATCGTAAACTGAATTTTGAAGGCTAAATATGTCCTCTGAGTAAATGGTATCATGGCTGAGACTAAGAACTACAATTATATCTGCTTAGAGCCAAACCCGAAGCAAAAACTAAAATAAAAGGGCTGAAAAACATACATACACACACACACACACACACACACACACACACACACACACACACACACACACACATCTTGCCTTTTATATATATATATTATCGATTTTCTGCACTATTGTAAAAACTGTAACCTTGAAACTTCTGAATATTGTTTCTTATGCCTTTGTCTATGAGTGTATCAAATTTGATTAAAATCGGACCACTCCTTCTATAACCCGATTTTTTCGATTATCGATTTTCGATATTTATCGGGGGTACCTCGACACAAAACCTAGCTAAGAACACTCGCAGATGCTTATAGTACAACTGTGTAAATTTTCAAGAAAATCGGTTCAGCCGTTTCGGAGTCTATAAGTAACGGACACCCACACACAGAGACACACACAGAGACAAAGTTCCATTTATAAATAAGTTTAGATAGATTAGATTAAATGTAAGGGTTCACTTACTTTTGCACATCTTAATTTTTAATTAATATCTTTATTCCAGCTTGATATAATTTTTTGAAGGCTTAAATTTTATGCCAAAGCTCATATTAATAAGCGAAAAATGTGCTGGCACAAGCATTTATAGTCGAATGAGACCAAACTAGAGTATTTTGGTAGGAACGATGATCAATATGCCTGACAAGCCCCTAATACGGATTTTGAGGAAATGAATATGTTGACAACTGTTAAACACAATATAATCTTTCCACTTCATGCCAGTGGAAAATGTTAGCCTTTTATGATTTGGGAGTGTTTTGCTGTAGCTGGAACAGGCAAAATAGTAGGCATTAACGGCACAATCAGTCAGTCAGTTAAGTGCCATACGTGATATACCCTTGAGCGATCATGTCCCTTTAGAGACATGACTGACTGGACAGAAGATTATCTCGCAGTAGGTTGCCATTACTTTCTGCAGTAAGCTGTTTGCCAGCCAAGGCTATAGAGCCTAATCTGTTCTGTTATTTAATCCATAACTGGGGGAAGAGACGGATTAATACCTTTCCCAAGGGTATTTGCGCGTAAGTGAATGCAGAGAATTCAATTGAAATTTCGAACTCGGCTGACATTTCGTTCCGAGTTGATATCCACTGCACCACAACGCACATAAACACGACAAAATATAAAGTAATTTTGAGCAAATGTTTCTTGTCTCGGTTAGAAATCTTTGTTGAGTTTGGTTCTGGATCTATAATGAGCAGAAGCATCAAAGCAAACCCACAAAAGAATGGCTTCACAAAAAATAAATTTCAAGTCTTGGAATAGTCTAGTCCTGATCTAAACGCAATTAAAATTCTGTGGTTCAAGTTAAAGAAGGCAATACATGCAAGAAACCCATGTAGCGTTGAGTAATTGTAGGAGTTGTGCTGGGAAGAATGGTCAAAAACTGGTGCTCATTCCTGCCAGAAACTCTCAAACATTATAGAAAAACACTGGTCGATGCCGTGACATGAAATGGAAGAATTACCAAATAGTGATTGTAAAGGTTTATTTATTTTTGCAAATTTTAATTTTTAATATTTATATTCCAACTCGACAAAAAGTTTGAAAGTAGTTGTAATTGGTTTAATAAAGATTTTTCTTAATTAACATATAGTTTAATTAACATTTGTTGAGTATATAGAAAATAAAGTAAATTTTTTTAATATTATCATAGGGGTTCCCTTACTCAGAACTGTAGATAGATAGATAGATAGATAGATAGATAGATAGATAGATAGATAGATAGATAGATAGATAGATATGGAAAAAAATCAATGATATACAAAGGCTTGTGAAGGAACTTCAATTCATCTAAGACCAAGCTGTTGTCTGTCAACCATTACAGGCAACCTCTTCTGCCTCCCATAAGCATGGACCAGATGATTCTCCCGGGGAGTAATACACTACGCCTCCTCGGACTTACCCTGTCCTCAGACCTCAAATGGAACCACTATATTGAATCCATAGCAAAATCTACTGCTAAGAAGATTGGGTCACTATGTCGATCCAGGATGTTTTTTCCACCTGAATCCATCCTGCATATATACAAGTCAACCATCCGTCCGTGCATGGAGTACTGCTGCCATTTATGGTCAGGTGCCCCTGCCGTTCTCCTCAGTGTTCTTGACAAGCTCCAAAGGAGAGTCTGTAATGTGATAGGTACTGATCTGGCGACTCGACTGCAGCCACTTTCCCATCGTCGAAATATGGCCTCCCTCTGTCTCTTCTATAAATACTTTCATGGCTTCTGCTCGGATGAGCTTAAGTCACTGATGCCTCCTCAGCAGTGTTTACCCGTGCAACCAGACTGGCAACTGGGTCCCACCCATTCGCAGTCAGGTTAGCCAAATGCAGACGACAATTCTACTCCTGCAGCTTCCTCTCTCGCACTTCCCGCCTGTGGAACTCACTCCCGTATTCTTGCTTTCCTGACGGCTACAACCTCCAGAAATTTAAATGCAAAGTTAATACTCACCTACTAACCACTGGCCTCTAGCTCTCTCCCCTCCCCTGTATAACCTTCCCTTTCTCTCCACCTATGTATCTGTCATCGCACCTGCTTTCTCAGCTTTCTATTGTTCCTTTCTAACTAGCTTGTACTCCTCACTCTTTTCTAATTAATCTTTATACATTTATGTAACCCCCTGCACATCAGTGGCGTTTCCGCCTTGCTCGGGGTGAAATGATTAAAAAATATATATATATATACAAAGAAAGAAAGAAAGAAAGAAAGAAAGAAAGAAAGAATATACAAGGGCTAGATAGATAGATAGATAGATAGATAGATAGATAGATAGAAAGGAACTGATAGATAGATAGATAGATAGATAGATAGATAGATAGATAGATAGATAGATAGATAGAAAGGAACTGATAGATAGATAGATAGATAGATAGATAGATAGATAGATAGATAGATAGATAGATAGAAAAACAACAAAGAATCAATATACAAGGTCTTGTGGAGGTAGATAAAGAAAGAAAAAAAGAATGAAAGAAAAAAAATGAATGAATGAATCTGCAATGTGTGAGATAGATAGATAGATAGATAGATAGATAGATAGATAGATAGATAGATAGATAGATAGATGTTAATGGAGAGAATAGAGAACTTTAGATAGATAGATAGATAGATAGATAGATAGATAGATAGATAGATAGATAGATAGATAGATGTTGTGGATGTGTTTATTGATTAAATTATATGGGTAAATATGGGTAAATAATTGTCGAGAAATAGGCTGCCTGATGAATTAACAATTACCACTAACATTCAAATTTTAATATTCAATACATCTTAATATGAACAACATGAGAAACAACAATGATTGGATAATAAAAAATAATAATTTCTGATACACCCTGAGGAGGGGGCCGAACATTTAGAAAGATATTTCACCTTCGAAACACTAGAGTCAAGATGATGAATATAATATCAATCAACTAAGTAATAAACTTTATATTTCTATTAATCCTATATCTATCTATTTATCTATCTATCTATATAACGATTTGTACCCACAGAAATTACTAATGGCTTTAAAAAGAACAGACGTCATATTATTTAAACCCGAGGAACCTTTCGGCCAACTCTTATCAAGGGCTCTCGTTGGCTTTAATTTTAAGGGAATTAAGGAAAAGGACAAGGCAAAATAAATTAAATTACTTACAATGCTGGGAGATGATGGAACTCGTTTAAAAATAAATTTATTGAAAAAAACACATAAAATGTAAGGGGGGTACACATATAATTCCACAAGAGTGTTTAAAAGTGAAAAAATGTTACACTCACAGACTCACCAGCAATTGTAAGGAGCGTAAAAACAGCTCTTTCTGTCTGCACAGACTCGGCTGTTGAATTTTCAAGCAAATTGCTTCCAAAATACGTAGATGATGTGTAGACCGAGCGCTGTGCAAGACAGTAAACCAGCTGTCCTCATATGCCGAGGCACACACTTGATTGTCCAAAAGATGTCGGCCAATAGCGGAATCCAGAACAGATTGTGTTGTTCTTATAGGTCTGAGAGAGCCACTGGAACGTATATTAGCGGGGACGTGTTGTGAAACCCGCGTCTCCAACCTCAGATCGGTACGTCCTATGTATGCCGCATCACAACAGCATTTAAATTTGTAAACAATGGAACTTTTTCCAAAATAGGACAACCTATCTTTACTGAAGGAAGGAAACACAGGTCTAGTCTGAAAAACAACACGTAACTGGACCGCAAAATAACAGGACGAAACACATGCCGAAACTCTGTCGGTTACAGTTTGACATCTTCTACCAAGTCAGAGTATTTTCAGATACAAGGGACAGCGGCTAGGTCCTTCAACCTTAGGTTCATTATAACGTTTGATCTTGCGATCAATTACCCGTTTCACCACATTAACCGGGTACCCGTTGCCTTCGAAAATCTCCTGCAAGCGAATTAATTCGCTTTCTAAACATTCAGGAGAACAAATATTCAAGGCACGGTGAACCAAGGTTTCTATCAGACCCAGTTTACGAGACTTAGGGACAAACGATTTCCAATTAGTATACAAACCTGTGAAAGTTGGTTTGCGAAAAACAGAAGTCACGAAAGCATCGTCCCGCCGCTGAACAAGGACATCTAAAAATGGGAGACATCCATCCCTTTCAATCTCCATGGTAAACTGAAGGAAAGGATGTAAAGAATTTAGCTGAACTAAAAAATGTTCAGCATCAATGGCGCTGTCAAATAAAGAGAAGGTATCATCAACACATCGCTGATATATCAAAGGTTCAGCTACCCTCTCAAATAGCAGACGCTCATGAAATTCCACGAAAATATTCGCAAGGACAGAACCCAAAGGACTACCCATAGCAACACCATCCGTCTGCGCAAACATTGTCCCGTCAAAGCTAAATTCGACCCCCTCAGTTGCCAATCGCATACATTCCAGGAATAACTCCTCGGGAATTGCCGTGGCACCTAAACTCCCTCTATATAACATGTCTACACAAGTGTTAATAGTGTCGTTTTTTTTTTGTTTTTTTAGCTATTTAAATGCTCTTTTTATAATATTCATTAAATTTTTATATATTTTATATGTATGTGTGTGTGTGCATATGTATAATGTATATATATGTGTGTGTGTGTGTGTGTATATGTATACATATGTGTGTGTGTACATATATATTGTGTGTGTAGATTTTTTGTATATGTGTGTACATATATGTGTGTGTATGCGCATGTATGTGTATATACGTATATAATGTGTATGGAATTGAATGTATGTGTGTGTGTGTGCGTGTGTATATGTGTATGTATGTATATATGTATTCATAATTGAAGAATTGTGTGTGATTGTATGTATGTATGTATGTGTGTACTTCTATAGGTATGTATAATTGTAAATGAAATTTTTTTTTATATACCTAGCGGTGTCTTTATTTAGTTTAAATCAAATGACCTAATTTTTTTAAAAAAATTTTAAAAATTTATTTTAAATCCTATATCTTTTTATTCCCTTTAAAAATAATTATACCTTTTTAAGTAAAGGCCTTTTTCTAATACTTCAACGTTTTTGGAAAGTTAGGTTTTTGAATATGTCCAGCGTCTGTAATATATAAAAAAAATTTTCTTTCTTTTCTTTTTCCCTCCCTTCCTTTATCTCTCTTACCTCCCACCTTTTTTCCGTTTTGCTTAACCTTATATCAATTCAACACGCCGTCCGTTCTTTTTAAGTTACAATTCTCTTTCCTTTTTTGCAAACCCAGACGATGCCAATTTTTCTTTTCTTGTTTATTTGATTGTATTTTGTTTTATCTTTTTCTTTTTCTTTTTCTTTTTTTAATTTCTTTGCAAATCTATTTAAAAAGAAAAATTAGACTGATTTTTCTCCAGTTTCTGAAAGGATTTTTTTGTTGCTATGCTGATGTGTCATCCCCCGTGGGAATTTTCATATCGAAATGTCATCCAACATCCTTGAATTAATCCTATTTTAATTTATATTTGCTCTGTAATATTTTATTACATGGAGCTCTCTTCCTGTATAATTTTTTAATATTAAAATAAATTTTTTAATTTTAATTAGGATCGGGTTTTGGGAATTTACCTTCCTGCTTTTTACGCTTGGATTAAAGTATCTGAATATATATATATATATATATATATATATATATATATATATATATTGTTGAGATATGATACTGTTTAGCGCCATAATGAGTGATGACTTCAAAACGGTGTTCTAACGAAACTTCGAAGTCAACATGAAAATGCTCACTTAAAGTTGCAAGTGCTTTACATTACACACACAAACACACACACACACACACACATACATACATACATATATATATATATATATATAGGGAGAGAGATAGAGAGAGATTTATAAAGGAAAACTCAACACGCCATTTAGATTTCATTTCTATGAGCTAAATTATATACGTATCCTTGAGATTGGGAGTGGACGTATAAAGACTTTATGGTCACCATCCAAGAAAGATGACCTCTTCGCAATTGGTCTTGATACCCAACTGAGATAACGCCAATATCTCTGTCTTTAAATCTTTTTACTTGGTTTCCTCTTTATTTTAGAGAAATGCTTATTCCGGTAAAAGCGTTTTATCGAATGGAACGAATATATTGTAGTCTGATGAAATGAGCTAATTTAGCTCACAGAAATGAATTATAATTTATAACCAATCTAAATGACGTGTTGTTTTCCTTTACATATATATATATATATATATATATATATATCCGAGTGAGTATAGAATGAGGAGAGGAAAATAACCCCAACCAACCCCCACGACAACAACGAACCAAATATAAACAGAGAATGATTCCAAACCTTTATTTCCCCCGAAGAAGTGTTTAAATCCAAACACTGAAACAACCATATGATTGTAGGGAAGAGGACATATATAGAAGAAATTATGTACATGTTCTAAAACATAATTTTTAATATATATATATATATATATATATATATATATATATATATGGTGACTGAAAAGTACCTCCATATTTTATGTATGAGTGGCCAGTCAAGAGTCCTGACTTAACATCCTGTGACGTATTTTCTTTGGGGTTAGTTAAAGGAACAAGTCTACAATTCCAATGCTTTGAATAAACTTGAAGGGCGAGTACAAGAAGTGATGTGTTCCATACCACAATAATTCCTGGTGAAAACGGTGGTCGCGATTCCTGCTCGACCTGAGAAGCTGGTAGTAAATTCTGGTGTCCATATCGAATTTTAAATAAAACTTCATGCTAAAAGTTTTCCTCGCATATTAATTTCTTGTAAAATTTATAGTTAATAAATAAATGAAAAGTCTTTTAAAATGAGGAGTTACTTTTCAGACACCTTGTATATGCATATGTCTGTGTGTTATGTATTTGCCATTTTTTTAGCTTATCTGATTAGTAATTAAAAACTTGTCAACAGAAAAGTGATTTGTGTCCAAGATGTCTTCTTTAGATTAGTCGTTATCTTGGGTTTCAACAGAAGCAGAAACAATAGTCCATTTTACTCAAAAATATAGAACAAACTATGAATAGTGGGAAGTAATATAGATATATATTATACACTAGTTGGAGTATATACTAAGCTAGATAAGAATTCGTGACTAGAGTGCAGTTAGTTAAAAATATGAGGGTAAAACGGTTGCTTCCTCTTGAAATATTGTTCAACATATTTTCTTATAGTAGCGGAAATATATGAAATTTATAACTACCAGATTGGCAGTTTTCTGGTTGCTTCTTGCCAAATGGTAGTTAAGAGTTCGAAATTTTCTGTAGCGTTTAGAGAGGCTGTTCTGGGCAACATTCGAATTATATTGAGGTTCTTGCTTAGTGATGTCGCGCATGGATGGGTGTCCCTTCCATCAACCTCCGGTGGGTAACCTTGAAGACACACTATGCTGCAGTTTGCGCTAGTTTCCTTCCCATACATATCACTTTTGACGACCGACTGCAACTACTACTCTAATCCTGTCTTTACCAAAATGAATAAAGATATATAACTAAACCAGCCAAACAAAAAACACCTAAACCACTCAACACTGTTTCTCCAACATCCGTGGTATTCGTACCAAATTTTGCAGTGTGGGATCATTCCTTTACGAAAAATCTCCAGACATCCTAGCTTTCTGTGAAACTAATCTTAACTCTGCAATCGGCACCTCTAATTTCTTGATCCATGGTTACCTTCCTCTCTTTAAGAAGGAATCTAATGTTGACATGCATGACCTAGGAGTTTATGTTCGCGAATATCTCCTGCTGGCTAGGGAGCTCTCTCTTGAATCTCCAAATCATTCTTACATGTTTCTCCGTTTCTCTCTATTAAACTCAATCAGATATCTCTTTTTCTCTACCGCTCCCCTTCCTTTGTTGCGCGCTATATAGTATTTCTGACAATATTCACACTCCACCTATGTCTATTGAACAGGTTAAGAGGCTCATCCCTTGTTCCCTGTTTAGGATGTGGTTTCCGGCTTTCTCTTTTCCAATCTTCTCACTTTGTTTTTTGTTGCTTTTTTTTTCAATTGGAGTAGATAGATCTATCTATCGCCCGGTTCACACTCCACCCACGTCTATTGAACAGGTTAAGAGTCTCATCCCTTGTTCCCTGTTTCCGGCTATTTCTTTTCCAATCTTTTCACTATTACGTAGCCCCCTGCACATCAGTGGCATTACCGCCTTGCTCGGGGTGATACAATTAAAAAAAAAACATTGACAAGGCAATTTCTCTGCAAATATTTTTGAGTTTGGTGACTTTAATGCCCATCATGTCAAGTGGCTTAAACACTCTATCACTGATCTTGCTGGCATCCAAACCCTGAACTTCTCAATCTTTCCCCCGGTAACTCTGAAGGAGATAGGTTTCTTCTATATCTCTATTCCTGTCTCGGACATCATTTCCGAAGACAATAAGGCAACTAGAGAAGATGAAATATCAGCCACCGTCCTAAAGAAATGCACCCCTGAGCTGAAACCAGTCCTCTTCAAACTCTACAATAGTCGCCTTTCTACTCCCTGCTTTCATACTGATTTGAAGTTCTCATCTGTAGCTTCTGTTTCTAAGGACATTGGTGAACCATCTAACTATTGCTACATTAGCCACTTGCCGCTTTTTGGCAAAGTATTCGAGGCACTAATAAATGCTGAAATGATTAAACATCTCCCAACCTACTCTTTGACTTTCACTTCGCCAAGTCTACCGCCGATGTGCTAACGGCCAACACTGAATAGATATACAAGGCTCTTAATAATAATGGTGAAGCTGGAGCTGTTACTCTAAATATCTCAAAATCGTTTGAGAGGATTTGGCATGCTGGCTTTCTGTGCAGACCCCAGGGCTATGGCATTACTGGACGACTGTTTGATTTAATTCAATCGTTCCTATCAAATCATAAAATGAAGGTAGATTGTCACGTATAAGCTTCCAGATCATTTCACACGAACACATGTGTCCGTCAAGGCTCTATCCTAAGTCCTACACTGTTTCTGATTTTCATCAATGATTATCCTGATGTCATTAGTTTCCAAGTAGACATCTATGCAAATGACACACCCATTTTCTCTCGTCACAGTAGGAAATCTGCTAAGGCTGACAAAGTAAACCTGGCTACTGCTCTTGAAACGGACCTTAAATCAGTGATTAACTGGGGCAAGAGATGACTTGTAAACTTGAATGTATCCAAAACAAAACTGCTCTATTTTAACCACCATAGAGAAACTTTCCTCAGGAGCAGGCAAGTATTTACTGGAGCGGTACTGGTAACTGAACATTTAATTTAATGTTCTTTATTTAACTGAGAGCGACGTTCAACTGGCTATTGTTTGCTTTATTCAACTCAGGGCGTTGTTCAACTGGCTAAATACAGGCTACGAGAGGAACCGGCCTACTTCAGAAAAAATTCTTTTTGAAAGGTTTTTGTATTCCTAATGCAATAATAGCTTTAAAATGTTACCATTTCATTAAAAAAAGGGTAAGATTATTTCATTTAACATAAGATCAGTTATTATTGAATAAATATCACATTTGTGCTGTTATGCTCTTTGGCCTTCATAAGGTGTATGTGATGGAAGTCGGAGGACATAATCACCAAAATGCTGTGTTAACAACAACAAAGATGAGGACAGTAGTAACTGAAGCGAGGCAGAATATTATCTTGCAGTAGGTTAGCAGAGCTTTCTGCAGTAGACTGGTTGCCAGCCAAGGCTATAGGACCTAATCTGTCCTAACCCATAAATGTTTTTAATCATTTCACCCCATAACTTTTTTTGATCATGTCACCCCAAGCAAGGCATTCCACTGCCACTATAGCGCAGGGGGTTACATAGGGGAAGGTGCTAAGAGAGCGATTGGATGGAGGGAAGAGTCGGATTAATACATTTCCCAATACATTAAGACATAAGAAAAACAAACAAAATAACCCCCTGAGCATGACACAAGGGAAATATATATCGCCTTATTATAATAAAATCCCTTGTTTATTTATTTGTATATATATATATATATATATATATATATATATATATATATATATATATTGTCATCCGCAGAGAGTTCTGTTTCGCTGTATCACAGCTCATCAGTACAGTTAGACTCCGATTGCTTTTTAACCCAGGATTGAAACCCGGCCGAATTGGCGTCAGTCAGCGATTCTACCTCTGGGCTACGTGCGTTCGGTGGAAGAAGGCAGACATTTTAGCGCATATATTATCATTATACGCGCCCAATAGCCTAAGTAATGGCTTTTATTATAACAGAGAGGATGTATATATATTCTTTACTACTCGACAACATAATTATTACAAAATAATAAGGCCCTTTTAAAGAGTAAACATGCGACAAGAGCTTTCATACCTGATAATTCATAGGTTTAATAAATGATACTAAAGTGTAACAATTTAAAAAAAGGGAAAACACTGACTGAACACCGCTGATTAAATGCCGGGAGGGAAAACTCAGCTCCAGAAAACATCATTTTTTTTATAATCGAAAAAACGTAATTTAATAATATAAATTAGTGATTTTTTTTATTTCAAATAAGGCATTTAAAAAGGCATTAAGTAAAGTATGAACCAGATTTTTGTTTTCAATTATTTTTTATAAGATAAATCGTAATTTATTAAATTATTTTTATAAAAATATTTTAAAATATCGATTTACTTTATAAAAAATAAATCACACTACAATTTTCTTTATTAAAAATAATTAATAAAAAGTGTTTTATTAAATTATTTTTATATGCTAATTAACTTCCCAGTTAATCACTGATTTAAGGTCCGTTTCAAGAGGAGTAGCCAGGTTTACTTTGTCAGCCTTAGCAGATTTCCTACTGTGACGAGAGAAAAAAATACATTTCTTTATGGTTTACTTTATTAAAAGTAATTAAAAACAATGCCTTTCAAATGCTTTATTTAAAAGAAAAATATTCACTTTTAAGTTTTAATCCTTAATAAATTACTTTAATTCACACTATTTACATTATTCGGGCTATTGTCCTCATCTTGGTTGTCATTTGTACGACGTTTCGGACGTTGTACACTCCAGCCTTTTTCAGGTGCAAGGAATGACGAACCGGGCCCTTAAATTACGATAACTGGAGTACATCATTTTCATTCCTTGTGCGAAGCCTCTTTTGATAGTCATGAGCTACCTTCTTCTAACCAGTCTCTAAGTTACTTGTTCACCACTTCCGTAGTCTGGTATTGAACTCACAACTCTTTGGATCACGTCACTTGAACTAGCCAACGTCTATATCCACTGGGCCATATGTCCTAGCACCTGAGGAAGGCTGGAGTATACAACGGCCGAAACGTTGTACAAATGGCAACCAAGATGAGAACAATAGTCCAAATAATATAAATAGTGCAAATACTACCGCATCTTAGTAATATAGACAAATATTTTTATTCAGTTATAAAAAAAAAAGTGAAATTTTCAGGTGCTGAGTTGTTCTGCACCCTAAAAAATAGCATTTTTATTCCCAGGTGAGAATTTGCGTCTCTCAATATCCTATTTTCTGTATATAAAATGACATGTTATTTAATCCTCATTTTTCTTCAATAAAGTTAATATCCAAGTAATAATGAAATTAAATATTCATCAATGAAAAAGATATAAGCCAAATTTTGAAGCAAAGACTGCATTGTAATGAAATATTGTAAAAATGTATGCAGCAATGTTCAATTTAGTTTTTGTCATTTTAAAAATCTCTTTATAAATATTAATTTTATTTTATATAAATATTAATTCAGAAATTAAGAAAGAAATATAAGTGATTAGTACAAACAATTATAATTAAATATTTATAAAATATAATCAAATCATTTTTGGAATTCATAGAAATAGTAATTTCATTTATCCTTGATGAGATCCGATGAGCTTAGATCACTGGTGCCGCCTAAGCACGAATTTACACGAGATACTAGATTAGCAACTAGGTCCCACCCTTTTACAGTTAAACAAATAAGATGTAACCGTAAATTCTACTCCAACAGCTTCTTTTCTCGCGCTTCCCGCCTGTGGAACTCCCTTCCACAAGTCTGCTTTCCCGACAGTTACAATCTCCAGGTGTTTAAATGTAGGGTCAATAGACACCTCCTATCACACTAACTCCCAACTATTCTCACAACACTCTCATCTACCCAACCCTCATTCTCGGTATCCTCACCCGCCTATCACCCATCCTCTGTTATTTCCTATATTTAATCAGCCTTTCTCCACTCTACGTAGCCCCCTGCACAGTAGTGGCAGTGACATGCCTTGCTCGGGGTGAAACGCTTATAAAAAAAAAAAAAAAAAAAAGATTATTCTGGTGAAATTAGAAATCCTACCAGGATTCGTTATTGGTGGCCACAATTTTTACCAATGTAAGATATGTAAATCACACCGGGCAGATAGCTGTCACAGAAAGAAAATTACAAAACCTCCTAGAGAAGGTAGTGAACGAAAGCAAGAAAAAAGGACTAAAGATAAACTACAAAAATACAAAACGCATGGATATCAGCAAAAAGATAAGCGCAAAATGAAAATTACAGGTCGTGAATGCTAAAATCGAACAAGTGCAGAAATCCAAATACCAAAGAAATGTTCTAACAGAGGATGGAATGTGTGACACTGAGACCCGAAGACGTATTGGGATGGCCAAAGATTCATTCCAAAAACTAAGCAGAAAATTAAGAGACAGAACCTGGAAAAAACTAAAAACTAAAACTTGAATATTAAAAAATAAAGACACCATGAAATATCAGCCTACTAATGTTTTATTTGTACAAGAAACTATAAAAACTCCTAGCAAAGAAAAACAAGAAAAAAGCTACTAAGTATAAACTACAAGAAAACAAAATGTATCATTGGTTATCAGCAAAAGGATGAGCCCAATATGCAATTACACATCAGGGATACTAAAATCAAACAAGTACAAAACTTTAGATATCTGAGAAGTGTCCTGACAGAGGACTAAAAGTGAGACACTGAGATCCGACGACGTATTGAGATAGACACGGATGCATTCCAAAAGCTAAGCGGAGTATTAAGAGACAGGAAAATTTTGTTTGAAACATAGAAAAGAGTGTTAAACTGTCATGTGAGATCTGTTTTCTTGTATGTCAGTGAATGCTAGACAATCTCCTCAAAGATGAAGGAGAGACTCAAATCAACAGAAATGTGGTTCTACAGAAGGATACTGAGAATACCACGGAATGAACATGTGTTTAGAGAAAACAATAATGAAAATGACAATTATATATAAATAAATATATAAATCTGTCCTCTTGTATATCAGTGAATACTGGACAATCTCCTCAAAGATGAAGGAGAGACTCGGATCAACAGAAATGTGGTTCTGCAGAAAGATTATGAGAATACGACAGACCGGACATGTGAACAAAGACAAAATTTGAGAGAAAACGAGAATAAAAAAGGACACTTATATATAATTGGAAACAAAGAAAAGATTACTGAACTGTTACTCAATATCAGTCCTCCTATATGGCTGTCATTTCTGAGCAATCTACTCATAGATGAAAAAGACTTGGAACAACAGAAGTGTGGTTCTACAGAAAGATGCTGAGGATACCATCGACCAAACACCTGAGCAACAACAAGGTTTTGGAGGAAATGGAAACAAAAATGAAACTTATACCTAACATCAAAAAGAGGCAGTCGTAATTCCTGGTGAACATAATGAGGAAGGAGGGCTTAGAAAACCTGATACACACAGGGCAGACTGAGGGGAAGTGGGACAGAGGAAAGCAGCATGTAACATGCTTGATGAGCTTGAGTAAATGGATAGTAGAACAGAGTTTAAAAGAAATAATAAAAAGACACAACTTATTAAGTAATACAAGAGGCAGAAAAATGTGGAGGCCCATGATCGCCTACGTCCTGAAAGGACACATAAAAGAAGATACAGACAAAAGTATGCTGGCTAAATTGGATACTAATTTTGGATGTCTGACCAATTAATGATCACCTTAAAATCCAGTATTAATTTTAAAAATATAAATAAAATTTCTGGTATTAATTATAGATTTAAAAAAGAATGATATTACTTTCAAGTTTTTAAAAAACCTAGTATTAGTTATAGATTTTTTTAAAATCCAGAATTAATTAAAACTCCAGTACTGGTTATACGTTTTTAAAAATATGTAATATCAATTACAGGTTTTTCCAAAAATCTGCTATCATAGGTTTCTAAATATATTAATTATAAATATCTAAGTAATCTTTTATTAATTATAAGTTTCTAAAAAAACACTTTATTAATTATCAGTCAGTTAAATACCATATGAAAGAGACATGACTGACTGGGCAGAAGATTTTTCTGCAGTAGGTAGCCATTACTTTCTATAGTAGACTGGTTGCCAACCAAGGATATAGAACCAAATCTGTCCTGCTATTTAACCCATAGCTGGAGAGAAGAGATGGTATTTGTGCGCAAGTGAATGCAATGAATTCAACTGGAATTTGAACTCAGCTCCCCGATTTCTTGTTCCAAGTTGATATCCACTGCACCACAACACACATCCAGGATTAATTATAGGTTTATAAAATATCCAGGTGTAATTATAGGTTCCTATAATAATCTGGTATTAATTATAGGTTTCAAAAATAATCCAGTAATAATTATAGGATTCTATAATCTGATAATAACTGTAGGTATCTATCTAGTAATAATTACAGAATCCTGTAATAATCTGATATGATTTATAGATGCCTATAATAATTCGGTATTAGTTCCTATAATAATCTGGTATTATTCGTAAATGTCTATAATAATCCAGTAAAAAGTATAGGTTTCTATGATAATCTGGTATTATTTGTACTTTTCTATAATAATCCAGTAATAATTATAGGTTTCTGAAATGATCTTGTATTACTTATAAATTTCTATAATTATCTATAATTAATATCAGATTTCATTAATTATAGGTATTAATTATAGATTTCTATAATAATCTATTAGTAATACTGAATTACTATAATAATCTGGTATTAATTACAGGTTTCTATTATAATTCATTAATGCCCAGCTTCCCAAAAATAATCTAATTTATATCTATTTGCTTTAGGATTACTACTGGCAAAAACAAATAAAATGGCTTGTTGCCCATAACATTTAAATTAATTAAAGGCACCATTGTTTGTTTGTGTTTCGTTGGAGATGGGAGTTAAATAAAAAGTTAAATAACAAGAAAGAAAGCTAATAAACTAGCAAGAGAAGGAGAATAAAAATAAGGAGTGTGTGTGTGTGTGTGTGTGTGTGTGTGTGTGTGTGTGTGTGTGTGTGTGTGTGCATGTGAGTATATGTGTCTGTATGTGTATATATATGTGTGTGTATATGTGTGTATGTATGTGTGCATGTGTCTGTATGTGTATATATATATATGTGTATATGTGTGTGTAGATATGTGTGTGCATATGTTTATGTGTATATGTGTGTATATGTGTATATGTGTGTCTATGTGTATATGTGTGTGTGGATATGTGTGTGCATATGTTTATATGTGTATGTGTGTGTATATGTGTATGTGTGTGTGTATATGTGTGTCTAAAGCAACTGAATGAAATCTGCTGGTGCCATCTTTGCAGCCCCACTCCCTGGCCATCCAGCAATGAACTAGAGTCTTTTATAACTATCTTCAATTTCAGAGTGCCAATGCCCCAGATGAACAATTTTAATTCGGTCAGGATTTTTTATGTCAGTGGGTTAAAGTTAATGTTTTTGCCCCTTTCCCCCTTCATGTTCTTATAATAAAAATTATTTCAAGAAAAGATGAAAAAAGAAATCCAAGCCAAGGAATTCTATAACAGATAAAGCAGAACACATTTCCAAAATCTTGATAATTCTTCATTTTTTGAGAGTTGGAGATCTGGATAAATGCCTACTTTAGATATAAAAGACAGACAAGAGTTCCTACAACAGAAATAAAATTTCTTGTAACTTTTTATTTTTTATTTTATTTTATATCATGTTTATCTTATTTTTGTTTATTTTTAATTTATTTTAATTTACAATACTTTATTTCATTCTTATTTAAAACATTTTATTTTATTTTTATTTTACAATGTTTTATTTTAATTAATTTTTTAAGATATTTTTATTTTATTCCATTTATTTTCATTTTACTTTTACTTTATTTTCATTTTATTTTTTGTTATTTTTATTTTATTTTGAATTATTTATTTTTATTTTTGCTATTTTATTTTAAATTATTTTTTTCTTTTTTAATTCTTTTCAAAATTATCAAATGAATCAAGATTTTCTTGCTAACATTATTTTTTTTACATTTACTCATATGGCAGATGCCCTATTATAACCTAAATTTGATTTCAGACAACTAAATTTATCACCAAGCAATTAAACGTATATGATCTTTTTTTTTTTAATCGTATCACCCCGAGCAAGGCAGTAATGCCACTGATGTGCAGGGGGCTACGTAATAGTGAAAAGATTGGAAAAGAGAAAGTCGGAAAACAACATCCTAAACAGGGAACAAGGGATGAGCCTCTTAACCTGTTCAATAGACGTGAGTGGAGTGTGAATCGGGCGATAGATAGATCAATCTACTCCAATTGAAGATCTATCTTTACCTGTGTTAAAAGCTGCATTATGGTAGTTACAATATAAATTCAAATAAGCTACATCAGGCAGCAATTCCTCTCATCAATAGGAATTTGAAACCACCTAATTGCTGTTGTTTCCAGGTCCACTCTGACCTGAGTAGGTAACATCTGTTAGATTCCTAAATATAAGTGAATAGGGAATCCCCTGAAAGGAGGTCAAAAAACTACAAAAATATAAAAATATATTTTTATAGTAAAAATTTCCAATGATTGATTTTAAAAGTAATAAAAATTACCAAGACTTACAAGGAAATTAAATTAAATATTAGATGACCAATAAGAAGTTGATATGCTATTAAACAAACCAAATAAATTGTCTGTTATAACAGAATATAGTTCACACTCCACCCTGGTCTTTTAAAGAGCAGTAGCGATTTATCCCTTGTTTCCTGTTTATTTTCAGTTTCTTCTAAAGTTTACTCCATAAAAATCTCCTGATGCTTGTCCTTTCTTACATTAACGAGTGGGTCCATACCATTAAAAATGACAGAAAAATATTTATATCGATCTGCTGTCTAAAATGACAGCAACATCTATATATATACTAGCAATATAGCCCAGCGTTGGACGTTGGCATGAAAGACTAAAAAGCAATAGTTGTTTCCAGTTAAAGCGAAACCGTAGAATGAAAGAAAAATGAATGGATGCAAGTCAAATTTTGATTTCCTGGTATCGATATCAAATAAGTTTTTTCGTCGTAAACTCAATTTTGAAGGCTAAATAAGTCCTCTGAGTAAACGGTATCATGGGTGAGACTAAGAACTACAATTATACCTACTTAGAGCCAAACCCGAAGCAAAAACTAAAATAAAAGGGCTAAAAAAATACAGACATACAGACAGATAAACAGACACACACACACACACACACACACACACACACACACACACACACATCTTGCCTTTTATATATATATATATATATATATATATATATAATCGATTTTCTGCACTATTGTAAGCACTGCAACCTTGAAACTTCTGAATATTGTTTCTTATGTCTTTGTCTATGAGTGTATCAAATTTGATTAAAATCAGACCACTCCTTCTATAACCCGATTTTTTCGATTATCGATTATTTATATTTATCGGGGGTACCTCGACAAAAGAACTAGCTAAGAACACTCGCAGACGCTTATAGTACAACTGTGTAAATTTTCAAGAAAATCGGTTCAGCCGTTTCGGAGTCTATAGGTAACGGACACACACACACAGACAAAGTTCCATTTATAAATAAGTTTAGATAGATGTACCTACTACTGTGTGGCTTACATTCAGTCAGTTAAGTGCCATAAGAGATACACGCATTTGGGCGATCATGTCTCGAAAGAGGCATGACTGACTGGGCAGAAGATCATCCCGCAGTAGGTTGCCATTGCTTTCTGCAGTAGACTGGTTGCCAACCAAGGCTATAGAACCTAATCTGTCCTATTATTTAACCCATAACTGAAGCGAGGCAGAAGATTATCTTGCAGTACTTTAGCAGAGCTTTCTGCAGTAGACTGGTTGCCAGCCAAGGTTATAGGACCTAATCTGTCCTAACCCATAAATTTTTTTAATCTTTTCACCCCATAACTTTTTTTTGATCATGTCACCCCAAGCAAGGCATTCCACTGCCACTATAGTGCAGGGGGTTACATAGGGGAAGGTGCTAAGAGAGCGATTGGATGGAGGGAAGAGTCGGATTAATACCTTTCCCAATACATTAAGACATAAGAAAAACAAACAAAATAACCCCCTGAGCATGACACAAGGGAAATATATATCGCCTTATTATAATAAAGACCCTTGTTTATTTATTTGTATATATATATATATATATATATTGTCATCCGCAGAGAGTTCTGTTTCGCTGTATCACAGCTCATCAGTACAGTTAGACTCCGATTGCTTTTTAACCCAGGATTGAAACCCGGCCGAATTGGCGTCAGTCAGCGATTCTACCTCTGGGCTACGGGCGTTCGGTGGAAGAAGGCAGACATTTTAGCGCATATATTATCATTATACGCGCCCAATAGCCTGAGTAATGGCTTTTATTATCACAGAGAGGATGTATATATATTCTTTACTACTCGACAACATAATTATTACAAAATAATAAGGCCCTTTTAAAGAGTAAACATGCGGCAAGAGCTTTCATACCTGATAATTCATAAGTTTAATAAATGATACTAAAGTGTAACAATTTAAAAAAGGGAAAACACTGACTGAACACCGCTGATTAAATGCCGGGAGGGAAAACTCAGCACCAGAAAAACATCATTTTTATAACCGAAAAAACGTAATTCTCTCTCTCTCTCTCTCTCTCTCTATCTCTCTCTCTCTCTCTCTCTCTCTCTCTCAAAATGAGCATGACAGGAGGGATATATACTGAAAGCTGAAGATCTTTTGTACCTTTATACAATTTGATATAACGGACTTTTATCCATCCATTTCCAAAAACCATTTCACTCTGGCTTTGGAATTTGCAAAGGAATTCTCCAATATTTCGACCAATGATATGGATATTATTTTAATGTGATGGAAAGCTCATTTCTTTGTTCTTGACCAGGACCAAATACCTAACCAAGAAAAATACAGTTTTAAAAGTTTAAAAGCAGCATCAATTATCAAAACACTTTCTGGATTTGAGAATGATCTAATGGGAATTATTAATGAAGTAAACTTCCATTAGAAAAATAATTCTATTCAAAAAAATCTGGATAATATTGATAAGGATATTAATAGATCCAATAATATTTGTGTTAGATCAAATAAAACTTCTAATTTTTATAAGTTATGCCCCAAGGATTATGACACCTTAATTAAAAATACTTTAACTATAAGAAAATAGACACTCCTAATTTAAGTCTGGTTAATAATATTAACTATGTTGGCAAATCCATTACCGACAAATTATGTACAAGTGACCGGGTCAGCAAACTACAAACTAAAGAAGACTATGTTTTATTGAAGGACTATAAACAAGACTATAGAACAAGGCCATCTACACCTTTAATTAATCCTAATTGAACAGAAGTTGGTATAATCAGCAAAACCATTTTGGAAAAGATCAACCACTCTATTAAAAGCATCATCGGACTCATGCAATTGATTAATACTGCGGATGTTATTAACTGGTTTAAAGGTATCCAGAATAAAAACAATTGTACCTTTATACAATTTGATATAACGGACTTTTATCCATCCATTTCCAAAGACCATTTCACTCTAGCTTTGGAATTTGCAAAGGAATACTCCAATATTTCGACCAATGATATGGATATTATTTTAAAATGTAGTTCTATTCTGATCTATAATGAAGAACAGTCAGTCAGTCAGTTAAGTGCCATACGTGATACACGCTTTGGATGATCATGTCTCGAAAGAGAAATGACTGACTGGACAGAAGATTATCCCGCAGTAGGTTGCCATTGCTTTCTGTGGTAAACTGGTTGCCAGCCAAGGCTATAGAACCCAATCTATCCTATTATTTAACCTAAAACTGGAGGGAAGAGACAGATTAATACCTTTCCCAAGGGTATTTGTGCATAAGTGAATATAAGAAATTCAACTGGAATTCGAACTCGGCACCCCGATTTGTTTTTCCAAGTCAATATCCACTGCACCACAACACACATCTGAAGAACAATGGATTAAAAAGACCTCTGATGGATATTTTAATTTTTCAATGGGTCAGATCAATTAGGATTTCATTAGCCTCAGATCTATTGGGATTATTTATTCTTTATAATTTAATTGCTTACAATTATGTGGATACAAATAGTATAGGTCTTTATAGAGATGATGGATTACTGATTGTTAAAGATTCTACTAAAATTAGAGTAGATCGTATTAAAAAAAATAATACACAGGGAATTAAAAATTTTAGGCCTTAAAGTAAAAATAACAACCAGCATTAAGTAGGTAGAATTTTTAAATTTTAATCTGGACCTTAACAATAATTCTTTCCAACCTCATAAGAAGGTTAACTCTAACCCAATTTATATAAATCCTAATTTTAACCATCCCCTGTCAGTTATTAAGCATATTCCATCTTCGATTGAATCTAGACTCAGCAATAACTCATCTAACAAAGTAATTTTTGATCAGCATAGCAAATTTTACAACTCTACCCTTATAAGGGTACTGTTATCAAATTCAGAAATCCTATTAGCAATGATAATAATAATAAAAAAATATCTAGGAAAATCATTTGATTTACTCCTTCTTACAATATGATGGTTAAAACTAAGTTGAGACAAAAATTATTAAACCTTATTAACAAACACTTTTCCAAAACTAATCCTCTAAGTAAAATATTCAATAATATTACTCTCAAGTTAAGCTATTTTACAGATAATCTAGAAAAAAAAAATAATTAAAAAACACAATAACAAAGTCTTCAACGAGTATAGAAATACAAAAAAAAAACTTGGTGCATTACAATGCTCAAATGGATTGTACTAAAGATAACAGAACTAATACCAGCGCATGTAATTGTAGAAATTGTAAGGAATGCTCATTGCATAATAATTGCTTAGTTAGTTCTATAGTTTATCTTTGTACTATCTCTACAATTAAAAATCATAATACTAAAAGGTTTTATATTGGTTCTACTAAAAACCCGTTCAAAAATCGCTGGTATCAACACACACACTATCTTTCCATAATAGTTTTTATAAATACAGTACTGTTATCCTAGTACTCTTGCTATCTTTGTCTCAATGAAAAGTTAGAAATTATCAAATTCATGTAAATTGTTAAACCAGAGAAATTAATTTACTGTTCATTGTAAACATAGTTCATTATTTACTTTAAAATATGGGTTGTAATATTAAGAATTTATGTATACTATTTTCACTGCTGTCAATTGTTATTTGCCTTTATTTGATGGAGCTTTTTCATCAGATTTGGATCTTCTAATTATTTTTTGCTAGGTATTTCATTCGGCATATAGTATCATATTAATATTTGCTGAGTACTTAATCTAACATCGATTGTCAAGTTATATAGTTCTGGGGTATTTAATCTAGTATTAATTATCATGTCAATATTCGATATATTTTATTCTAGAATATATGATCTAGTTCATATTTAACACGTTTTTATTATAGTACCAATTGCTAAATTGATATTTAATAATTGTGATTTTCAAAGCATCAATTACATTGTCTCTGAATTTTTTTATTTCTGCCTGGTTTTAACTGTTTGTACTTATGGGTCCTATCTTATATATATATATATATATATATATATATATATATATATATATGGCAAATGATGTTAAGTCCGTGAATGGCGAGGATAATCCAACAAGATCTACTTAATATGAAATATCAAGTGTTATATCTGTACAGAAAGCTCACTGGATGTTATCTAGAGCAATATGATAATTATAGAAGAAAACTCAACACATCATTTCGATTGGTTATAAATAATAATTCATTTTTATGAGCTAAATTAGCTCATTTCTTCAGATCACATTTTATTCGTTCCATTCGATATAAATATTTTCCCGAAATAAACATTTCTTTAAAATGAAATGGAAAACAGATAAAATGATTTTAAACATAGACCTTAGACTTATCTCAGTTGGAGATCTCTAGACTAGTCGAGAAGAGGTCATCATTCTTGGATAATGACCATAAACTCATTACACGTCCACTCACAAGCACACGAATACGTATATCCGTATAACCCTATATATTAACACAATCACGTATACTTACTTATATCCACTTACACATATGTTCACACTTCCACATTTGTACATACAAATGCGTCTCTGCATATACTTCCATATACCCGCAGACACACATCCGTCCATGCTCACATACAAATCTTACGTTCGCACACACACACACATATTTTTTATGAAGACTGGATTTCTACGCGTATTATTAATAATAACATATATTTACGAAAGTAATCTAACAAATCATACATATACTCAGAAAATACGCATATATTTGCATACTTCCACACATACACACATGCATACGTATATTTCCCTACAGACCTGTGTATATGCGCCAGTGTGTGTTCGTGTGTGTGTGTATATTCGTCTTTTTATCCATATGTAGATATCTTTAGATTTGAATATGTGAACACCCACGTCTTTTACTCGTTTAATGTCTAAATAACTTTATAACAACCTAAATATAATGCCCTTGTTAAACTCAGAATTTAAAATTCGTAATAAAAAATAAAATAAAGCAAAGTGTTAAGTAGATTAATAATACTGATCTCTGTTTTAATCAAATATTAATGCTAAGGCCCCAATAAATTATTTTTAGTGTCTGTTCTTATATTCTTTAAATTAGAAATTGCTTTGTTTTTATTAGTTCACTCTGTCTATGTAACAATGTCTCCCTGATTAAGGGGGTTTGGCTAGTCTTGAACCTTTTAAAACTCTCTAACTTGAAGAAAAAAACACCAGTTATACGAGCAGAGACACGGCTAAGTGATTTGGCAACATGACGACGCGAGGCCACATGTTGCAAAACAGGTGAAAAACTACTTGGAAACGCTTAAATGGGAAGTCATGCACCACCCACCGTATTCAGCAGACATTACTCCATCCGATTATCATTTGTTCCAATCAATGGCATATCGTCTGGCTGAACTGCACTTTCACACAGATTATGAGAATTATATATTAATGGAATTGCAAATTAAGCGGATTACAGATTAAGGGAATTGCTAAGTAAGGGGTTACAGAATAAGAGAATTAACTATTAATGAAATTGCATATTAAAGGGATTACTGATTAAGAGAATTATATATTAAGGGAATTGTAAATAAAGGGATTACGAATTAAGGGAATTACATATTGGCGGGAATTCCAGATTTAGGGGATACATATTAAAGGAATTACAGATTTAAAGAAATTGCAGGTTACGGAGACTACAGAGAAAGGCAAATTTTTTACTAGTAAAAAAAATAAAGTAAAGCACTTCGCCAAGATTGTAATTTATAGAGTTAATTAAGTAAACTTTAAGAATTGTTCAAGTCATATATTTTGACGCTGCAGAAGCAGACACAATTTCAAAATTCTCAGTAGAATTACTGGCCTGGCATTGAAGATGTATGGTTTCTTTGAAAGCACTTATAGACATTCCACAATTTTCAGAGAGCACCAATGAACCAATTTTGAAACTCCGTCCAAAAAAAAAACAAAAACTTTAGTAACTCAGAACAGTCGCAAGTTCCTTCACTTTACCATATTTGCTGCTGTAATCTGAAGAAGCGGATGTGTGTTGTAGTGCATGGATATCGACTCGGAATGACAAATCGGGGTGCCGAGTTCGAATTCTAGTTTAATTGTTTGCAATTCCTTTGGGAAAAGTATTAATCCGTCTCTTCCCTCTAGTTATGGGTTAAATAACAGGATAGATTGGGTTCTATAGTCTTGGCTGGCAATCAATCTACCGCAGAAAGTAATGGCAACCTACTGCGGGATAACCTGCCCTGTCAGTCATGTCTCTTTCGAGACATGATCGCCCTAAGCGTGTATCACTTATGGCACTTAACCGACTGAATCTGAAGAAATGAACCGATTTGGATGATGGTATCAACTTGATACGATTTCTGGTTATAAGCAGTCATCTCGAGGTCTGTTTCACTTATATATTCCGAAGACATGCACGCAGCATAATGGTTAGCAGCTTGGAATGAGAAAATCAGAGTCAAGCTCAAATTTCAGTCAAGTTTATGGAATTAAAACGTTACGTGTTGGGTGTCATTTATAGATGGGTGTGGCTTCACATCTAATTAATTGTTTATCCGTTTTTTTAATATAGAGTGTCCATAAAGTCCGTGTGCACTTAAAAATGTTATAAAGTTTAATGTACCTAGTTTAAGTCTAGTTAATACTTCTTTACCACAGAATTTACAACAACTCTCTGTAACGTGGTTGATACTGACTTGGCAGACCGGCTGCAGCCGCTCTCACACCGGCGTGATGTAGCTTCCCTGTGCCTCTTCTACAAGTACTTTCATGGCTTCTGCTCCGATGAGCTTAGATCACTGGTGCCGCCCAAGCACGAATTTACACGAGATACTAGATTAGCAACTAGGTCCCACCCTTTTACAGTTAAACAAATAAGATGTAACCGTAAATTCTACTCCAACAGCTTCTTTTCTCGCGCTTCCCGCCTGTGGAACTCCCTTCCACAAGTCTGCTTTCCCGACAGTTACAATCTCCAGGTGTTTAAATGTAGGGTCAATAGACACCTCCTATCACACTAACTCCCAATTATTCTCAGAACACTCTCATCTACCCAACCCTCATTCTCGGTATCCTCACCCGCCTATCACCCACCCTCTGTTATTTCCTATATTTAACCAGCCTTTCTCCACTCTACGTAGCCCCCTGCACAGTAGTGGCAGTGACATGCCTTGCTCGGGGTGAAACGCTTATAAAAAAAAAAAAAAAAAAAAAAACTCATAGATAAATAAAAAATATGAACTATGAAAACATTTGCTAATTGATTTACAGTAATGCCTGAAATCACATTAATTATTTTAGTTTTCAAATCTTCTAATGAACTACGTTTGGTTGCATATACACAATTGAAACACTGTATTATCTTTCAAGTTTAATTATCAAGCTCATTTTTTACAGATTATTTCCATCACAAATACAAATAATTCCAGTTGAATTCCTTACATTCACTTACGCGCAAATACCCTTGGGAAAGGTATTAATCCGTCTCTTCCCTCCAGTTATGGATTAAATAGCAGGACAGATTGAGTTCTATAGCCTTGGTTGGTAACCAGTCTAGGAAGTCATGGCAACCTACTGCGGGATAATCTTCTGCCCAGTCGGTCATGTCTCGAAAGCGTGTATCACGTATGGCACTTTGATTGACTGACTAACTGGCTGAACAAGAGAAAAAGTATTAATACAAGGAATAGGGAGATAGGGAAGGCTATGATCTCTTTTCCTTTTTTTTTTTCTCCCCAAGCAAAGCAGTACTGCCACTGGTGCGCAAGGGGTTGTATAAGAAGAGAGTGATGAGAAAGAGGAACAAGTTACAGGGAGTGTCAGAGAATGGGTAAGAGAAGGATGAGAACACTGGTGTGAAGAGAGCTGCATGAGAATAGATTAGACATGGAAAAGAACATGATACAAGAGTTGTCAGGGAAAGGATACGAGTCAAAGAGATAAGAAATGGCGATTGACATTGCATTTAAATTCTTGGAAAGTATAGCTGTCAAGGAAGGGAATACGTCCTGAAAGCACACAGCACATGGAAGAATGAGGACACACGGTTATCAGATTCAAAAGAATTTGTGTTTTATGGACCTTTCAGATTTTACAAGTATCCTAACTTACTCGTCTAATGCTTTCCTTGATGTCGATTTTATGTTAACATTGTCATGACTTGATAAATGTTACACATATTTGCATCCCTACTGTTCTCAGTATTTGTTGTTGTTTTTTTGTTTTTTTTTTTTGTTGTTGTTTTGTTTTTTTGTGTGGTTGCGGGGTTGGGGTTCCGTTGAGATCCATCCTGTACAATGCCAGGGGAGGCCACACGTGATAGAGGGTTACCGAGGACGAGACACATTTTATGCAGATAGGTGGGGAAGATAACGGTTAACTCTAGATTTAAACAGATTAAGGTTGTAGTGATCTATTTGAACCAACAAAGACTTAGAGTGGGCGGGGGGGTCCTATTCACTTGATTTCACGGGGATTACCCCCACTTTGTCTGCCAAAATGTCTGCTAGGTGGTTCTGTTCAAAACTATATTAAAAAAAACAGACACAACCCTCTATCCTTCTCACTGTAAAATGCGGTAGGTACAGAAAGGGTCGCGCCAGCTCTGGGGAAATTTTCCATCACCAGGCAGCTGACTACTAAACTTCTTACCCATTCATATGGCGCATCACACACATGCATACACACTCCAGATGTTGTAAACTTGGATGTGCAGTTGATGTAAGGGATAACGACTTTGAATTGAAAATTGGAGATCTAAGTTCCAATTTCAGTTGGTTTCATATTTTCTTACGTGCTGAAAATCTTGGAAAAGTTATGATGCCATCTCTTTTCTTTCCTACCTATGGGTTAATTAGTAAAAAAATATCTTGGAATCTAAAAATAATTTCTGGCTTTAAATAACCTGCAAAGGTTGATAATCCATTTAAAACAATTCAATCAAACACAGATAAATGCTCTCTGACAGAAAAGCATTAAATGATTTTTTTCCTTTCTCAGTGACGTGTATATATTTTTCCGTTTTGTTAAATTACATTATTCTTTATTTGAAAACGTAGAGTTTCTCTCTATGTTGATTCCGTTTCTTTTAAAGATGTCGGAATTCATTTTTGGGGGTGGGGAGATGCTGAACTCATTTTCTTTGAAATTTCTCAATATGTGTCTGTTACAAAGTATCAATTCCTGCTACAAAATGGTAACTGAAAGGAATCACGTTTTTATGGATGCTCGTACTTAGAATTAGAAAGAAAGGATTGACATTTCTATGACACATAACGAGGAAAGAAGGTTTGTAGAATTTGATACTCACAGGGTATACTGAAGGTACAAGGAGCGAAAGAAACCTACCAGTAACATACCCAACAGAACCCAGCCATGTTGAACACACATGTACACACACATATGCACACACATGTGCGTACACACGCATACACATGCCACACAGTCACACATGTGAACACACACATGCGTGCACACTCCCAAACTCACAAATGAGCACACATGCATGCACACGCATGTACAGAGACACATATGCACACAAACATACACACGCAGTCACACATGTGAACACACATATGTACACACACACCTGCACATATACGCGAGCACACACATATTTTCTAAATGCAAAGTCTATTAATATTTTTCTTTTTTTCCAGTTCGATTCACACAAGAAAATATTTTTCGTTCCACTTGAATATTATTTTTTTATATAAAAATGTGCATGAAAAGTTCATTCATTTGTTGAATTCTTTGGTTGATTGACAGAATCATTTTCTACGGCTTATCAACCCTTTTCAGGTTTAAAGTTTAAAAATACTTATACAGGGTAAGATTTTTATTTTAAGATAATAATTTTTAAGTTATACAAGTATGACTAATTAACCCATAGCTGGCGGGAGAAGAATAGGTGGGTTCATCCCAAGGTTATTTACGCATAAGTAAATATAAAGAACCCGATTGAAATTGGAACTCAGCTCTCCAATTAACAATTCCGTACATTCAAGCTTACAGTACCTGGTATTCGCAAGCAGCCACACTTCTAGGTAATGACCAGGCTCACTCAGCTTTTGTACATATGCATGTTCGCGTGGACATAATTACTAAAAGGGCCGATATGTTGTAGTTTTTTTTTAAGGATTATTTTGGAATATAATTTTGATTTTTTAAGAAATTCTCGAATTTTATATCGATTAATGTTAGGAGCGAACTTTCATGTTGGTTGTTCGGTTGATTTTGTTTAGCGGTATATCAAAATCGCTATGGATCATTTAAAGCCGAACTCTATTAGGACCTCGGATAAGTTTTCGCTGTATTCCAACAAATAGCGTTCGCAGAACTGTGTGCAAATAGTTTTCAAATGGTAACGCATTTATAAGGGAGTACTATCAGTCAGTTAAGTGCCATACGTGAAGCACGCTTAGGCGATCATGTCTCGAAAGAGACATGACTGACTGGGCAGAAGATTATCCCACAGTAGGTTGCCATTGCTTTCTGCCGTAGACTGGTTGCCTGCCAAGGCTATAGAACCCAATCTGTTCTGTTATTTCACTCATAGCTAAAGGGAGAAAAGATGTATTACATTATATTATTAAGTAGTAATTAGAAGAGGATCAGTTTTTTACTTCATAAAAATAGAAAACCGATCCCCCACTTTATGCCCGTATAAGCTTTAAGTATGTTTCAAACTATTACATTCAGTCAGTCAGTTAAGTAGCATACGTGATACACGCTTTTGGCGATCATGTCTCGAAAGAGACATGATTGACTTGGCAGAAGATTATCCCGCAGTAGGTTGCCATTGCTTTCTGCCGTAGACTGGTTGCCTGCCAAGGCTATCGAACCCAATCTGTCCTGTTATTTAACTCATAACTGGAAAAAAGAAACGGATTAATACGTTTCCCAAGGGTATTTGCGCGTAAGTGAATGCAATGGATTCAACTGGAATTCGAACTCGGCTCCCCGATTTCTCGTTCCGAACCGATATCCACCGCACCACAAGGAAGTACTATAAGCAAGCTTAAAATTCACCTTATATAATTACGCCGAAGTGTAAACGACTTTGTTTTCCATAGCGTTAAACATGTCGGATTTCGTACCAAATAGAGTGTATTTGCGGGGAACCTTATTGCACTACATTATTCAAAAGAAATATTCAGCTGAAGCACATAGAATTCTTGTTGAGACTTACGGCGAACATGCTCTGTCAGAAATAACATGCACACATTGGTTTAGACGCTTCAAAAATAATGATTTTGATCTTGAAGATTAAGAACGCTCTGGCGCACCTAAAAAAGCTTGAAGACGAAGAACTGGAGACATTACTTCATAAAATCTCATGGCTAGCGTAACCTGAACTTGCAGAATCATTAAGAGTTGGCAACACAACAGTTTTGAAATGTTTGAAAGCATGATTCAGAAGCAAGAACATTGGGTGCCGTACGACTTGAAGCCGAGAGACGTCGAACGACATCTTGTCATGTATGAACAGCTGCTTTAACGGCAGAAAACGAATTTTTTTTTTTTTTTTTTGCATCGGATCGTGACTGCCGATGAAAAGTGTGTACACTACGATAACCCTAAGCATAGAAGATAGTGGGGTAATCCCGGCCATTCATAAACATCAGCCACAAAGCCGAATATCCATGGTTCGAATCTGCTGCGATGTTATTGTTGGGATCAACTGGTTGTAGATTATTAAGAGCTGTTCAAAACGACCAAAACCTTCAGAGAAGATCGCTATAGCCTACAGTTGATGCGTTTGAGCCGAGCATTGAAGAAAAAACAGCAGACTTGGCAGCTACGATACAGTCGCTCTCTCGCCGACGCAGTGTGGCTTCCCTGTGTCTCTTTTACAAATACTTTCACGGTTTCTGCTCCGATGAACTTAGCTCACTGGTACCTACTATATACGAATTTCCTCGAGCCACAAGATTAGCAACTAGGTCCCACCCTTTTACTGTGAAACCAATAAATTGTAAACGCAAATTCTACTCCATCAGCTTCTTTTCTCGCACTTCCCGCCTGTGGAATTCTCTTCCGCCTACTTGCTTTCCTGACAGTTACAATCTCCAAGAATTTAAATGCAAAGTCAATCGTCATCTCCTGTCTCACTAACTTACATCTTCTCTCTCATGCTTTTCTACATTCACCCCACTCTCATCAGTACTCTCTTCCCTCTCCTATTTTCTTCCTGACACCCCCTGCAACATCTCACTCCTCAACATTTCTCCTATGTAACTCCCTGCACAACAGCGGCAGTAAAATTCCTTGCTTGGTGTGACACGATTATAAAAAAAAAAAAAAGCTATGCAAGCAAAGACACAACAAAGTGATTTTGCAACATGACAACTCTAGGCCATGATGCAAATTTTAAATGAGAAGACCTACCCCACCCACCCCCGTATTCCCCAAACATTGCCTTCTGATTATCACTTGTTCTGATAGATAGCACATGCCTCCTGAGCAGCACTTTCATTCTTGTGAAGATGCAAAAAAAAAAATGGGTCGACTCGTGGCTAGCATCAAAAGAGGTGTTGTTTTTCCGATGTAGAATTTAAATACTGCCAAAAAGATGGGAAAATGTAGTGGCTAGCGATGGACAATACTTTCAGTAACAAATTTCTTACTAATTTTTGTAAATAAAACATTACTTTTCATGAAAAATCAACACGAACTTATTCAAGGTCCTAACAAATATTTTGACCATTTTACGCCTTCACTTACAGATAAAATGTACTCCTGGTCATTTTACTATAAATATGTATTTGCTAGTTTTATATATATAACAATGTATTACATGAATTTTTACAATAAAAATGTATTGCTGGTATTTTTACTATAAAAAATGTATTATTGGTATTTCTACTATAAAATTGTATTTTTGGTAATTTTACTACAAAAATGTATTGCTGGTATTTTTACTATAAAAATGTATCACTGGCATTTTTACTATAAAAAATGTATTGTTGGTATTTCTACTATAAAATTGTATTTTTGGTAATTTTACTACAAAAATGTATTGCTGGTATTTTTGCTATGAAAATTTATTGCTTGAATTTTTACTATAAGAATGTAATGCTGGTATTTTTACTATGAAAATATATTGCTGGTATTTTTACTATAAAAATGTATTTCTTGAATTTTTACAATAAAAATATATTGCTGGTATTTTTACTAAAAAGGTATTGCTGGTATTTTTACTATAAAAATATATTGCTGGTATTTTTACTATGAAAATGTATTGTTGGTATTTCTATATAAAAAGGCATTTTTGGTATATGTATTTGCTAGTTTTATATATATAACAATGTATTGCTGGTATTTTTACTATAAAAATGTATAGCTGATATTTTTACTATAAAATGTATTACATGAATTTTTACAATAAAAATGTATTGCTGGTATATTTACTATAAAAATGTATTACTGGCATTTTTACAATAAAAAATGTATTGTTGGTATTTCTACTATAAAATTGTATTTTTGGTAATTTTACTACAAAAATGTATTGCTGGTATTTTTACTATAAAAATGTATTGTTGGTATTTCTATATAAAAAGGTATTTTTGGTATTTTTACTATAAAAATATATCGCTGGTATTTTACTATAAAAATGTATTGCTGGTATTTTTACTCTGAAAATATATAGCTGGTATTTTTACTATGAAAATGTATAGCTAATATTTTTACTATAAAAATATATTGCTTGAATTTTTACACTAAAAATGTATTGCTGATATTTTTACTATGAAAATTTATAGCTGGTATTTTTACTATTAAAAAGGTGTATCTGTTTTTTCCTAGTGTTTTTTTTGTTGTGTGTGTGTGTGTGTGTGTGTGTGTGTGTGTGTGTGTGTGTTTTCTGAACCCTAACAAATGCTACTACCCTGCGTCAGGGTAGACCTGGGAACAACAGCAGTTAAGAAGTGGTTTCACGCTCCTCAAAATCTTCAAGCTCTCGATCAGACGACTTCTTGCCGGCGTAGTTTATCATCATACCCAGGACTCATATGGAGGGAAAAGCCTAGCCATGTTTTGCGTTCACTTTCGCACTAATACCATTCGAAAAAGCATGAATCCATCTCTTCTCTCTATCAGTTCATGGAGAAGGTAACGAAAAACGTTTTTGCTGGCAATCCATAGGTAATAAAGAAAAATATACGGGGAGCTCTGATCATCTACAGTTAATATGGCATGATAATATCGAATGAATTTAATAAGTGACATCAAATTCCGCCAATCAAAACAGAATTAAAGTCTAGCACAAGTTTTGCCAACTATATACACCACTGATGGGGAAAACAGCAGAGTAGTCTGGACTGAAGAAGGCAACATAAAACTAATCTATTATCTTTCCCAGAAAGGCATCACGTTGCACAGATAATAGAGAAAATGAATCTGTGAAGTAGGCAACGGGAAACCACATTACTATTCTTCTCAAAAAGACATGTCATTTCATAAATAATGCAGAAAAAGAATCTACGAAAAAATAATTGGAAATCTATTTTACTCACTTTCCTATGAAGGCATGGAATTGCAGAAATAATACAGAAAAGGAATCTGTGGCACATGGAATAAAAATGATATACCCCAGTGATCGTAATAAAGGGTTCGATTCGAAATTGCTAGCACCTGAAGAAGGCCGGAGCGTACAACAGCCGAAACGTTGAAAACATGGCAATAAAGATGAGGACAATAGTCCAAATAATGTAAATAGTGGGGATACTGCTTCATCTCAGAAGTATTGACAAATAATTAAATAAGCATTTTTCTTTTTAAATTTGAAAAATGAATTCACTCGTTTTAATTAATTTTAATTTCTAATTAATTTTTAATTATTTTAAATTTTTTTTTTTTTTTTGCCTGTTTTTGCGTGCACGTACTGGTAACGTTTTTCCGTCGTTTAAGAGTTGAGTTAACTCACAACAATTGAGGCATTGATTTGGATTAATAATACTTACCGTTTTCTGTTTGCAGGTTTCCTAACTGTCTTGTAATAACCAGTGAAGAGGAGAACAAGAAAACAGAAAATCGTTTACAAAACAAAAACTCTTGTACACAAAGACCCTGCTTCGAAAGCAAAAACGACAGGTGCTGTCAAGGAAGTAAAATGAAAATGTAAAATGAGAGAAAAATAAAGACGTGAACAAATGGTTAGTAAGAAAAGGTTAATTATTTGAAGGTGCATAAAAGTTTCTTTTTTTCATTTCTGTGTTGTTGTTTTTTTGTTTTTGTTTTTTGTTTTTCCATATGTCATCTTACGCCTTCTATGCCCCTGAAAAAATAATACCAAACATGCCAGCCTGCTTTCTGCTTCTTTTTCTTAAACCCTTCGATATTTCCATTTGCTTGTTGGAATGGCTTGTTGAAAGAGGAAAGGTGAGGGAAATCAAGAGGCTAAAGCCTGGAACAAATACAAATCATCTTCTTTAACCCCCAGCTCATATTTATTTATTTATTTATTTTAAACCTTCGTTCTTGACCTTCAGTTCAGAAGAAAACTGCTTCCTTTTTCCAAACTTCTTCTAGTGGCGAGGAACATGAAAGAGGCTTGTCTGAATTCTGAATTGCTAGCGAAGGGGGGTCACACGGGACAAACAAGCAAGGGATGTACTCAAGGATTCGGGTGGATTACAGGGAATATCTTTTCCAGTGGTGGATTTGTTGACAGAAAGCATGTGAGTCAAAAACGTCCTCATATTCCAAGTGTTCGACAGAAAACACTTTATGGCATCCAAACCTCTCCCCCGCTCTAGGTTAAAAAGTCTTATGTGCGGTAAAGCCTAATGCGAAGAAAAAGTACATTCACTTAAGAAAATTTATTTTTACAACAAAATATTTTTACAACAAAAGGCAATATCTGGAAACTACTTTTCTATTATACGGGGTGCGACAGAAATACCTCCCACATTTTCAAGGCTGACAAAAATACCAAAGTAACTATTATTAAAAAAAATGTTTTTCACAGGTGTTTAAACAAAGGACTACAATACAATATCTGTTTATACTTCTAAAATGAGGTATTGTATTTACATTGTTCGAACGGTTGTTTCATCTGTATTGCCATGTTAATGATATTTTGCCCGTTGTACGCTCCGACCTTCTTCAGATCATTGGAATTTCGAATCAAACCTTTTATTCCGATCACCGGAGTACATTGTTCTCGTTCCGTGCCTCATGCTACTTCCGGGTGTTTTAGTTATCTCCCTTTAACTCAACTCTTTACATTTGTTCGCCACTCAGTAGCCATGTTTTCATGGACACATGACCTAGAAGATAAAAGCGTTGATTAGATCCAGTGACTTGACACAAAGAGTAGTGAGCTCAGCAGTGGTAAATGGAATTTCCTTCCGTATACTTGACTCCCTGACAACTACAATTCCCAAGAATTTAAATGCAAGGTCAATTGCCATCTATGATATGTTTGACTCGCTTCCTTTCCCTGACAATCATTGTATCATGATTCTCTCCTTTTCCACTCTACTCTCAAACAGCTCTCTTCACATCAGTGTACTTATCCGTCTCTTATCCATTCTCTAACACTCCTGTAATTTCTTATGTAACTCTCTGCGCACCAGTGGCAATTCTGAATTGCTTAGAGTTAAATGATTATAAAACAAACTTAGACAGTTGAGTTAAAGAGAGATAGCTATGACATTCATAGAACGAGAACAATATACCCCAGTAACTGAAATAAAAGGTTCGGTTCGAAATTCCAATCATCTTAAGAAGATCGGAGCGTACAACAGTCGAAACGTCATCAATATGGCAATACAGATGAGGACAGCAGTCTATAGAGGCCTCGGTGATGTTTATAAAATTGGCCTTGTGTCAAACACAACCGAAGTCCCCACAATTTAAAATATCAGAAGGTTGGATACTGGAATATGGAAGAATAAAATATTTCTTTTTTATGTTAAAGTAAAATTTTATTAACTAAACAGAATAACAAATTTGTAAGAAGTAAAACTGTTAAAATAGAAAAATGTACGTAATTAATTGTTGCAGAGAAACAGTAGTAAGGGGTTAAATCAATCCAGAGCTTATAGTTGATAGTAGCAGAATGCGTGCATGTAAGAAGATTAACAGGTTACTAAGAAAATCTGTGTCCTTTCCTTTTTTTATGGCCGGCGAGAAAGTGAAAAGGATGGTAAAGCAATGAAGGAAAATGTACTTATCGGACTTTAGTTTTTAGAAGTCAGTTGAAGTATCTTGTTGCTGTAGTTGTGGTTCTTGCTGTCATAGCCTTCTTCCTCGTTGTTGACTGCGAGAATGTTAAGGATGGAGAAGAGGCAAAGGAAATATACACGAGTAAAGAGGGAGAACGAATGTGTGACGGGATGTTTATATGTCCGGGTCATGCTTGAAGTTTTTTTTTTGTTATATTTTAGCGTGTCGTCTCTGTGTTCCCATCTGACTGTATTTGGGCGGTCAAAAGACGTGGTTAAGAAGTGGAATTTAGTCATGTGATGTGCGTTGTGGTGCAGTGGATATCGGCTCGGAACGAGAAATCGGGGAGCCGAGTTCGAATTCCAGCTGAATTCATTGCATTCACTTAAATGAACAGGACAGATTGGGTTCCATGGCCTTGGTCGGCAACCAGTCTACCGCAGAAAGCAATAGCAACCTACTGTGGGTAATCTTCTGCCCAGTCAGTCATGTCTCTTTCGAGACATGATCGCACAAGCGTGTATCACGTATGGCACTCAACTAACTGACTGACTGATCGGCCCGAACAGCTTACACATTTTCTAGGTGTCAAGAAAAAATTAACCGGGGACATAGTTCAATTTGCTATTTCCTATCCAATCAGAATCAAGAATCTTAATTTTCAGACCAGCTTGTGAAATTTGCCTTGGTCTGGTTTTTCCAATATGTTTTCAGTCGTTCTGGTCCAATTTTTGAGTGTGCGCAAATGTACTTTTTGAGTTTCAGTCAATTGTTGAATGATATAGGATTTGTATCCTATAAGTTCGAATAATATAAATCAAGGACTACTGATTTGGTTTTGAAAATGACAACTTCCAAATATTGGCTTCTATTCACCATTCATTTCGAAAACTCTTATATTCATGCAATAATAATAATAATAATAATAATAATAATAATAATTACTATATATATATATATATATATATATATATATATATATATTTAACCATTTTACTGCAAGCAAGTTAGTAAACCCACTAAGACGCAAGTGGTTACTAATTGTTAGAAAATATGAGAAAAGACTACTATTTAGGAGAGAGAATAATGAAAGGAAGCTTATTAAGAAAACAGAAGATTGCATTTTAAATTTTGATGATCAAAGCTGACTGGGAAGCAAGAAGCCAGAAGAGTGTTCCACACGCGAGAAGGGCAATAGAAGAAACTGTTAGCATAGAACTTACGGTTATATTTATCCATTTTTTTTATTATATCACCCCAAGCAAGGCGATAACGCCACTGATGCGCAGGGGGCTACGTAAGAGTAAAAAGAATGGAAAAGAGAAAGCCGGAAACTACATCCTAAACAGGGAACAAGGGATGAACCTCTTCACCTGTTCAATAGACGTGGGTGGAGTGTGAACTGGGCGATAGTTTAGTCTATCTACTCCAATTGAGAAAAAAAGAATAAGGAAAAGAGTGACAGATTGGAAAAGAGAAAACCGGAAACCACATCCTAAACAGGAAACAAGGGATGAGCCTCTTCACCTGTTCAATAGACGTGGGTGGAGTGTGAACCGGGCGATAGTTTAGTCTATCTACTAAAATGATGATACCTTCTTGCCAATCTAGTACTGCGCTTAAAACATAGGCGGCATAACTAGCAGTTCATCAGAACAATTACCATGAAAGTATTTATAGAAAAGTCACAAGGAAGCTACGTTAGAGCTGGGGAAAGGAACTGAAGCCGAGATGACAGGTCATGACCAACAACATTGCAGATTCTTCTTTGGATTTTATCAAGAATCTCTAAATATATAGCAGGAGCACCAGACCAGACGTGGCAGCAATATTCAAAACAAGGATGAATGGTAGACATATAAATATGTAAGATAGAAGCAACGTATTTTGCGCAAGGTATTTTGTTCATCGATAACCTCGAGAAGGAAAGAACCATCAATAGCGGATATTGTATAGCATTATTGGTGCGTTTGGAGGAAGAAAAAAAAGGCCACAAATGAAATAGAAAATAGTGAGCTTTCACCAAGAAAACGCATCGTGTCACAAGTCGATCGCAACGATGGCAAAACTATATGAATTGCACTTTGAATTGCTTCCGCATCCACCCTATTCTCCAGATCTGACCCCCAGCGCCTACAGAATGTTTGCAGACCTCAAAAAATGCTCTAGGCAAAGAGACTTGGCTCCAATGAAGAAGTGATATCGAAAACTGAGGCCGTATTTTAAGGCCAATGACAAATCGTTCTACAAAAAGACATCGAATCGTTAGAGAAACGTTGGAATCAGTGAATCACACTAGAAGGAGATTATATTGATGAATAAAGTCGAATTTTGTTCCAAATTGTTGTTTTATTAGTTACGTCTGGGATTTATTAAGAAATGTGTTATATAACAAGATCACCAGACCACATGTTGAAGTAATATTCAAAGCAAGGATGTATGTTAAACTTATAAATATGTAAGCTAAATTCTGGTGAGAAAAAATTGTCCTGCACGACATAGTAGAAACCTAGGTCGCGTTATAACTCGTTTACAAATGAAGAATATTCAAAAGTTCTACAATATAATTGTATTGAACACTTTTTAATACAACTGTGTACTGATCTAATTTTATTATGACCAAAAACTAAGTAATTAAACAATCAATATAACACCCTGATTGAGCACTCTGGAAGAATGGTAGACTTTGATAAACAGTAGCTACTCTGGCATCTACACATCGTTCATTCAGCAATGAATTAGAATACTCTCGGCTATTGGGCATGTATAATGATAATATACACGCTAAAAAGTCTGCCTTCTTCTACCGAACGCCCATACCTCAGATGTAGAATCGCCGACTGACACCAGTTCGGTCGGGTTTCAATCCTGGGTAAAAAGCAATCGGATGTCTAACCGTACTGACGAGCTGTGATACAGCGAAACGGATCTGTCTGCGGATGACTATATATATAATTTTTGCACTATAACTATATGTGTGCGTGTGTCAACGTAAATTATGTTCAATGAAAGACAAAACACGCCACTCGAACTTTCTCAGATAGATAGATAGATAGATAGATACGAACATATTCGGAGAGAGAGAGAGAGAGAGAGAGATCAGTGAATAACGGTTCTTCTTTTTCTTCTATGTGCCCTGTCCTTTCAGGACGTAGGCGATCATGGCTTTCCACGTCTCCCTATCCCTGGTGTACGTTTTCTCCTGTTACACCACGCAACTCCCGTTCTGTCATACACCTGCTCAGGCCTTTCAAATATGTTATCCGCTGCCTTCCTCTGTCTCTTTTTCCTTCTATCTGTCTTGTCAGTATCAGGTTCTTCAAGCCCTCCATCCTCATTGCATGTCCCAGGAACTTCAGTTGTCTCTTTTCGTTGCCATTCTTTCCAACACTTCGTCATTGCTCACGTGCTCGGTTCATGATATCCGCAGCATCCTTCTGTAGAACTACATTTCCGCTGCTTCAAGTTTTTCCTTCATCTTTGAATGATATTGTCTAACATTCACTGCCATATTGAAGAACTGACATCACATAGCAATCTAGCACTCTCTTCTTAGTTTCTAGTGAAATTTTCCTGTGTCTTAGAACTTTACTCAGCTTCTGGAACGCGTCCTTCGCCATGCCAATTCGCCTTCGGATCTCTGTGTCGCACTTTCCGTCTTCTGTTAGAACACTTTCTAGATATTTAAATTTTTGTACTTGCTTGATTTTGTATCCCCTCTTGTGGTCCAATGGATATCGGCTCGGAACGAGAAATCGGGGAGCCGAGTTCGAATTCTAGTTGAATTCATTGCATTCACTTACGCGCAAATACTTTTGGGAAAGGTATTAATCCGCCTATTCCTTCCAGTTATGGGTTAAATAACAGGACAGATTGGGCTCTATAGCCTTGGCCAGGCAACCAGTCTACCGCAGACAGCAATGGCAACCTACTGCGGGATAATCTTCTGCCCAGTCAGTCATGTCTCTTTCGAGACATGATCGCCCAAGCGTGTTTCACGTATGGCACTTAACTGACTGACTGACCTGTATTTGGCATTTTGCTCTTTTTGCTGATGACCATACATCGTTTACCTATACAGAAAATGAAGCCAATGAACAAAGATCAAATCATAGTAAATTCTATTTTGCTAATTTTGCACTAATGGTGATATTAGCTGTTTGTTCATCAGCAATCTGTTGAAATTGATAAAATCCCTCTCATAAAATTTAATTATTTAGAAAAATCGTTTTTTCAGATCCAGTAGCTGTTAACACTCTTTTCCGTAAACTAGTAATAAAATAAACGTAATACTGAAAATGCTCCATCGATGTTTAAGAAAGAATGTTTATAATTTCAAAGTAAATTATAAAAGCATTTAAAAAAGGTGTTGAACTCAGTCTTAAAAGAATCGTTCCCATAATTCCATTCTTTTTTATTCAATAAAATTTTCCAAATAGTTTTTTTTCCACAAAAAAATGTTTTTCTCCGGCTTATCAACCCTTTTCAGGTTATTTAAAGTCAGAAAATATTTTTCTATCGCTATGTGGCAGTGCTGAGGAAGAATGATTTTGGTGATAAAAGTCTTACTAACTAACCCATAGTGGGAGGAGAATCGGTAGATTCATACCTTTTCCAAGGGTATTTGGGTGTAAATGAATATAACGAACCCAACGGAAGTTTGGAAGTCGGCTCTCCGATTAACAATTCCAAATCGTTATTCATTACACCATTCACGCATCCAAGCTTACAACACCTGGTATCCAAAGCGGTCGCCCATCTAGGTACTGAACAGACCTGGCATTGCTTAACTTCGATGATTGTATGAGAACCAACGCTGTTAAAAATATTCTCACTATTGCTAAGATAAAACTTACTACCACTGCGAACCAAAGTCTTACTGATTAACCCATAGAGAGGAAGAGGTAGATTCATACTTTCCTAGGGGTATTTGCGCTTAAGTGGATATAACGAACCTAACGAGAATTGGAAATCGGCTCTCCGATCGGTTATCCATTACACCATTCACGCATCCAAGCTTACTGCACCTGGTATTCCAAAAGCGGTCACCAATCTAGTTACTGACTAGGCTCGACGTTGCTTAACTTTAGTGATTGTACGGGAACCGGTGTTTCAACATGATGTGGCAGTCAGCACCTCAAATAATAGTTTCATTGGTCCATTAGTTTTCTGGCGGTTTTAATGTTATTCATTTTCAGAGGCTCTTTACATAAACATTTTTACTGAAAGGCGCAAAAGCCAACAAGTGTCCCCCGTCAACACAGACAGAAACAGCTGTCTGTATTTAGAAGGGAGAATCTTTAGGTATTGAGGACAATGTTGATATGGCATCAGTGAATTCTTTTAGTGCCCGTTTTTTTTAGAGATCTCAATGGGGTCAAAATTTCAATTATAGACAACAAGAACAACAACTATAACATGTTGTATAAGCGTGAAACAAAAGAAATTTGTAAAACAAATAGGGAAAAAATGATAATATAGAATTGTGTGTTAAATAAAAAAAATGTTGACATATGTCAAATATTAAAGTTCACTGAGTCTGTTCAGGTTTTCTTTTTTTTTTCTCTCAAGTCGACGGAAAAATTTCTAGAACCCTCGTCTACAAAATAGTAGGGAAATCTGAGAAGTGACTTTGAGGTTTACTCAGTCTTTTCATTAGTTTGTTTTATGGAACAACTGTAAAAAAAAAAAAGAAAAAAAAAGAAAAAAAAACACAGAAATTTTTGTGCAAGTTATACATTAGGGTTGGAGTTCTTAACCAGGGGTCTTCGCTTCCGTAAGATACAATATCAGTTTCTAATGGGTGCAAGGATACCGAATCATTAGGGTTGGTCTTTTAAGGAAACTCTAGTGTACTTGAAGTTTACATTGTAGAAACTTTAACAATTGCTACCATAATAGCGTAAATGTATCGGTCAGTCAAAGTCAATTGCCGTACGTGATACACGCTTGGGCGATCATGTCTTGAAAGAAATATGACTGACTGAGGAGAATTAGATTGTCATTGCTTTCTGCAGTAGACTAGTTGTCAGCATAAATGCTATAGAACACATTCTATCCTGTTATTCAACCCATAGCTGCAGGGAGAAGAGATCAATTAATACCTTTCCCGAATGTATTTATGCTTAAGTGAATGGAACGAATTCAACTGGAATTCAAACTCGGCTCTCTGATTTCTCGTTCCGAGTTCGGTAAAGTTGGAACTATTGCAGTTTGAAGTTTGTTCAAATATTGTTGATATGTGCTTGCTCAAATGTAATGCTTAAATATTGTTTGTGCTTACATATAATTATTTATGCGAGGTGAATGGTATATTTATGCATAGATATATTTAACACCTAGTTAATATTTTCAGAAAGGAATTTGTATTATATGAAAGCGTGCGTTAATTGTTGCTGGTTTATTTTATAAACTACTAAAGACTAGTTGATGTAAACTAAAGTTATAGGTGAGATTTAAAGTGTATTTCAATTTAGTTGGGTTATTGTTATATTCTGGTATTTCGGTAAAGATTGCCAAACATAAAACTTTACTTAAAAAAATTGTAACTTTTCATTTTAAAATTATATTGAAAAAGAACAATGTGAATCAGTTAACTGCCATACGTGATAAACGCTTGGACGATCATGTCTCGAAGGAGATATGGCTGAAAAGGCAGACGATTTTTCCCTGCAGTAGGTTACCATCGCTCTTTGTGGTAGACTGATTGCCAACCAAGGTTATAGAACCCTAATCTGTCCTGCTATTTAACCCTTACCTGGGGGGAGAAGCGACAGTTAAGATCTTCCCCAGGGTTATTTGGGCGTAATTGAATGTAACAAATTCAACTGGAATTCGAAATCGGCTCTCCGATTTCTCGTTCCGAGCCGATATCCATTGCAACACAACGCACACCCGAGCATAATGCGTTTTGAACTTGTCTTTGTAATGCGTTAGTTTATTGTCAGTTAGGTGAATATTGATTAAAGCAGTACAATGGTTTTGTCATTACCTCCGCCTTAAGGCAGAAGTATTGTATTCGGTTGCTTTGTCTGTCTGTTTATTTGTTTGTTTGTCTGTTTCTCCGTGGTCAAGATCCCGCTGGATGGATTATAATGAAACTTTCAGGGATGATTGGTCTCCTGACTGGCACGAACGGATTAGATTTTGGGTTCGGTATGAGATAAATTTCCTGGGTTATTTTTTCGCTTGTTTTTTTTTCTAATATTTGTTAGTACGTTTCACATGCCAAGTACTGAATTCCCTCCCCTAGAGTACTTTACGCCATTACATTTTCTGAACGCACTATTTTTTCCAGGAAAATATTATTGTATTTTCGACAAATATTTTCATCGCAACTGCCCCGGCGAGCTTTTTACCTACATGAATTTAAGTGTGCTTCTAGATTGGCAGCTAGATCTGTCCGTTTTACTACTGATCTGGCTAGATTCAACAGTGTATATATGTATATTATAAAAAATGGATATGTCTGTTTCTGTGTGTGTGTGTGTGTGTGTGTGTGTGTTCTAACAAACCTTATTCCTCCGAAACCCTTGGTCCGAGTTGAACCAAAATTGGGTCACTTGTTGATTATGACATGAACCTTTGATGTACACAAAACTTTTTCGAATCAATTCACAGGATACGGCAGAAATCACCGAAATGCTTAAAATTTACGAACTCTTCTCTTCCAAGATGCCTTATGCGAATTCAACCCAAATCAGGTAACTTGTAGATCAAGGTCCAAACATTTGATGTACACGAATGTTTTTCGAATCAATGTACAGGGTTCATAAAAAATCAACAACATACATAATTTCAAAGACGCTTCACTCAAACTCAACCAAAATCGAGTCACTGGTAGATCAAGGTCTCATGTCTTGATATACAAACAAAAATTCCAATTAACACATAGGGTGCGGTAAAAACTAATGGAAAATATTGCCTTTTGTGATCGTTTAATTTTCTGAAACACCTAGTTGTATTAAAAAAAAATCGGGTCTTTTTTGTAACTTCTATCTTATAATATGCCATAACAATTTCACGTTTTCTACAAGGTGCCAACCCCTCCGACGTTGCAAGGACAATGCAAGCACTTTTCTGTGTAACAAGTATTTTTCTTATTAAAGCATTTGTTGAGTAAATAAAAAAATACTTTAAATTGTTTATTTTCTGTCAATATGTCTCATAAGAGATAAAATAGTTCTTGTCCTAATACTTTTGCACAGTACTATATATATATATATAGTTTGAATTATTTCTCTAATCCAGAGTTATCATTATTTACACTATTTATATTCGGACTATTTTCCTAATCTTTATTGTTTATATAACAACGTTTCGGTCACGTATATAGACCTGGGTAACCGAGCGGAATTTCTGAATTAAACCCTTTATTTAACCTACGATCTAGACTTAAATTGTTTGAACGATATATACTTGAGAAAGCCCTGAGAGCACAAGGGCCGATATGTTGTGATGACACTTCACTGTGAGGACAATATTTCGAATATAAATAGTGTAAATAATATATATATTTCAGTGTGTGTGTGTGTGTGTGTGTGTGTGTGTGTGTGTGTGTGTGTGTGTGTGTGTGTGTTAATAAAGTATAGATTTTTAGGATAATTTTTGTATGAGAATATTTTTAGAAAATTGCTCAATATTAAACACTGGATGGTAACAGTCTGTTTAATGTTTGAACCCAATTGTCAGATATATATATATATATATATATATATATATATATATATAGAGAGAGAGAGAGAGAGAGAGAGAAAGATAGGGAGAGAGAGTGAGAATAAGAAAGAAAGAAAGAAAGAAAGAAAGAAAGAAAGAGTAGCAAAGTTTGGAACATATAATGAGGAAAGCGAGGTTGGAGAATTTGACACTCACAGCACATAGTGCAGGTTGGTAGGACAGAGGGAAACAGCGAGTTACGTCTCTAAGAAGCTTGTGCAAATGTATTATAAAACAAAGAGTAGTAAAGATAGTAAAAAGACGCTGCTAAGAGTTACAACGGACAGGAAGTTGTGGAGAGCCATGATATTCTCAAAGAAGAAAAAGGAACAAAGACGCTGAAGCTGAAAACATGTGCTGCAAAATTATAACAATACCTCGAAGACTTCCAAAGTTGATGCCGCTAAATGAAGTACTTATCTTCATAGTAAAG